>OX421981.1:54531332-55131332 GCA_949128135.1 Parasteatoda lunata
AAATCCTTTCCTTTTTTGCTAACACTTTCTTTCGGCCTTCATGACTGTGAAGAGAAGAAATAAACACATGTATCATTGCACTTCATGAATATTCATGATTAAGATTCGCGCACATTCACTTTTGTTTTCTTTTTTCACTTGCCAAATTTTTCTCCGACTTTCATGAGAAAGGAACTTTTAATAAAGAACCAAAAAGCTTCTCTATAAATTTAATATAAATCGCGCACATTCACTTTTGTTTTCATAATTTGAGCACTACGGAATTGTAGGGTCATCGGTCATTTCCAGATTGGACACTGTAGGGTCATCTCGATCAACACAATGGGGCACACATCAAATGGTTTCCGAGAGGCATGTGACGAGCTCGAGCCAACGTCAGCATTCCACTAGCGATGAGGTGTACAGGTAATGAAATCAATCCTTCCTTCCTTCATTCTTTTTTTTCTCACTGCGGAATAGGCAACTTTCTTCTTTCGTCCCCCGGGATGAGGTTTTATCAACGTTGTAGTCAGCCGGAAAAGAGATAACAATGGTTTCCTCAGCAAGTAACCATCCTGGCGTCTTGTAATAAAAGGGCTAAAATCCCTTTTATTAGTGTTTTAGATAGCTTAAATAATGCAGTCTTAAGCCATGATACACTCCAAAAAGCTTTATTAATGGTTGAAGGCTGGTATCGATAACAATTCACATCCACACTCCGCAAGGGAGGGGGTGGACAAAATTTTGGACAATATATCTGTGTGTGTGTGTGTGTGTGTGTAAATGTGTAATAAAAGGGCTAAAACCCCTTTTATTTGTGTTATAGACAGCTTAAGTAATGCAGTCGTAAGCCATCATACGTTTTAAAATGGTTTATTAACGGTAGGTTGGTATTGATAACAGTCCACATCCGCTCTCCACAAGGGAGGGGATGGACAACACTTCGGACAATTCTGGAACAACTTTTCAGGATCAGAACATGATGAAAAAGCTATGCGAAAAGCATTGCTCTCGCTTTTATACTAACACATATTTGAGTAAAAAGGCACAGTCTTTGAAATACTTGTATCCTTACGCATTGAGGAAAATCATTTCATGCTTCCTTATATGGAAGTGAAAGGGGGAGAGATTCTAAAAATAACTCAATCGTATGTTATTAGCCTTGACTTCCCAAAATAGAATCTCTCTACGCTTATTCTTTAACAAAGACATTTTATGAAAACGAAAGGGTTTTAATTCTTTTATTAATACAAAAGTATTAATAATTTTTGTATTACATATATATATATATATAAGCTAAAAAATTGAGAAAAAATGGAGGAAAAAAAATAAAATCCGGAAAACAAAATAAAGAAAGGATATACTCTCTTCATCAGCTCACACGATTATATCCGCAAAAAGGAGTGCTTTCTAATATTGTATCAATATAGCCAAAGCAAAATATATCAATACAATAGTGTGAGGAGCACTCAATATATATATATATATATATATATATATATCACAGATTCGCTTAGCACATAAAACGTAGTGTTCCCCATCTCCCATGTTAAATGGCACCATTAAATAAACTAATTGGACCTTATTTCACGGCTCACTTAACTAAACACAACTCAACAACAATCCAACTTTAATGTCCATTACCTTAGAAAAAGTCTAATGTAACTTAACTCTAATGTTGAGTTGAATTTAATTTTTAAGCTTTTGAAACCATGTCAATTGTTAATGGTGAGAAAAACGCTTTTTTTTTGTGTGTGTGTGTGTGTGTTGTCTGCGTTTTTTTGCCATACCTGCAGTAAACGGTTTCAAAACCGTCAATGCTTAGAAATGGTCCCAACCTTAAATTTTATGTTTAACTGGACGAACAGACTTCTGCCAATTATTCTACCGTCGTTTTAGAAGGACAATTTTAACAGTCATTGCAATAACAGCAACATAATTATAATAGTATTCTTAATAGTTTACTATATTAAAGTTATGTACAAATTAAACAACAATTTTTAAAAAAAAAATTAATTTTTATGCAATTTGGTTTTGTTTTTGATAAGCTTTTGATATTTTCAAAAATCTTTTATTTTAAACAGCATATTTTATTAAATACTTGACATGTTTTGAAAGTAATCGATTCATAAAGTATGTATTACGAGTACTTACTTTGGAGTACTTTTTATATCTTAATGCACAGTCCGCAAAAAAAAAAGATATCACCCTGAATAACTTTTGTTCTAATGATCGGATTTTCACGAACTAAGTGTCAATCTTAATGGTTTCTGGGGGTGACCTCAAATAGGCTAATTAATTAGTGCTAACTATTAATTAAGTTACGAAATCAGACACAAAAACGTACTTTCTCTGAATAAACATATATATTTTTTTTTTTTTTTTTTTTTGCATATTTGGAATTCAGACACTTGAATTAGGGGGGTAGACAAAATTTTGAAAAAATTGGGAGGTAAATAGGGTTGCAATAAAGGTTCATATATTTGGCGTTAGTCTAGAAAACCGCCAAAAAGAGTCGACTGCGCAAATGAATATTTTAAGACAACCCATTGACTAATTCAAAAGAAGAATGCTTAATTTTAGTAGGATGCTAAGCAACCAAGCTCTGACTGTAAAAAAAAATTGAAATAATGTTCTGTTATTGCTCGGAGAGGTTTATTTAATAGTTAATAGAAAATATCTCGCAGTTTCTAGGCAATAGACAATTTTTAAGCTGATTTCTGTCCAAAAAGCAAAATTTTTTTTTACTTTAATCTCCCTTGAAATGAAAATTTGAATCGATTTATAAATTATTTATGATTTTCTAAGTTTTTAGAATTTAAATGCATGAGCTTTTTATCTGATATTATTTAGATTATGTAGTTTTTGCTATATTTATTCGAGGACATCATACTAAAATCAAATTAACATAACTTATTATGGCTATATACAAAATTTTAGGGATAATCATTTCTACAGCTTTAATCGAGTCTTCTAGGCAAGAAAGTTTGAAGAACAAAAAAGTGCTTAAAAAATAAAATGTATATTGTATAGTAATTCTAATGCACATTCACAAGTTTTTCTCAAAACTCAAGACTCTCAAAACATGTCTATTTTTAATTATCATCTATTATTTTTTAAATCAATGAAGTTTTTATATTTTCTGTCAAATAGGAATTTAACATTTATTGTAATAACACTTTCTAATAATAATATCACACCTCTGCACAAGAACTCACAAATCTTTTCTCATATATTTTAAAGACATTCTAGTTTCAGTTTGTAAACAGAACAACATCGAATGCAGTGTCTGAGGAGAGCTTATCATTCGGGCAACAATCATCTCTTATTGGACAATGGAACGGTAAAGGAGCCAATCAGATGAAGGAGTGAGAGTCTTGGAATTCCGCTAAAGACAAGGCGAATAAGTGTAAGGCTGATAAGCCGAAGACGTAATAGAAAAACTTTTCTTTTATTGTGGCATCAGTCTGATTTCACTTCTACCGCGATTTTCGAAACAGGATTTTTCAGTTGGTGGTTGGACTTCATGAGGCTAGGGGGCTTCGCCCCCTTAGCTAATTTTTTGGAGTGTGCTGCTCGAGACTCCTTGAGAGTATCATTTTTTTAAGTGTGGAAGTATCTGATAATGTATGTGCTTGTTAAAGAAAACCATGCACTTTAATCTTTTTTCATCTGAGATAATATTTTTTATTTTTTTGCTTTCGTAGCAATTAAATTATATTGTAGCCAGAATGAACATGCTCTGGCGATTTATTTTGTGAGTTAGTTTAATAAGGAGTATGTTTTGTGTATAAGTAACTATAGTAGTTGAACGATAGGCAAGACAATAAAAATGTTTTTGTAAGTATACTTCTGATTCTGAAACAAGTTAGCTTTTCCGTCATACTCGAAGTTGTTTGAAAAGGTATTTTTTATATATCGATTCCAAAGTTTATTCTACATATATTTTAGGGTATACTTTCGGAGTATTTTGATCGAGTTTATTTTTACACCCTTATTTGCTTAAAATTATTAAATAATATGCTTAAAATAAATTATACAAGCAACATGATTTAACGCATTTATAGTATAATAGTAAACGGAGCTTCTATCGCATATCCTTAACCTTGATACCGCTGTCATTAAATAAATGGAATAAGCTTAGATAAATAATAAAAGTTAATTTTTTCCCCGTTTTAATTTTCAAGGAAATATGTTTCGATCAAACAGATTTCATTCTGGAAATAGCGAAATTATTGAGTAGGTCCCTTGGAGCAATATCATTCTGATCCTCTTTTGACGAAATATCCCATACAGCAAATTTCATCCTAAAGACATCCCAAAACATTCCGAACACTCCTGTAACTGTCATATTCGTAGAGTGTCAGAAGAAAGAATTTCATAGGATATCACAAATAGACAGCAATATGACAGGCCTTTCATATGAGTGTTTTAGGAATCATGTAGGATCGTCGTTCAGCGCATGCGTGTTAACTTCACCTTTACCGGCAATGTTATTTTACCCAGTGACGACAGTGACACGAGCAATTCTGCTAGTGAAATCTAAATAATAAGGTATTTATAAGCTCAAATATCTTTATTAATTTCTTATTTGTTTATCTTTTATTTTATGATCTATTTATATAATTGATTTATAAGTGTACTTGAACCCCATCATTATCTTGAATATCTCAATTGCAATTTAAATGTTTACATGCGTGGTTTATTTAATTTTTTCATAATTATTGAGGAAGCTTTATTTTTATTATTTCGTGAGCCAAATTTTTAACTGTTCTGATAATTCATTCTTTCTATTATTTTTGTTTTCTTCCTTTAAGTTAAACTTGTTATTTGGCTTGTTTTTTGGTAACCCTAAATTAATCATTTCTTCTAATTACAAATGAAATGACATTTTAAATTATTTCAATGTTGCTATTCATCTTCACTATTTATATATTGTTATTTTACCTTTTTCTACATAACTGTTTCTTGTTTCTATAAATTGTCTATTGATGGTGTTATGTAATGATGGTGAAATGTAAACAATAACGATCTCCAGCCCAATATTTGCTCTAGTTCTGCAACTGCTTACTACAGCTCATTCTGCGAGGCGATATTTTCAAATGGATAATTTTGTTTGTAACAAAAGAAATAAATTACATTTGAGCTCAAATCTGTTGTATTTCATAAGATATTAATGATAGTAAGTAATTCTGGTGAATAAGAAGTGAAAATTTGTTTTATTTATTTGGAGATGTATTGTTAAAAAGGTGACATGGTTGCTAGATTTTGAATAAATCCCTTTTTTGGCAGTCCTGATTTGGCCTCTTTACATTTGTTTATTATTGTTTGTTCTTGTTGCAAGCAAGGCACCATCTTACGTTAGTGTTAGCACATTAAGCATTGTAAATACAAGTAATAAATAATCAATATGTATTAAGTTAATATTGTCATTTTTTTCCTTCAGGTTCTATCGGCACTCACAATCATCCCTAATGACCAAAGAAATCTGCTAATTCTACCGGTAAGTTGTTGAATCTGTAAGGAGTTTATTTTCTTTTAATAAATTGAAAGTTCTTGTAAATATATTTGTCATCATTCGCCTCTTGCAATGTGAAGCTGGTTTAAATATATGTGTTTATAATTTAATTCTTAGTTTACTTTTATATATATATGTATGTATTTAGAATTAAAACTTCTGGTATCTTGTGTTTCATACTATGTATTTTTTGACATGGTTAAAAAAAATATTCAATTATTTTTTAAGATAAAATATTTAGTGCCTTAAATGGCACATAAAACTTACTTGTAGTTGATCTACATATTTTCTCCGTTATTAAATGTTCATTAACATTCTTTAACTAATAGTTGTGGTTGAAACATTTAATTAGTATTTACTTATTTGAATGTTTACAAAAAGCATTTTACTGTAAATATAAGTATTGTCTTTTTCTAGATTCTCCAAGAGCTTGTTCTTTTACAAGGACTGATTTACGATAAACTATTTTCGGAATGAAATTTTGTTTTCTTTAAAATAGCTTTTTCATAATTGTATTAATTTGCTTTTTTAAAATATTGTTACTTGTATAATTTCTTATTCGTTTCAGATACTTACATAATTTTTTTCCTTTTTATTTCAGTACTTAATTTTTGTTTATTGTATTTATTTAATTCTCCATAAATTAAATTAATTAGATGACTTTGTTTGAAAAGTTGTTATAGAATGCTTTTAAATATAATCTTTGATATTATTCTTCAATATTAATTTTTTTTAATGAGATCATGATATAAAGCCTAGTTTGAATTAGGATGTGAGCAATATACTTCATCTTGAATTTATTAGTAACCATTGTGCAATTTTCTTCAGCTGCACCCTCAATGCATCAACGATGCGATCTTGAGATTCCTTTAAAATGTGTTCATGACTAGGTAAAGCTAAATTCTTTGCTGAATAATTTGGAAATAATTCTGAAAACCTTTATATGATCATTTTCTCTAGAATTTAAAGTTATAGAAAATTTTCTCCCCAATAATAAAAATTCAAGCTGAGAGTTTTTACAAAACTTCCTTCAACAAATTTATAACTTAATAATATATAATCGGCGAATTTGCTTTTATGTATTTTTAATATAATGAAATGTATAATTTTCTGTTTAAATTATTCTTTTGCAGTGGTTGTAAAAATTCATTTGTTTCTAAGTAAATTAATAATGCTTTGCTACCCTAAGATAAATTATTTTCTGAACTTAAGGTGATAAATAAGGTGATAAATTTTTTAATTTTAATAATTTTTTTTTCTTTTTTCTCATAGTCTGCTGGATTGCAAAGTCTTGATGGATCTGATTCTAAAGAACGTAGAAGACGAGCACTTCGTCACATCATGCCTGGTGTTGTTGCTGAACTCTGTAGCTGAGTGGGCAATAATGGAAAAAAAGATTTTTGGGTTACAGAGCGTCAGACGCAATTATTGGTAATATTTAATCTCTGTTTTTATATATATATTTTATTCCATTTTTGACAGTATATGGTTAAAATTTGTGTTGCTGAAGTTGCCTTTCTAGAAAGTGAATCTTATTTTTAAAAGTATTTATACCCATTAAAATGGTATTATTATTAAATTTAGTTTTCAAATAAACATCTATAACCAGCTTTTTTTTTTACTTTTTAATATACTATAATTTTAGTATTCCGTGAATTTTCAATGAGTTTATAAATTTCTAACATTCTCTGTGTTTGGAATAATTTATAAGTGTGTAATTGTTTGTAATTTTAGTCCTAATTAAAAAAGCAATGTAAAAAGGTCACCTCATAATATTTTCCCTGAGAGTAACAGAAACCTGGGCTTCTACTAATTTAGTTTTAGATACCTTTAAAATAGGTTCTGAAATAATTTTATGTTTGTTCATAAAAATATCTACTGGTTTGCTTTAATTTTCCTTTTCTTATGTTTTAGAGGCTGTTTGTAGTTTTTCACAAACACTGAAGTAAATGAAGTTGAAAGCATTATTAAAGGCTGGTTGTGCAATGCTAAAGAAAGAAGAGTTTATTCTGAAACAAAATTAAAAAATAATTGTGTAAATAAAAGTTTTACATATGTGACTCTAACATTGTTTATTTTTTTCTAATCTCATATTTATTTGCATACGTTAAATTAATGCTGCAAAAATTTATAAATCCTTAAAACAAGTTATCATTTTTAATATCTTCAAGATACTGATTTAAGTATGCCTTCGGCTAACAATTCTTCAGCAAAACATAGCAACAGCTGTTTTAGTTTGTATATAAAAACAGATAATTTTCTAGTTTTATTTGTTTTTTAAATTGTATCATTGACATAATAACTAAACAATAAAGTATGTGATCCATAAATATCTAGTTTGAGTTTTTGATAAAATAGTCACAACTTCATTTAAACTATTTATAATATAAAATGTTTTTAGTAAATTTTGCAGGAGAATGGAATGAGAATTATTTTGCCAATTAAATAGTTTCAATTGATAATATGATAAATTTAAATATTAATGTGAAGTAGTCAGTATTAGAGCAACGCTAAAAAGAAAATTATTCATTATTTTATTATAAGATCTTTAATATATCTACTATATTAAACAATATGAGCAATAATGAAGCAATCGTAAATTACAATGTTCGCAAAAGATTCAACAAGGTTCATAATTTAATTAGCGTTAGTTTTCTTTAAAGAATATTTTTAAGTAGGAGACTTATAACCTTCTTTGGTGTTCAAAGGGTACATTCAATTAGACTTTTTAATAATGGCCAAGTTTTTATTCCAAACAATAGAAATGTTAAATCCAATAAACTTGCATATTTTTGGATTAAAGTGACGCATTGTTCTTTTCTTTAGATATGTTTCTTTAGTAAATTTAAAAAAAATCTTATTACAATACAAAGTATTTAAGTTAATAATATTAATAAAATTTCAGAGATGAAATTTATTTCCAGAATAAGACACTCCTACTATCATACCATTTCCGACATGCCTCCCAAAAGTTACCTAAATCCTTACTAAACTGGTCTTTTTTGTCCTAATGCCATCCTGAAACTGTCCTAGTTATGACATCATTAAGACATTCTAACACGCAGATGACATCCGTAGGACATTTAGCGGTAAATATAGGTCACACAATCCTAAAGATGACAACTTTAGGATGTCATAACGAAGTCAATGTGCTGTATGGGATAGGAAAAACTGGTTTTCACATTTTCTGTAAAAAGATTGTTAGCCTTCTTGCCATATTTTTTTAAATTTTTTATTTTTAATCAAAATAAGTTCAGAAATTGCGTATTTTTTATTGCATTTTTTTTTAAAAATCAGATGATTCTGAAATTCGCACGGTTTCGGAATCTTCTTACAAATTTCAATTTTTTGTGTTTCCTGCTAAACAAAATAAGGCATTGTTCCTGCTAACAAATTATACTACAATAATATCGTGAGAATCGTGCTAAAGAAAAAAATTAAACGAAATAGTTTAGTATATTATCCGAAAAAAAATCTACATGGAATCATAAAGAAAGAATCATTTAAGATACTGAGATATTTTAAGACGCTTAAAAATTTTGGCTACGCATTTGAAAGCTTTTTATGTTCGGTATCTTTATACTCTTTGTAGTGACTTATAAAACATGAACACTATTTTAGATAATCTATGTTAAAGTCACAAGAAAAAAAAAAGACAATCAATGATTTATGTTCTTTTTTCGAAAAAAATAGTATGCTTAGTAAATAATCAGCTGTTTGGCATTAAATAATTTTAAACAGCGGAATGTTTTTAATTTCTTAACAAGGTTTTATTCTTAGCTAGCAGACAATAATTCGTTTAAAAAAAACTTGACTATAATTTAAAAAGGAACTTTACTTTAAAGAAAACCTAAATTAAAGTATTAAAAAAGATGATTAGTATATTAATGAAGAAATAATAAACGTAGTAGGGTAAAGAATAAGGTTTTTAAAAATGCTAAAATTTAAATAAATAGTTCTGCGAAACACTTCAGGACAGGTGATTAAAAAATTACTTTTAGGATTAACACGATATATAAGATGTTGAGAAATTTGCGATGATGTGAGATATGCTTAAATATGTTTACTACGTATTTTTATTAATATTTATATAAAATATATTCAAGAAACTGATAAATATTTTATTCCAAATCTATTCATACGTATGTATATTTTTGTAATTGTATCAGTTATTGAGAAAAGAAAAATAATCACATTAAATAAGCACAATCTGGTGTATAATCATATTCTATCAGAAGCATGCTTTTATAAAACTCGACATTCGTTGAATAAAATGCCTTTTATTCAAAATGTTTTATTCAAATTTCTTTACTAAATTTCAAATAGATTTTTAGAGGACTAAAAAAGAAACATTGTATTTTATAGTTTAAAAAAAATAAAAAGATTAACAAACGATTATTAGCGAAAAAAAATATGAATGAAATTTTACGCCACGCGCGCTAAGTCAAGTTCTTCATAAGTTTATCACATTTTAATATTAATCGCCCCATTTAATTATTTCTTCATTGTCGCCAAATTATTTTTTTTAAATAATTAATTTTAATTTTTCTCATCTTCTAAAAAATAAAAACAGTCGAAACTTTAGATTTTTCCATTGAAAAATATGTAGATTAATATGGTATAAAAATATCCATACCTTATAATTCAAAATTTTTTCATCCTCACTTTAATTAAATAAAAAATAATTAATAATTATTAAAAATTATTTTTTTCATGAAATTATTTTTGGGTAAATGCGTTTTATGAGTGGGTGCAATATTTTTTTGAATTGCTCCTTTAGTTTTTAAAATATGACTGAAAACGCAAAAAATGAAATTAACATTTAGGGGTCCAAACTTTGAACCGCTCTCCTGGCTAAACTATGGTGACCACATTTCCCAGATTACGACTACCCCCTATATTTTGAAGATAAGAAATCCAAATATGTAAAAAAAATTATGTTTATTCAGAGAAAGTATGTTTTTGTGTCTAATTTCGTAACTTAATTAATAGTTAGCACTAATTAATTAGCATATTTAAAGTCACCCCCAGGAACCATTAAGATTGACACTTAGTTCGTGAAAATCCGATCATTAGAACGAAAGTTATTCAGGGTGATATTTTTTTATTTATTTTTTTTTTCGCGGACTGTACTTTCTGTATTAAGTTATTTAAACACTCTTTCGGTGATGGTGATTTTATTAAATGATGGTTTTAACATGCTTTGATATTTTAGTTATTCTATTATTGCAAATGTGATTTTGAAAAGTGGATGATTTTATAATTCAGTAGGCTATAACAGGTACCTAAGTAGTGGTCAAGTACCAGTTATTACATGCCTAAACTACTTTTTGCGACCGGGTATAAATAAATTAACATCATTTTGACACCATATTATTCTGATTTTGTTTGCTACATTTATCACCTAAATTACTTGTTACCTTAACTTTCGGGATTATTTGTTATGACTTATTCTTTTTTAATCTAAAAATACTTTTGTTTTTGTTCGTTGCTTTTAACAAACTTCAGTCTCTTCGGATATGTACTATAATAACGGATCCGTTTTTTAAAGTTTTCCTTACGAAATGTTATACTTCTCGAATTATCTATAGTATGTCTTATTTTCTACAATATAATCATGCTTTATTTAATACTTCAATTTTATTAAATTATTTCCAATAAAAATTAATTTATTGTTTTAGATATCTAGTTATAATAGTTTTAATTATTCAATCAGATAATAAAAGTAAAATATAAATAGTGTGAATTTGACCTCTTTTATATAAATATAAATTAATATATACATATTTTTTTAAATTTGAATCTTTCTAATTGATGCAATTCCAATTTTGGAGCATTAGAGCTGGTAGTTTGAGTTCGAAGCACAAAACAGCCACATGGTTTTTAATCCTCCGTAGGCTAGAAGCTCATTTTTTACGGTTTATGATTATTATTATTATTTTTTTTTTTTTACAAAAATACTTTAATGACGATGGGCTTGCATATCTGTTGTATTTTGAGGATCAATAAGCTTTAACAAATCAGTTCTCACCGAGAGTGAAGCTGGGTCGTGCTAGGGAAAAATGGTTTCTGTCCAAGACAAGGACAATAAATGAAAGTGAAAGAAGACAACTTTAATACTAGTGAAGAAATATTGATTGGGGAGAAATTTTGAGGCAAGAATAGCTTTTTTCAAACACGATTTTTAAATTTCTTTTTTCAGCATAAAAAATTGCAAATTTTCTTTTGAAATTCTTAGGAGATGTAAATAAATGCTTGTGATATTCATGTTCACTTTTTCAGTCGAATGCTTGCTGCTGAAAATTCTCAAACCTTGAAATTCATTTTTCTCAGAATCAACTATAATGGACATAAATCAATCCCCCTCTTTTCCTTTAGCTAATAATAAACTACTTTTATTTCTATTAGATTTCGAATCAACAACTTTATCTGTTTTTTGAAATACTTTTTTACAAATAGTTACTTAGAGAAAATAGTTGACCTCATTGAGTATTAATAAATCATTCTATAACTTTATTCTCACAATTTTATTTGAAAATTTTAAGGATTAATTTTATCCATCTTGGAAATTTTTGAAACTCTCTTACTAAACTATAAAACAATATTCTTTTATTCTAATTAATGTTATGAACAATGTGAAAAAGTTCTTACGACGAACAGAAATGAATCATTAATCATATTTTAGACTATACTATGGAGGTTTGCAAACTCCCTAGTGTATTATTACATTTTTAATGCATAAATAAAAAAACGCAATTGTGAGTAAAGATCTAAAATATGGATTTTCTAAAAAAAAGAAAGTATCTTTCATTGCAAATCTATATTTTTATATATTAGTATTCACAATTGAATGTTATTTATTTTATACACTTTAATATTAACATTTCTAATTAAATATTTTCATATCAATTTATTTATGTCATATATATATATATATATATATATATATATATATATATATATATATATATATATATAAGTTCAAAATGAAGATAAAACAAAGGTAAATTACAGACAAATGAAAAAAAGGGGGCGAATAATAATAATAACAAACAACTGGGGAAAGAAAAAAAAAAAAGAATTAATTTTTTTAAAAAAAAAGAATTAATTTAAGAAAAAAAAAAAAAAAAAGAGGAAAAAGTTTTTTTAAAAAACCAGAAAATAAAAGATATAATCTTTTCATCAGCCCACACGATTATATCCGAAAAAGAGTGCTTTCTAATATTGTATCAATATAGCCAAAGCAAAATATATCAATACAATAGTGTGAGGAGCACTCAAAAAAATTTTTTACAAAAATTACGACAAATAAAATAAAACACAATAAGTAAAAATAACACGTAAAAACAGAAAATAAAATAAAAAGGAAGAGCAGAACAAAACAAAATCTATAAAGCGAGTAGCGAAAAATAATGAACTTACATGAACGGGAAATTTTTCAAGAATGATTTAAAGTGTTTACGTAACAAGATTGCCAGATTGCAAAATATGAAAACTGTGAAAACAAAAGCGCAAATTGAGAGTAACTAGAGGAATTTAAATTGCGTTCTTGCTGCATTACTGAAGTGCGTTAGATTTGTTAGTTACCAAAGATGGGCCAGAAAACTGATGTACGCGAGGTAATATTAAACTGGATAATTTAAAGAATTTGACTATAAATAATTTTAGAAAATAAATATTTATTTAAGAAAAAAATATAAAATAGAAAAGAGAAAGAAACATGAATTGCCAGTTTTGAACATAATTTTAGCCACGGATTTGCCCGAAATGGATTTGCACATGGAAAAGTTATATAAATTGACAAAGAAATCTTTTTAGTAAATAATTTTAGCCACGGATTTGCCCGAAATGGATTTGCACATGGAAAAATATTATAAATTAATAAAGAAATTTTTTAGTAAAGGAATTTTTTAGTAAATAATTTTGACCAAGGATTTGCACAAGGAAAAATTATACAAATTAACGAAGAAATTTTTAGTAAAAAATGTTTGGCCACGGATTTACCCGAAATGGATTTGCACATGGGAAAATTGTATAAATAAATAAAGAAAGTTTTTAGTAAATATATTTACAAAAAATGCGATTAACTCAATGATTTTATATAGAATTTTATTGCTTTAGTTGGGCATCTATTGTTTTTTATCAAATTTTGAAAGAGTCTATCGATTTGTTTTTTGGATAAATAAATATTACTACATATTCTTTTAATTCTATTAATTTCATTAAAAGTAGTATTTAAATAGATGCTCCTAGAAATATTAGAATTCCAAGTAATTAGTTTATTTATATTAAAATTAAAATCATTTCTTTTATCGTATAAATCAACAAAGCAGCGTGTGGGCTGATGAAAAGATTATATCTTTTATTTTCCGGTTTTTTAAAAAAACTTTTTCCTCTTTTTTTTTTTTTTTTTTTAAATTAATTCTTTTTTTTTTTTTTTTTTTTAATTAATTCTTTTTTTTTTCTTTCCCCAGTTATTTGTTATTATTATTATTCGCCCCCTTTTTTTCATTTGTCTGCAATTTACCTTTGTTTTATCTTCATTTTGAACTTATTTTATGAGTTCTATTTACTTGCAGCTTATGCGCAATAAATGATACTTATTTTTTTTTCTGGTTTTTTTGTATTTATTTATTTTGCTATATATATATATATATATATATATATATATATATATATATATGTAGAGCTGTTGTTTCAATATCATCACGTAATACTTGGAGATAGTTGCATCATCCTTTTTGTCATTGAGAGGCGCCAGCGAGTCCTGACGGGGAAGTCCCGATGGGAAACTCCCGAATTTATAATTAACTCTGAACTTCGTCCATAGAACAATTTAATATCTTATTCACATGTGATTTGGAGACCACTGCGAGAAGGCAGCCCTCCCGTATCATGTAACTCACCGTTAAACGCTTATTTCCTTTTATTTCTATTAAATGTTAAGTTTCAATGTTATATTATCGTCGCTATTTCATCCTTTGCTGCACAAACTCCTACAAATAATGTGGGCTTGCGTCCGGGATATGAACATCGAGCAAAAATTTTTGAACTTTGAAATCCCGAGTAGGGGATGTGGAAAAAATTTCTGAACTGAACTTTGAAATCCAGCGAAGGGGATAATCTACGAATTGTGAAATAAAAGTGAAATTCTACGCTCGTGGAGGAGCCGTAGATTTTGTTCCTGTTTTAAATCCCGTCTTGAATCTGCCGAGTAGGGCAGTTGGGATCCATAAATTTTCCTAGAAGTGCAGCGAAAAATCAGCGAATGGAGAACAGCAGCAGAAACCTGTGAACATTCCGAAATCAGCAAAAACTGAATCTGTCGAGAAGAGCAGTCAACTTTCCTGAAACTTTCGAATCATCCTGAAAGAACCTTAAACTTTCTGAAATCTGAATCACCTGGATACATCACCGAAATAATTGGATTATTCTGTGCAAATCAGAAGGGCAATAGTGATCAGGAGGAGGAGGAGGAGAGAAGTGCAGTAATCAGTGAAATCCTTGAATGTACCGTAAAGGGAAGCGAGATTAGTCATCTGATCTGAATCAACGAACCATTGGATTACCATCGGACACGAAGTTTCTTCAATCAAGGTAGGAAATTTTCAATTTTAAAAATGTATAAAAATTCAAAGAAAGAAGACCTAGTACAAGTATTAGAGGAAATAGGAGTCATCGCAGACAGCAGCGATAATATTGTTAAATTAAAGGAAAAAATTGAATCTACCGAAATATTTAAAAATGATTCAGAATTTGTCAAAAATTTAATAACTGACGCCGTGGAAGAAAGAGTACAAACAGCGGACAGGGTACTTAAACAAAGCGGGATTCAAGTTGAGTTAGAAAAATTAAAATTAGAAAGACTCGAGAAAGAAATTCTTTTATTAGAGGCGAAAAACAAAGCATTTGAAACTAGTCCTCCCAAAACAATTAATGATACACCTGAAACAAACATTGAGAATCTAATTCATAGCATTAAAACGCTATCTCTTCCAGTTCCATCGAAACCTGAAAATTTTAATCAATTTTTTTCCTCGTTGGAAAGAGCTTTTGCTACGAAAAACGTAAATGAGGGGCTTAAAGATGAAATCTTAATCAATATACTAGGCGAAAAAGCAAACAGTGTCTTGTTATACATTGAAGATAATGATTTAAAAAACTATGAAAAATTAAAAGCTTTAATATTGCGCGATTTTCAACAAACTCCCCAAGAATGTTTGAATAACTTTAAAAATGCCTCAAAATTTAAAGAAGAAACTTATATTCAATTTGCTACTCGCTTAAATTCACATTTCGAGTATTATTGCAAATTACGTAAAGTTGAAACATTTAAATCATTATGCAACTGAATTATATCCGATAAAATAATTGAGACATTAAATAAAGAGATGGCGAGTCATATTTTAATCTGTCAAGGAGAAAATTGGTTTAATCCCGTCGAGTTAGCTCGAGAATTAGACATTTACATTACGTCGAAAAATATCCCACACAGAGAGACACATAAAAATGGGATGAACACTTTATTTCGAAGCCAGAACACTTTTTTTCGGAATGAAAACAGAGATTTCAGAAAAAATCACCCGGATCGTTTTTCTCAAACGATAAATAAACAAAATAGAGAGGAGAAGCAATGTTATATATGCGGAGAAATTAATCATTTTGCGCGTCAATGTCCAAAAAGAGTGAAAAAAAAACATATGATTCCAGAAGCGATAAATCAGAAAGAAAAAATACCTCTCCCAGTGAAAACTTAAAAAATTAAAACTTTATTGTAAATTCTTGCAAACCATCTGGAGAAAATAATTTTAAGCACAAGATGAAGTATGCTGAGATTTATGTGAATACAAATCCCGTTCAGGCCATTATAGATTCGGGGGCTCAGGTATCGGTGATTAAATCAAATCAAATAAAAATAAGAAATCTGCCGTTTTCTAATATAATGATGACGTCATGTTTTGGGGATAAACAAAAAGCAAAACTTGTAGAGATCCAAATGTCTTTAATCCTAATCAGTCAGGGTTGAAGGTCAGCGCCGCTGTTACCGATAATCTTGAAGTAGAAGCGATCATAACCCCAACGATTTACGACCAATTAATAAAACTAGGTCAGCTTTCTTCAAGTGCAAATACTCAAATCGTAACTTCTAAGAGTGAAGAATTTTATGAATGTTCTTGTTTCAATATTAATGACTTTTCCTCCTGTGAATGTTTTTTATTTAATATCAATAATGTGTATAGTAATGATGAACTTGATTTATCACATGTTAATGACTCTCGTATTAGAAATGAATTGTCAGTGTTGATTCATAATTACAAACCAAACAAAATTAAAGACACTAAGTTAACAATGAAAATTATTTTAAAAGATGAAATCCCAGTTTGTCAAAGAGCTAGACGTTTATCTGTTTCTGAGAAGCAAAAAGTAAATGATCAGATATCAGAATGGTTAAAAACAGATATAATTAGAGAGAGTTGCTCTGATTATTGTTCTCCAATAGTTATTTGCAAAAAGAAAGATAATAGCCTAAGATTATGCATAGATTACCGAAAGCTAAATTCAAAAACAATTAAAGATAGATACCCCTTACCTCTTATTGAAGATGTGTTAGACCAATTACAGGGTTCTAAAATCTGTAGCAAAATTGATCTCAGAAATGGGTTTTTCCATATAGACGTAGACGATGATAGTAAAAAATATACCTCATTTGTGACACCTGATGGGCAATATGAGTTTAATAAAGTGCCATTTGGGTTGTGTAATAGCCCTAGTACATTCCAGAGGTACATAAATTATGTGTTCCGTGATCTTCTTAGGGAAGGTGTTGTTGTCATCTTCATGGATGATATTTTTATACCTGCAGAAAGTGAAATAGACGCACTGAACAGGTTAACGAGAGTGTTACAAACTGCATCCCAATATGGACTAGAACTTAATTTAAAGAAATGCCAAATTTTGATGTCTAAAATTAACTTTTTGGGTTACATTATTGAGAACGGTACCGTTAAACCCTCTTCGGAAAAAACATTAACTGTTCAAAATTTTCCTGTACCTAAATCTACTAAACAGGTACAGAGCTTTCTTGGATTAACCGGATATTTTAGGAAGTTTATTCTTAACTATGCTTTAATTGCTAAACCATTAAGTGATTTACTTCGGGATAACAATGTATTTTATTTTGGCCCAGAGCAAAAAGCAGCATTTCAAACTTTAAAACAAAAACTTTCTGAAAATCCAGTGCTACACATTTTTAAACAAGGAGCACAGCTTGAGTTGCATACCGATGCAAGTAAATTTGGGTATGGTGCTATTCTTTCTCAGCAATGTGATGATAACAAACTACACCCAATACACTATATGAGTAAAAAAACGACTCCTCAAGAGGAGAATTATTCGAGTTATGAACTTGAAGTGTTGGCTATAATTGAGGCTTTGAAAAAATTTCGAAATTATTTGGTGGGAAATAAATTTAAACTTGTAACAGACTGTTCAGATTTCCAAAAGACTATGGGTAAAAAACAATTAACTCCTAAAATTGCTAGGTGGGCATTATTTTTGGAAGACTTTGACTATGAAATTGTACATCGCCCAGGTAAACAAATGAAACATGTTGATTGTTTAAGTAGATATCCTATAATGCATATTACTTGTGACGAACTAACCTCTAAAATTGTTACTAACCAGATAAATGATGAATACATTAGCTCTATTAAACAACTTTTGGAAAATAAATCAATAGACGATTTTGTGTTAAAAAATAATGTTTTATATAAACTTGAGAATGATAATTATTTACTAGTGGTTCCGCAACAAATGCAAACTGACATTACCAAATCTACACATGCTAATGGTCATTTTTGTAATGGTAAAACTATTGATGTACTTAAACAAAACTATTATTTTCCAGATATGAAGAAATGTGTTGAAAATGTTGTAAGTAATTGTGTTGAGTGTATATTAGTAAATAGGAAGGCAGTAAAAAGAGAAGAGTTTTTGAACCAGATTCCTAAAAATAATATTCCATTAGATACTTACCATATTGATTTCATTGGTCCTATGCCTTCAACTAATAAGAACTATAAACATATTTTCACCGTGGTAGATGCGTTTACCAAGTTTGTGTAGTTCTACCCAACCAAATCAACGTCGAGTCGAGAGGCTATTGATAAGTTAAAAGCTCAACAGATAACTTTTGGAAATCCTTCACGAATAATTACTGACAGAGGTACTGCGTTTACTTCAACAGATTTTGAGACTTATTGCCAAGATGAAGGTATCGAACATGTGAAAATAACAACAGGCATTCCTCGTGGTAACGGACAAGTGGAAATAATGCATAAGATCCTCATACCTATACGAGGGTTGCTATTTATATTTCTGGCCTTGGCAACAGTAAGTGTTGCTAGGCGACCGCAGACGATTTTAATCGAAAGTTTGATATTTTTAAACATAAATTCAGCAGACGATTTACCATTATAGCTTCATTTGTGTTGTTGACAGTAAATTGAAAAGTTCTTCTCTTTCAAAAAATGGAATTGAATCGTGAACATTTTCGTGCCATTATTTTTCATAACTTTCGACGTGGATTGTCAAGACAAGAGTGCTTTGATGAACTTAATTCTTTATTCAGCGATAAAGCGCCATCCTACAGCACTGTAAAAAATTGGTATAACGAATTTAATCGTGGTCGATGTTCGATCCAGGACGAACCCCGTGCAGGTCGTCCAAATTCCGTTGTTGTGCCAGAAAAGATCGATGCTGTGCGTGAACTGATAAAGCAAGATCGTCATGTGACATACCGTGAGATAGAGGCGTCTTTGGACATTAGTATGACTAGCATCAATAAAATATTGTATGAACATTTGAGCGTAAAAAAAATTTGTTCGCGTTGGATCCCGCATAATCTGACAAACGCTCAAAAAAAGGCTCGTGTCGATTGGTGCAAGGAAATGTAGGAAAAATACGTTCAAGGTACATCAAAGGCTGTGTATAACATCTACACAGGTGACGAATCATGGATCTATGCATATGAGCCGGAAACAAAACAGCAATCAACTGTATGGGTCTTCCAAGACGAGGCAAAACCAACAAAAGTTGTTCGAGGAAGAAGCACATCGAAACAAATGATTGCCTGTTTCTTCGGCATTAACGGTCATGTGGCAACAGTGGCGTTAGAGCAACGCAGGACGGTCAATTCTGAATGGTACACGACCATTTGTTTGCCAGAAGACATCGGAGAAATTCGAAAAAAGCAGAAGAACAGGCGAATCCTTCTTCATCATGACAATGCGAGCTCTCACACATCGACTCAAGCAAAGGCATTTCTGACGGAGCGAAAGATCGAACTGATGGGTCATCCGCCGTACAGCCCTGATTTGGCACCCAATGACTTCTTCTTATTCCCACACATCAAAAATAAATTACGTGGACAACGATTTTCGACCCCTGAAGAAGCGGTTGATGCATTCAAAACGCATGTTTTGGAGTTACCTCAATCGGACTGGAAAAAGTGCTTTAAAAATTGGTTCAAACGCATGCTAAAGTGTATTGATCATCATGGAGAATATCTTGAAAAACAATAAAACCAATTTCGATCGTACATATTTGTTTTTTCATTATTAGGCCAGAAATATAAATAGCAACCCTCGTACTAGCGAAACTTGCGATAGAAGATCCTACTAAGTGGTACAAATTTGCTCCAACAGTACAGCGTACCATTAATTCTACAGTTTCTCGAAGCACTCAGATGACACCATTTCAGCTTTTAACTGGAGTGAAAATGAAAACAAAAGAGGACTCACAAATTCTACAAATTTTGGAGGAAGAACGCATAGAATCATTTATCCAAGATAGAGAGAACATTCAAGAAGAAGAATATTTTGAAGATACAAGAAGAGAACCGCAGGGCAGTACAATAAAAGAAGAAAGAAAGCCAATGAATATCGAAAAGGAGACTTAGTTGCAATCCAGAGAACTCAGTTTGGATCTGGTCTCAAATTAAGACCCAAGTTCTTCGGTCCATACAAAATGACAAAAGGGAAGAAGAATGACCGATACGATGTTCTAAAAGTGGGGAATCATGATGGGCCAATAAATACTTCATCTTCAGCTGACCACATGAAACCGTGGTCAGTAAATTAAAAAAAAAATTTTATATTTTTATACTTTGCTTTCTCGTTTTTTTCTTTTTTTTCCAGGTAACTGTGTCTGAAAGCTGATGTAAAATGAGGATATTTTGCTGCAGGATGGCCGAATTATGTAGAGCTGTTGTTTCAATATCATCATGTAATACTTGGAGATAGTTGCATCATCCTTTTTGTCATTGAGAGGCGCCAGCCAGTCCTGACGGGGAAGTCCCGATGGGAAACTCCCGAATTTATAATTAACTCTGAACTTCGTCCATAGAACAATTTAATATCTTATTCACATGCGATTTGGAGACCACTGCGAGAAGGCAGCCCTCCCGTATCATGTCACTCACCGTTAAACACTTATTTCCTTTTATTTCTATTAAATGTTAAGTTTCAATGTTATATTATCATCGTTATTTCATGCTTTGCTGCACAAACTCCTACATATATATATAATCTTTTCTCGGTTGTCATTTTTTTTTTTTTTTTTTTTTTTTTTTTTACACGAATTCTCAGAATTTTCACTGACCTTAGCTTTTTTTTTTCTTTCATCATATCTTTGGCAACTGTAATACATAAACAATGACACATCCTCTAAACTAACCATATTTTTTTATTTTTGTCGAAACTTGAAATTGAAATGAATGAGTTAGCCGTTTTCTTTTTAATAAGATAGTTAAAGGGTGACATGTAGTTTTCATCCTTGCACCTGTTTGACACCCCCCTCTTCTAATTGCTCAAAGGGAGTGGCAGGGTAGGGCATTGGGGTTAGTGTATGTTTGTAGTCATTGTCATGCCAAAGGCTAGATGCAAATTTCGCCAATGTGGGGAGTCGCAACTTGGGGGCAGTTGACATAAAAATATACCACTTTTCTCCTGAAAGAATTGACTGCGCGTGCTCGAGAAATTGAAACTGCGAAATAATGGGTTTCCTTTATTGCTCCATTTATTCTTTTTTTAAAATTTCTGCTGCTTTTAAGCGCGTTTTTTTTTTCAAAGAAGTTTTGTCAATTTAGAATTTTAAAAAATGTTTGTTTTCTTTTTGTATTCTAATTTTCAAATCTGGTTTTTGCTGCATTTTGCGCTTTTTCTTATTTGAAAAATTATTTGGATTAAAATTCTGGTTTTAGGTTTTTTCTAAATATTTTAAAGCGTCAAAGGGATTTTGTTGGATGTCTAGGTTTTATATATTTTCTTTTTAGGTTAATTTTAATTCAATGCAAAGTACAATATATGAATATTTTTAAATAAATAAAAAAATATAAAAAAATTTAAAAAGTTTAAAAAATTTAATAATAAAAAATGTAAAACTTGTCCTTTGGCTGATAGTTCTCAGATTGGCAGACATTTTAATGTATTTTTTTGTAAAAGTTTTAATATTATTTATTTAATTCAGTGCAATTGTTGTAATTTGTGTTATGTTGGTCAGACAGGTCTTGAATTTCATAAACGGATTAATTTCCACAGGTCTGCTATTAAAAATTTTAAAAATAGTAATTGTTCCACTGATTATTAAATTTTACATTTTCAATTTCATGATTTTGATAATGTTACTCTTTTTATTTTAGATTTTATGGAAAATTTAGATAATAGACTTGATTTAGAAAACATTTACATTAGTAGTCTTAAAACTCTTTTTCCATATGGATTAAATTGTAAATTGAATGGGGAAGGTAATGTTAATACTGAAGATTATTGTATATATGATAAATTTAAAGTTTTTAATTTTCCTGGTGTTTTTGATTCAAAATATAGGAATAAAAGAGGTGGTGGAAAAGGTAAAGTTATTGAATTTGATGATTTTTCGAATTTATGTAACTTGGGAGTCGGGTAGCCCCGCCCACTTAAGGACTATTGCTTATATTTCTGTATAATATTGAGTAATAATCAAGATTTTTGTATGTTTCTATTGTTTTATAATTTAATTAAATAACACAAAAAGAATAAACCAAAAAAAGAATAGTTTAACTTAAAAAAATAGAAATTTAAAAAAACATGTTTTTCATCTCTTTTCAAAATGTGTCGGGTAGCCCCGCCCAGTTACAAAAATTATGTTTTTTTATTGTTTTTTCAGGTGAAAATGAAAATGACCAATGTATTGACAATAGATAAACCTTATTTATCATTTTTATCACAAAATTATTTTTTTTATAACATATTTATATACTTTTAGTGAATTTTATCATTTATTAACAACAAATGTTATATTTTTTATTATTATTAATGTATATTAATATATTATAATATTAATATATATTTATATTAAATATTTAAAGAAAATAATTTAATATAAGTAAATCTTTGGAACCGTACATTTATCGACAAAATAAAAGTGGACTGTGATACCTAACATTCATGTGAGCGGGGCTACCCGAAATCCAATTTTTTTGTACATTTGTAATTACTCGAACAATTTTTCACAAATAAACTTCGTTCTTTGTGCAAACTAAACTTAAGACTACATACTTTAATGCTGTATGTATAGAAAAAATTATTTTTTTAATTTTAAAATGAAGTTTAATCGAAACATTCAACCAATTTTTCTTAATATCATGACAACTGTATTCAACATATTTTCAAAACTATTGTTTACCATGTTACCAGCTGCATAAATACTTGAAACTTTGAAAATAATCTTTTTTTAATATAACAATTATTGTCCGATGGCCCATTGACTTGAAAAAATATTCTATACATATGAAATTGACATTGGGCGGGGGTACCCGCTGGGTAGGGCTACCCGACTATCCCCTACCTGTTAATTTGAATAATATTTTCATTATTAGGAAATATATTTTTGGTTTTAAAAATAAAGTTCTTAAAAATTTCCTTATTAATTTTGGTTCTAAAATTAAATTTGATACTGAACTTATTAAATTTATTGTTTTGGATTTGATTAAATCAAAAATTGGTGTTAGTAAAACTGATTTGCTCTTTAATAAGGTTTCTAAAGTTGAAAGGGTTTTTTGTACGATTAATTTTCATGATAAAAAATTTGAAATTGCTAAGTTACCACAGATTATTCATTGTCTTACTGATTTTTTTCCTTTAAGAAGATATAAACATATTTTTCAAACTGAATATAAGTCGGGTATAATATAAATCTTTTATATACATCCTTCTTTATTAATTCTTCAATACTAAATTTTTGAGGAAATTTTTTTTTAATGTTCTTTCATCCTTAAACGGAGAATGTAATCAACCTTAAATATGCAGTTGTGACAAAGATGATAAATATTTATTAAAAGCATGATTAAGAAAAGATATATGAATATTTTTGAGCATAAGAAAACTTTTAGTTAAAATTTTTTTATTACTTTCATATCAATGTGCTTCGTTCTAGCGAAGAAGAATTCTTTGATTTAATTATGATTTACGATCAATGTAATAAAGTTTCCCTCTGTTGCAGTCATGGAATTTCCGCAAATGAAGATCACAATCGAAACACTTTGCACAGCGCATATTTGAAGACTAAGGAAGCCTTTTGGCCAGTGCAGGATTAAGCGTACGCAGGGCCACTCACATTTTTGGGGCGCTTAGATTAAAAAAAAAATTTCGTATATTTTTTATTTATTCAAATATGAAAGTATTTATTTATCTTTTTATTTAAGAAGGCATATTTCAAATAAAAATAAATATTAATAAATTAAATTATACTTTATTTTTTTTAAATTAGAACTAAAAAATAATCATAACATTTTATAATCATAACATATATATTTGAAATTGATTTTTTATTTTTTAAAAGTCATTGCTTTTCTTAATTTTTTAAAATTTATTTTCAAAAAATCCATTTAAGCCATCCAATAAATCCATTAAGGGATCTTGGAAGCATCCCTCAGGATGATACGAAGACATGCCATCTATCCTTTATCCTCTGCAGAGGAGAGGGCGACCCCGCTTCGGTAGTCAGATGATCTGTGTACGAAGTCGAACATTTTACGGTAGAACAGTTAATGGAGAACCAATGTTGCACACCCTCGGTGGCATCGCAGGCTGATCAAAGTCGTTACTCACCTCACACTGAACACAGCCAGTGATGCTTGACTTTGTCGATCTGATAAGAACCGTATCTTTACGATCAGTCCTTAGTGGGACCATCAACAAAGTATTCTATAAACGTGTGTTGAATTCATGAGTGCCAGATTTTGGGCTCAGTATTATACCCAGGTCACATAAACAAGAATTTGTTGCTTAAATTAAATTCTTACATCTGTAGATAAATTTTCGAGGATTTTCGACTCAATAAATACAAGATCAAATGGTTCCAATTTGATGGTGCTTCTTCCCAGAAGGCCTTACAAGTAACGGAATCTAAAGGAAATATTTAGTGATAGGTGGATTGAGCTTTGAGAACATGTTTTGTAGCCACCGAAATTTTCATATCTCAATACTTTAGATTTCTATAAATGGGGACATTTAAAATCCGTTATCTTTATAACAATATCTAACGTTTTGAGAGAACTCTCTAACAAAATTATAATTATAAATGCGTGCGAGAGCATTTCTCTTGAGAAAATAGTGCGTACACACAGCACTGAAAGACTTCGCTTATTATGTATTGGAATAAACGATGAAATTTTGAATAAATTTTGAGAGAGGAATGTTCTATTTCTTAAAAAGACTCGAAAGTTACTAAAGAATAATTAACGTAAGAAGGTAATTAGGTGTATTTTCTAAGTTAAAATTTCTTTTGAATATGCGTTGTCTACAGATTTATAATAATTGTAATGAACATTAGTTCTAAACATAGCCAAATATTAATTTTACTTTATGCTGCTTTATTTTATATTAGTTCTTATTCACTGACTTATATGTTGATTGTGAGAATCAAGATATATCGTAATATGTTAATAAATTCTTAATAAAACTCGTAATTTCTTAATAAAAATAGTAGGTGCAACTTTCATAATTTTACTTAATGAGTAATACAATTTTCTTAGTTTAGAAAAAGGAAGATTTGCGAAATAAATATGTAAATAGATTTTTTTTTTTTTTAACAGTTTTTTAAATGGTTTCTTTAGAGTATATTAATAAATAGTATTTTTTAAGATGTCAAAATCGACTAATTAGGGGATTAATTGTAATTTTTTTTTTTTTCTTTTTTTTGTCAAAATGAAGAAATAATATTTATTTTTATTTATTATTAAAAATCTATCGTTTATAGTAAAGAAAAAAAAAGATTAAGTGATTAGAAAATAAGTTTAAAAATTTAGAATATTATATAAAACTGTTCGTTATTTTTTTTAAACTTGAATTTTCAGGCGAAATAACTTCAATATTTTCCTATTTCAAAGCATCTGTAAAATACCCTTTACAAAATTATAAAATAGTATTTTTACTTAACTGAGATTTCAGTGTTTTAATTTTTTCCCCCCCTTTTCTATGAGATATTCAACATATTTAACTTATAACATAGATTTTATTTTCAGTGGAGCAATTTCCACAATAATGCTCCATATTATAAGTTAAAATTTTATTTAAATAATTCAACGAAAAAAAAAGTACATTTCTTTCAAACTTATGAGAAATTGCTAACTGTCAACCATAAACTTCGAGTTAAACTTTGCAAAAATAATTAAATATTAATTTTAACTATTTTATTTCTATCAATGCAGTTCACTTATACATTTTTTAATGCAAATAACTTAAGATAATTTCAACCAATTAAGAATAAAATTTATAATGCAATCCATTTAAGAGGCAATTTCAAAAACTTTCATTCTTAGGCATTTCAGTTTTAAACTTTTCACATGTTTAGTCCTACTTCAACTCCGTATCCTTGTTATTTTGAAACCAATCCAGAAAACAAAGGAACTTCTGAACCAAGCGTTGGCCTTCGTGGAGGACTTTTCGATGGAACTTACCGTATTTCCGTTTCATGGAGTGAAAAACCACGAAACCTTCTCCCGGTGAGCCTGACAGCAAGGTGGCACTAACCCTTGATCTGTCTACCGATGAGGATATTTTATTCTGCTGAGGATATTGCACAGTGGCAAATGGTTTGAAAAATATTTTCAATTTCAACCATGTTTCTATAACCCTTTGATGTTTCTATAAGGGTTTAAAGTACTTTTCTTCGTTAAAAAAAACTTACTCTCATTTCTTGAAATTTAACTTACCAACTGTGCAAAAGCAAAATATTTCTCAGATAAAAATCTACTTCTTATTTTTATTTGTAATTCAATAGTTTTGTTTTGAACTTGATAAAAATCTGACAGTATTATTTAATGTTCCTTCTAACATAAAAGTCCTATATAAAATTTTGATAAAGTTGCGGCCCGCTATTTGACTGGTGTTTTTAATTGTGGCCCCCTGCCTCATGTAAGTTGGAAACCCCTGCCTTAGATCAAGAGGTATTCACAACATAGTTTTTGACATCCTATGTATAGAAAACTTTAAACTTAATTTGATTAAAAGTTAAAATATTTAACAACAATATTTTTAAAAATTTATTACTTTAATTTAGCTATGTTTTGATATAAATAAATATAATAGTTTTTAAAAATATTAAGATTTATACATTAAGAAATATATATATTAATATTTTAAAAAAGATTAATATAAAATATTAATTAATATTAGAAGTATAATAAATGTTTAATCATGCATAATAAATGTTTGAACAAAATTTACTAGAAAAATCGCTAGCAGGAAGAGTAAAATAAGATTTAAAAAATAAAAATTTTTACTTATAAATGTACCATGAAATTAAAATCTTCAAACAAGTAATATTTTTAATAAATAAATTATATTTTAAAATAAAGAATTTCTTTTAAGAAGAATTTAAATATAGAAAAGAATATTTTTTAAAAATAAATAATATTCATCAAGATAAGAATTTTTTATGAATGATTTGATCTTCTTAAAAAAGCAATATTTAAAAAAATAAAATAAAATAATAATAATTCTAATATAATTATAGAATAATAATCTATTATAATAATAAAATAATAATATAATAATAATTAATAATAATATAATAATAATTCCTCTCAACCAATAATGGAAATAAATAAAAAGAATTAATTTAGATTTTTTAAAAATAAAATTTCCTTAAAAATATATATAATGTTATTTAAAATAAAAATTCCTCCAATAAGAATACTTATGTTATTAAAAACAAGAAATTCCTATAAAAAAAATTTTAAAGAACGAACTTTTATTTTTTTAAAATATTATTCAGTTCCCTTTCAGTTTCAAACTAAGTGCATGATCTTGCTGAAAAGGTTACAAGCGCACCTCCCAAATATGAGGAAGAGCGCCATGCTCTTCCTCTCTATATATTCTGCTCTCTGAACTTCATCGGTAATAAATATTTGGTGTAAAAGCGGCAATAATCGCGCCAAGCTAGTTTACCGGGTAAGCAGTGAAGAATCACCTGAGGCTTTGAGTCTATGGGGAGGGAAAATGAAAACCAGAACCAGGGATGAAAGAGGTATGACAGCAGTTAAAGTAATAGTTAAATCTAGTAGTTCAGAAAAAAGTGGTTAGCTTGCCTTAGTAGACTAAGACTTTTGTTAGTTTATTATTTAAGAGTTTATTTCTCAGTAAATATTAAACAATGCATGAGATAGCAATTTTATACACATACAATGTCATACATAGAAATTATTCTCAATTCACAAAAACAAGCTGAAATTTCGTCTATTGATATTTATTTTCATAGAATAATTTTTCCCTTTTAATTTTCATATGTTTATAAGTGCTGCTATTTTTTGTATTTTGGTCAAAATTAGTAAAAATGGATCATTTTTATATTGCATAAGCAGTTTTGGTTTATTTTTGACAACAAATTATCTATCTGATTTCAATACAGAGGATCACTCAGTAGATCACCGAAGTCAAGCATCACTGGATGCGGTCAGTGTGCCGGGTGGGTGACCACTATGATCCGACTGTTAAGGGACCGAGGTTGTGCGGTATCTACCTTCGTTAAATTGTTCTACCGTAAAGAACTCGCTAGCAGATCATTCGGCAATAAAAATAAAAGATCAAAATTGTGATGGCATGTCTTCACATCACTCTCAGGGATGTTTCCCAGACCATCGCCAATAGTCCATTGTGCAGCTCTAGTGCGACGTAAATGAACTACAACAACAAATATAAAATGTATTAGCAAACAAGTTAACATTTATAATTTGCAATATATACCGAAATTTATTTATGAAAATTTTCTGCTTCAGCTATTTTCGAGATTTCGACGTAGAAAATAAAGAATTTTGAAAATAATTCTTCCAAAATTCCCGGTATAAAAATACGCGATTGATGTTATTTATTTTAAAATGTAACGTTGCGATATTTTGAAATTTAAATTTTGATTTATAGTTTATTGGCTGACTTTATCTTACAGCCCCTGGCCAAATTATTAGACGCACTATAAGATTCTAGGCACTCAGGTGATACTCTAAAGCTTTATTGTTTTTACGTGGCTGAAACCGGTTTGCACTTTTTTACGTTCGTGTATCAATTGATTAACAATGTAAGGAAGTACGTTGAAAATAAATACAAATATGAAGTGTATAAGAAATCTCCTGAATAAAAACCATTTACATGTATGTTTAAATATAAAAGTATTGCATATAAACTCGTGCAAAACATGCAATTATTAAAAAAAACTACAATGCGTCTAATATTTTTTTCTAATTATTACAGTATAATAATATAATACCTGATATAATAAATATTTTATATTTATATAACATATCGTCTAAACTATCCAATCGTTGAATTTGTATTATAAATCGTTTAATTTAATATCGCTGTTTTGTTACCGATTTATTATCTATGTTTAGAAAAGAATCTTTGTAAGAATCGTCATTTGGAAATAAAAAATCTTTAAAAGACACTTTTCACATTGTCAACAATGTACCAACTTCGAAATTTAAACCTGAATGATAATTTGTAAAATGAACTTAATCTCGCTGCTCGAACAATATGATAACATTAGCGTATGATGGTGCACAACTTGCAACAAAATCAAACAGTTATAAACGAGTAAAAAGATGCCAAATCGGGACTGTCCCTAGTTCTTTCTAAATCTAGCAACCATGTCACCTCTTTTAACAATGTATCTATAAATAAATAAAACAAACTTTCTCTTCAAACTCACCAACAATACTTAATGTTATTAATACCTTGTGAAATGCAGCAAATTTGAGCTCAGATATTAATTTCTTTAACTAAAAACAAAATTATCTGTTTGAAAATATCGCCTCGCTGAATAAGCTGTAGTAAGCAGCTGTATACTTTCTAAACGGAAGTACATAGCCATAAGGGTTTAAAATATCTTGCTTTATTTGTTTTACTTCATTTATATTTTTTTCTTCTTAAAAATGTTTAACCCGAAATATAACAAAAACGGAAATTTGTAGTTTAATTTTTAGACACAAATTTTTTTCACGAAAATTATCAGGTTGTTCGGAAAGTGATTTCGTTTTTCCGAGAGAGGATTTATTTGTATTTTTTCGAGCCTAACTTCACACTTAAGCCACATTGTCAATATATGTTTTGAGAGCTGATATAGCAAGGCTTGTGTGTGAAAAAGTTCAATTAATTCTACGCAGAAGTTTTTGGTTGGTGCCCTTTTAAATGTGGAAAGCAATACGCAGCATTTTCGTCATATTTTACTTTTTTAGTATAGAAAAGGTAAAAGTGCTGTTTCTGCCAGAAAGAAATTAATCGATATGTATAGAGATGATGTGTTGACAGTAAGCCAGTGCCAGAACTGGTTTGCGAAACTTCGATTCTTCAATTTTGATGTCGAACATGCACCACGTTCTGAAAGCCTGGTTGAAGCTGATAAAGACACGATAAAGGCATTAGTTGATGCAAATCGGCAAATAACAATACGTGAGATCGGAGAGAGGTTAAGTTTATTGAAATCAACTGTTTATGACCACTTGACAGGCCTGGGTTTAACCTCGAAGCTCGATATATGGGTTCCCCATGTTCTCACGGAGAGAAATTTGTGTCGTCGGGTTGACGTCTGTGATTCGCTTCTCAAACGTCACGAAAATGATTCCTTTTTGAAGCGCGTCATTATTAGGGACGAAAACTGGGTCTATGACAATGACAAACGCAAGAGATCTCGGAGCCAAAAAGATGTACCGGCTCAAAGCATTTCGAAAGCCCCATTAAAAAAAAGTGATGCTGTCTGTTTGGTGGGATTCTAATTGAATAGTTTTTTTGTGCTTTTACCAGATAACACAACAATCAATTTGAAAGTCAACTATCGTCAGCTAGATAAACTGAATGATGTCACTTCAACAGAAAAGGTCAGAATTAATCAACAGAAAAGGTATAGTGTTCCACTTAGATAATGCGAGACCTCATATAAGTTTGGTCACTCGCCAAAAGCTTTTACAGCTTGAATGGGATATACTGCCACACCCAAAATATTCTCCAGATCTGGCGCCTTCAGATTATTATTTGTTCCGGTCACTGCAAAATTGTTTGGACTGTAAAACCTTTAATTCAAATGAAGAGGTCAAAAATCACCTGGATCAGTTTTTTGCCAGCAAAGACCAAAAATTTTATGAGCGTGGAATCCATCTACTACCAGAAAGATGGCAAAAAGTGTTGGAACAGATTGGCTAATATATAATTTAATAAAATATTTATTCATTATACGAAAATTGTCTTTTATTCCCCCCCCCCCCTAAAAAAAAACTAAATTACTTTTCGAACAACCCGATACTATATAAAATGTCTTATTACACATATTTAACTACTCTTGGTAGAACGAACGCCACATAGAGATGGGAAGTATCTCAGGTTCAAATACGGGGTCTTTAAAAATTGTAGAAAAAAAAAATTCTATTTCATTCTTATCCGTCAAGGAGTTGTTTTATTTAGATATACACATGTAAGCCAATAACACCTTAAGGCACCTTGGGATAACACAATTGGCATTACATATTTCTTACCATTTAAAATATATTTAATTACTTAAAATTATTTTTTTTTAAAGTATTCTTAATCGAATTATATTTAAATTAAATGAATAATTTAATCTTTATAAAAACGAGCATAAAATATCTTAATCTTTTCTTATCGATCAACGTAACAGCTAACTTTTTATTTCAATACTAATGTAGCTTTATTAATTCCCTGTCACGCCTAATCGAAAACAAAAAATCTATTTATTATTATTACTATATCTTTGTTGTTAATTTCTTACTGCAAATTTGTTTACACTCACTGTCTTGTTGGCGTTTCGCGATCGCCAAGGTATTTTCAAACCTAATATTGATTATGTATTTTGGCTATGTTATATTTTGATAATTCGCCTATCTCCTCTTCGTGCTTCTGTGTCCGTTAGGAATAAATTCATTCACTTTCAAATTCGTGGCAACTGGTGGTGCCCTTGCAGGTCTCCCAGTCCCAACCGTTGAATGGGAACAAATATCTTGATGTAACAGAATTATATCAAGGAATTTTCTTTTCTTTATGATTTGTGTATTTTAAATATGGCCATATTTAATATACTCATTCTTACTTTAATAAATCAACATTTTACTTAAACGATTTCATTCATTTTTGTGGAGATAATATTTCAACCACTACTCTATGGCAATCACAGTCATCATAGACCTAAAACATTTTTTTATATATATTTGTTTACAGTCAGACTTCGATTAAAGGTGGTCTTAACAGTGAGATTCATCCAGATTACTCCTCTCGGTTAAATCATTTTCCCAGTTGCAACAAAATAAGTGGCTTTATAAGGTTAATATGCCTAAAAAAAGACAATAAAACTTAGGATAAGCGGCATAATTCATAACTATTTTATTTTGAAACACTTAAAAAAAAGAGAGAAAAAAAAGGAGGAATAGAGCATTTTTAACGTAATTTAAATATTTTACAAAACACCCAAAATATTTGTAGAAATTTTTCTAAAAGCACTTCTTGACCTTCAAATTTCTTAAATATTATACATAAGCAAAGTTTTCGAAATCTTGGTACTCCTTTATCAACAAAAATAAGCAAATCACAAACTCCTTTCACTCGGAGAAAAATATACCGATAAAATTTCCGTACGATATACGGTAAATTTTACCATATTCTGGTAGTTTTGAAAATATTTTTTTTTCCTCGATGCATTCTTACAAAAGAAAATTGCTAACTTCCTCTCCCTCCCGGTTTTTTCTTTAAATCTGACCTTTACTATAGGAATTTTGTTTCAGGATTAAATTCAAATAAAAATAAAACAAAGATAGTTTTCTTAATATTAAGTAGAATATTCATCAAAAATCATTTACTTTTTCCTTTTGTATATTCAAAACACTTTAACTCTGAAATTTGTTTTCCAATTTTTCCCCTTCATTCAACTCTTATTCTACATTTGAGATTTTTCCTCGTGTAATTTTTTGATAAATTTATTTTGCTCCTCGTTAAATAATCCCTTTTCCCGCTAGGTGGCGACGTAATATTTTAGCATTAGGAATAATAAATAGGACATTTTCAGATAATATGGCGCTCATTGTTTTATATGAAACCAGAATCTCTTTAATTTAGCAGTTTATAAAAGAATTCACAAATTTTACTCCAGTTAGATCCAATTTTATTTTATTTTTTAACCGTCGTTGAACAGCCGACCCAAATTTGAGTAAACGACTATCAATGTTCAACTTTGTAGCCTTGTAATTTTAAACTCAATCCAAAAGACAAGGGAACTTCCGGATCAAGAACTGGGAGAAATTCGCCTTCATGGAAAACTTTTTGATGGAACTAACAAGCAAATCACCATTTGCGTTACATGCATATGAAAAAATGAAAACATCCTACGGTTAGCCCGATGGCAAGGGGACTCTAACCCATGATCCGTCTACCACTGAAGATATTTTTCGTCGGCACTGTGGTCGGTGCGAACCGTATGTGGAATTTGCATCGAAAAGCCATCGCTGGGATTCAAACCTGAGTCACCTCATTGGGAGACGAGAGCTTTATCTCCTAAGCCACCATGGTTCAATTAGGTCCTATTACGCATACGCTATGTGCGAAAAGTAAATAAATAAAAATGAAGAAAGAACAAACAAAAAAAATTATGAATGACTTTTTTGTCTCTCTCTCTTTTTTTACATAGAGAAACTTATTATATAATTAAAAGAAAATTAATTAAAAATAGAATGCACCGCAAATATAAATAAAAGAAGTGTTTCGAGAACTAAAAGAACTATCACTGTCCCCGTTTCCTTTAATAAGCAATAGCTTTAGTCCTCTGTTTAAAATGTCAACAGAAGCATCTCTTTGTTGGCTATCTACTTATAAATTGTCTCAAATAGGTATTTATCTAGAATTTCTAGTAAGACAGATGTATTAAGCTCTTAGGGATTATAAGTACTTGTTGACATTTTCTATTCTTTTGTTATTTTGTCTCTGGCATTCAAATCTTCTCTTACAATTTTATATTGTTTAATTAATTGTAACTTAAATTAGTTATTTCCAGTGTAAAATTTTAATAAATACTGTTTACTTTTATTTTGTTTAATTAATTGTTTTAACTTAAATTATTGGATTTTTTTTTATCAGTTTGACAATCTACTCGAAACAGCTTTTATTTATTTTACATTTTATCATTTCCAAAATAAATTGTACCATCAGGAACTCCAATTCTTAATGAAGATTATCTTTGGATAACAAGAACTCATTAAATAAATTCATTTCTAGGAAGGTAAGCAAATGTTTGTATTAAATCATTTAATAAATTTATAATTTTATGTTTATGCACTGTTAGAGTCGTTTGATGTTTTATAGTTTGTAAATCAAATTCATTTATATAGTACATTAGTTCATGATTTTACAGTTCATTGCTTGTGCATAGATTTATTTTTAGCGCACGGATTTTGTTCTTATTTTATATTTATGAAATCAATGTAACTTTTAGATTTTTAAAATTAGAAATCAAAACATTGAATTTTTATTACGTTTTAACAACTTTGTTTTAATTCATAAATTGAATGTCACGTTTAATTTTATAAAAAAAAAAAATTCACATATAATTTTATATACAAATTTATATAACTATTGATAATTTTTATCCTAATGCGAAAAATTAAAATCAACTTACATTTTAATTAATTAAAAGGACGAAGAGCTATTTTAAATGCAAAAGTTTCATTTAAAAAATTTCATATAATTTTATTATGTTCGGTAATAAAAACTGCATTAAAAATATATTTTTAAGAATCGGATAATTTGATTAAATTTGGGATAATAAAATTTAAAACTTTAATACCACTTTGTTTTTTCTATAACAATTCACCAGATCAATAATCATCTTGGTCCCGAAATAACTAACAACGAATTTTATTGCTACTTTTTATTGATTTCCAATTTACTTTTTGGAAAAAAAAATATTTTAAATTTTCCATAAGTCTCTTACAAATATAATTTTTTTTTAATAAAAAGTTTCAAATGTGTCTTTATAAACTTTTAAGGTAGAAATGGTGTATTTACTTCTTTTATCAATAATTGAAAGGGAATATTATCGAAATCTGCGGGCTAAATATTAAAATTTTAGAAGTGAAGAATTTAAGAGGGAAATACTTAATTATTCGATTTGTAACGTTAAAATATATTTAACAATTAAAATACTATACTACAAAATCCATTATTATTTTATATAAATTTTTATAATGTCGTCTGTTTCATTCAAAGTGCTATTTTTACAAATACAGTAATTTATTCAAATGAAAAGATAGATAGCGTATTATTTTAATTTAATATGTACTTTCTAACAATCAATTTTCTTAAAAATATTTTTTATAAATAACAAAATAAAATAACATTAACCTAATTTTATGAAAATATTTTTAAAAAAATAATTAATCTACTTTCCTTTTAATATGTATTTAATAATGAATTTTTATTAAATCATATTTCTTTTAAAAGCATAATTTGACTCTAAATTATTTTGAAAAAAAAAAACATTTTAAATTTCCTGAAACATTAAATCATCCTTAAAATAAATAATAACTAAGAGTAAAATGGTTGAAAAGTAAGTGACAAACAATGACTTCCTCTTCAAAATATTTCAGAAACACATCAGCTGTAGATCACTTTAAAATCGATAATTCCTGATTTCAACAACAGGTGTTATTTCCTTTCAAGACCGGAGTCGGAGTTAACTCCTTACGAGTCAATATAAAACTTAGTCAGAATCTCCAACAGATGGCGCCACAGTTGTAATTTATCACTTTTTTCATCAAAATCATATTAATTCAATGGGGGATTAAAAGAAAAAAAAAAAATATTATGCTTTCTTACTATTAAAATAATATATAAATATTGTAGACCTTTACAGATAAAAAGAGGTGTGCTCTTTTTATAATACTAAAATTTTGTTAACAAATAGGTAAAAAAGGATATGTTATTAACGAGGTTTTGAAAAATAAACACATTTAACAGCTTTTATGTTATCAAAACATGCCATGCAATGGAATGTTTATAACTAAGGGTATTGTCATATTATTTGAATATTAATTTTCAATGCCGCTTCATTGCTTCCTTTCTACATCATAGTCTTATTTAAATTTAAAATTATATTAAACTACATTAATTTCTTTTATTTATTTATAATTTCTTCGCTAAATTTAAAATACCGGGTTGGAAAAAAGGGAAGTAAACGTTTTCAACGACCATGAACTTGTCGCTGTTGTTCCATCAACCCAGTTGGCAGGGGGATTGGCTGGCTGTTTAGATAGTCGGCTTCACCCCCGACAGTTGATGGGCTATTCTCTTGTGTTTTCATTCTTCGAAAAGCAGTGAGAACGCATTTCTTCGAATTTTAGACTCCACGATTCTTCAAATTGTTGACGAAATGAATCTAGATTCCCAAGAACCAACGATTAAAGCTGGTTCAGATGTAACGATCATGTCGTGATTCGTTTTGTCTATCGAAATCCTGGAAAAATGTATCGGAAAACAGGAGGTAAACGAATTCGCAGAAAACATGAAAGAAAGTTCTGGGATTGAAAAGTGAGTCAGCAGTATCGAATGAAAATATTCCTTTCTACCTTCCAGGTATTTCAATGTTTGTTTTGGTTCCTTTCGAATAGCACCAATGCTTATAATTATTCGTTGCCTAGTCTGGAATTTCCTTTTCCTTTGATTCTGTAAATTCAATCTCTAATCATTGATGTTTTCATCAGAAATTTATATCACTGATCGAAATTTGCCATCTAAGAGTGAATTCTTGAAGCCTGATTGGTTTATTTACATCAGTGGGGGTGAAATCCGCATGATTATGTAACCTACCCGGAACACACTCACAGCTGACTGTTTGTATACATTTTCGATCATGGCTTTGTGGAGACTAGAGACTATAAATTGGGACTGGTTTGACCATCTTTATATTTGAGACGGGGAGTTCTTCTTGAAACATGGAAGATGCAATAATCCTTGTCTCGCAGCTGTGATGGTTAGATTCCCTCAGCTGCAGTGTTGACATTCTATCAGCTGGTGAAAAATGTTGATAACTTGGCCTCTGCTCTTTATTCCCTTTGTATTTTTAACTTTCTGCGCTGCAATATGTATGAGTATGAAGCAAGGTAATTATTCTTTTATCTATTTATTGCAATTTTTTTACAATACAATGAAAACTTTAAAAAAGAGTTTAAATTATTTTTTTTTTTAAGTACAAAACAAGATTGGTATTAAAGCGATACTTATAAATTATCAAAATAATTTTTGAAATAAAAAAAAAGGATTGTGCTTTTTATAAAATTTGTATTCTTAACTTTTTACACTTTAGTATGTATGAGCATGAATCAAGGTATTTATTCTTTTATCTATATAGATATTTTTTCAATAATATAAGAACTTTAAAAAAATTTTTTGAACTATTTTTATTAAATATGTACAAAACAAGATTGGTATTAAAGCGATATTTACGAGGATCAAAAATATTTTTGAAATAAAAAAAAGGATTGTGCTTTTTATAATATTTGCTTTTTATAATTTCTTACACTGTAGTATGTATGAGTATGAATCAAGATATTTATTCTTTTATCTATTATAAATTTTTTGCAATAAAATAAAAATTATACAAATATATTTTAAGATTTTTGAATTCTAAAACAAGATTGATATTAAAACGATATTTAAGAAGAACAAAATTATTTTTGAAATAAAAAAAAAGGATTGTGCTTTTTATAATATGTGTACTCTTAACTTCTTACACTGTAGTATGTATGAGTATGAATCAAGGTATTTATTCTTTTACCCATTAGAAATTTTTGGAAATAAAATAAAAACTAAACAAATATTTTTAAACTAAATTATTTTCATTTATATAAAACGAGATTGATATTAAAACGATATTTAAGAAGAACAAAATTATTTTTGAAACGAAAAATGTTAATGGTTTGTGCATTTTATTCGATTTGTATTTTTAACTTCTTGCGCTGTAGTATGCATGAGTAAGAAGCAAGGTAACTATTATTTTAACAATATATTTAAAATTTTTAACTCAAAAATAGATCTTAACAAGTATTTTTAATTTAAAATTTTCTGAAGAATAAAATAGCATTGATTTAAAATGATATTTATGAGGACCAAAATTTTTTTTAAATGATAGATATTTATGTATTGTGCTCCTTATTTGTATTCTTAACTTCTTGCACTGCATTATGTAAGAATCAAGGTTACTATATTTTATCAGTATATTTAATATTCTTTTGAATTGCAAAATAAATGATATTTATGAGGATTAAAAATATTTTTTAAATTAATTATATTTATGGATTGTGTTATTTATTCTATTGTATTTTTAACTTCTCTTGCTGCAATATGTATGAGTAAGAAGCAAAGTAATTATTTTTTAATCTAATTTAAAATTTTTAACAATAAAATAAAAACTTAAAAAATATTTTTAAACTAAAATATTTTTGAACTAAAAACAAGATTGATATTGAAATGATATTTATGAGAATCTAAAATATTTTTTAAATGATTAATAATCATGGATTGCGTTCTTTATTCTATTTTATTCTTAACTTCTCGGGCTGTCATAGGTATGAGTAAGAAGAAAAAAAAATTTTTATCTCTAAATTTAAAAATTTCAACAATAAAATAAAAACTTAAAAAGTTTTCAAACTCAAATTTGTTTTGAAGTTAAAATGACATTTATGAAGTTCAAAATTATTTTTGAAATGAAAACATAAAATGGATTGTGATTTATATTTCTTTTCTTTTTTTAACTTCTTATTTTGAAATATGTATGAGTAAAAAACAAAATAATTATGTTCTTTAATTTATATTTTTAATATTTTTAACTATAAATGTAAAATTTAGAAAATATTTTCTAAATTGAATTTTTGTTGAAGTTTAAAACAAGTTTAAAATTAAAAATAAAATATTTATAAGGATCAAAAATATTTTTAAAATTATAAATATTTATTAAGATTATATTAAATTTTTTTCAAATCTCTATTTTTCGTAATCTTTTGTATTCTTATTTATAAATTTTGCTATTATTCTTATGAAATCAGATAAAGTTTTTGATTTATGAATAGAAATACTTTTCTTAAAATTTAAAATAATCTTTTAATAAAATTTGACAATTAAATTTGATTGTTAAGTTAGTATAAAATATCCAGTTTTATTCTTTCAATCGTTATTGTGCAGCTTTTTAAAATGCTTTAGTTACAAGCCTGTACAGAAAAAAGTCATATATAAAGTTTTAAATAAAACCTTTCTTTTAGGAAGAAAAGGATATTAATTAATTTAGCGATGACAAAAAAACATTGTTACAAAAAACATTGTTCCATTATTTGATAAGTTAAAATTTGTATTCTTAACTTCAGATAAGGAGAAAAAATATTACTAACTATGAAACAAAAAAAAAACAAAACAAAAAATTTTATCAACATTTTGTTTTTAATTTTACCCTAAACGAAACTTAATTTTTAATAAAATTTTTTTCTTCATATAATTTTTCTAGTCGTCTGAAAATTAATTTTTCTGTATACATTTATCTTTCTTTACGTGATGTAGTTTTAATTCTTTTAGACCCATGAAGATTGTCAAAAATACTGTCTAATACTAAAAAAAAAAAAAATTTAAATAATGCAAACATAAAGTTGCATAAAAAATTATTTAATCATTTTAATTAATTTTCTTACCATGTTCATTGAAAAAACGTATAAATCTTTAGATACAAAAAAGGTGAATACGAAAATTAACTTTATACAAAATAAGGAATCTAGTTTTAGTAATAAAACTTTATACTAAAATAAGGTAACTATTTCACTGTTGGTTGAAAAAAAATTGTGGTAAAATTATCGTAATGTATGGTTATAACATTTCTAGTAAAAGAAAAACATAATTCTGGTTAATAACCATTCATTAAAACCATTCACTTGTTAATTTTTCCTTTCATGTTGTAGGTTTACCGAACATTCTGGTATTTAAATTAGAGTTCATACTACTCCACATTTTATAAAAAATACAAAACTAAAAAGTAAATTTAACAGAATAAATGCTTTTTATGCTTTTTCTAAGGTTATATGATAAAATTGCCAAATTTTAATATATTAACCAAATTTTATCCCATATTATGAAACCTATTTTGTTGATTTAACCAAAATCGTTTTCAAAGCGGTAAAAATTACCAGGCTTTTTGGTGGTTCAATAGACAGGATAAATTTTATCCTAATCTTGTACTTTTTTTTTCTCAGTCTAATATTTCCATAATTTCAATATAAATTGTTTATTTCTGCATCTTTGGAAGGATAAAAGAATTTGTAAATAACTTATATGTATAGATAATTAGAAATGAAAAAACTTTAACATTCTATAATTTTAAGTTGAAAATATATGAATAAAAATGTTTGAATAGACACGATAAATTTTATCCTAATCTTGTACTTTTTTTTTCTCAGTCTAATATTTCCATAATTTCAATATAAATTGTTTATTTCTGCATCTTTGGAAGGATAAAAGAATTTGTAAATAACTTATATGTATAGATAATTAGAAATGAAAAAACTTTAACATTCTATAATTTTAAGTTGAAAATATATGAATAAAAATGTTTGAATAGACACGATAAATTTTATCCTAATCTTGTACTTTTTTTTTCTCAGTCTAATATTTCCATAATTTCAATATAAATTGTTTATTTCTGCATCTTTGGAAGGATAAAAGAATTTGTAAATAACTTATATGTATAGATAATTAGAAATGAAAAAACTTTAACATTCTATAATTTTAAGTTGAAAATATATGAATAAAAATGTTTGAATAGACACGATAAATTTTATCCTAATCTTGTACTTTTTTTTTCTCAGTCTAATATTTCCATAATTTCAATATAAATTGTTTATTTCTGCATCTTTGGAAGGATAAAAGAATTTGTAAATAACTTATATGTATAGATAATTAGAAATGAAAAAACTTTAACATTCCATAATTTTAAGTTGAAAATATATGAATAAAAATGTTTGAATAATTTCATTAGGAACACTAGTGCCTAATGTTTGAATGCTTTCATTAGTGAAAATAACGTCTAGAAAGACATAAGGAGTTTTATTTGGGCAGTTGAACTAAAGCAATTGTCTAGAATACTCTTAACTTTTTTCATTTGATAAATAAATTATATAGTTTAATGAACAAGTTTTTTTTTTTTTTTTTGTAATAAATCGTTATTGGCTGAAGTTTGACTTCAAGGGCCTATTTCGCGATTATCTTGTTTGTTCGAGGGGTTATATCCTTCTGTTGTTGTTGTAGTCGTCCATTAAAGCAGATGAGGTACGATTGCTCTTGTTTTGCAGTGGCGTCATTTATGACCAAGAATTCGACTTCTGCCACACCCATACGTCACACCTGTTTATAAAGCGAACCTATTCATGCATCTTTTCATCTACCGATCGTAATTTTGACCTGAACCAGAGTACGATCGATCTCCAATTCAGTACCCCCAGAGGTATAATTTGTTATGGGAATATGGAGGACATTATGACCCGACAGGATCATTAATCATTGCACCATTAATCATTTTCTACACGGGGAGTTTTTGGCCAAGTGGAGGCGAACTCCCGTTCTCAGGAACGAGAGTCCTGTGTCCTGCCAACCTGACTAGTTTAAACCTTCATTATAAAATTCCTAAATTGTCCTCGAAAAAGTATTTTTAACAAGGATTCTTAAGCACAATTTTAGGTTACAGCAAATTTTAGTCATTCCAGACATAAGCAAATGTGACAGTACTGTGCGCAGAATGAAAAACCCCTGAATAATTTCTGATCTAATGATTCACGTTCTAGGACTCATGCTTAATGGTTCGAGGGGGTGATTTCAAATATATATTTAATTAATGCAAGCGATATTTTAAATCATGAAATCAGACACAAAAATGTAGTTTCTCTGAATAAACATACCTTTTATTCAAATCATTCTGGTTTCTGACCCCCAAAATATGGGGGGTAGCCGCAATCTGGGAAATATGGTACCCATAGTTTGGTCAGGAAAGCGGTCCAAAGTTCGATCCCTTAATGTTAATTTCACGTTTTGCATATTTCGCTATATTTGAGTATTTCTTAAGCGAATTAAAAAATTTTTGCTCACAATTATAAAATTTGTTTATCCAAAGATAATTCCATACAAAATTTTTATTGTTTGTTATTTTATTTAATAATGTTCGAAAAAACTGAATTGTAAGGTATGCAACTTTTTACAGTATGTAAAAAATTGCGTAAAAATGTTTCATCAAAGTATGTAAATTAAAAGGGAGTTGAGCGAAATCGGTTACATAGTTACTGAGAAAATGAATTTTAGAAGAGTCGTATGTATAAATTAAATTTCTCAGGAACTTTCAACGGATTTCATTCAAATTTTAGATTTTGCTATGTGAAATTAGGTACTTTGAAATGATGTAAGAAATTTTATGTCTTACAATTAAAATTTTTTTGACTGTTATTAAATAAAGTAATAAATATTTACTGAAATTTTTGTTTTTGCATCGAATTATCTTTGAATAAACGAATTTTATAATTGTGTGCAAAAATTTTCATTTTGCCTAAAAAGCTCTCGAAATATTGCGAAATACGCGAAAAGTAAAACGAACATAAAGGGGTCCAAACTTTGCATCTCTCTCCTGGCCAAACTATGGGGACAATATTTCCCAGATTATGGCTAGCCCCTATATTATAAGAATCAGAAACCAGAATGATTTGAAAAAAAAGTATGCTGTTCAGAGCCCGTAACTTAAAATATCGTATGAACTAATTCATTAGCATATTTGAGTTACTAAGAATGAGTTCTTGAATGTGAAGATTCGATCAAAAGTTATTCTTATTTTGCTTATTCTTATCTCTTAAAAGAAAAGTGGTTGATTAATAATTAAATCTATTTTATGATTCATTTATAGTGGTTGTGTTGAATTAGTATTGTCAGACGGACTATGTAAGGTTGTTAATATTTAGTTTTTAATATTACTTCGATAAATATCCAATAGTTGGGTGATCTATTTTGCATTTCTGAAAAAAATAAGATATAAGGAATTATAAATTAATCGGAAATTAAGCGAGCATATTTGAGGTACTAAGAATGAGTTCTTGAACGTGAAGATTCGTTCACCGTACATTCTTCTACGGGTATCTCTTAAAAGAAAAGTGGTTGATTAAAATCTATTTTATGATTCATTTCTAGTGGTTGTGTTGAATTAGTATTGTCAGACGGACTATGTAAGGTTGTTAATATTTAGTTTTTAATATTACTTCGATAAATATCCAATAGTTGGGTGATCTATTTTGCATTTCTGAAAAAAATAAGATATAAGGAATAATAAATTAATCGGAAATTAAGCGAGCATATTTGAGGTACTAAGAATGAGTTCTTGAAGGTGAAGATTCGTTCACCGTACATTCTTCTACGGGTATCTCTTAAAAGAAAAGTGGTTGATTAAAATCTATTTTATGATTCATTTCTAGTGGTTGTGTTGAATTAGTATTGTCAGACGGACTATGTAAGGTTGTTAATATTTAGTTTTTAATATTACTTCGATAAATATCCAATAGTTGGGTGATCTATTTTGCATTTCTGAAAAAAATAAGATATAAGGAATAATAAATTAATCGGAAATTAAGCGAGCATATTTGAGGTACTAAGAATGAGTTCTTGAACGTGAAGATTCGTTCACCGTACATTCTTCTACGGGTATCTCTTAAAAGAAAAGTGGTTGATTAAAATCTATTTTATGATTCATTTCTAGTGGTTGTGTTGAATTTGTATTGTCAGACGGACTATGTAAGGTTGTTAATATTTAGTTTTTAATATTACTTCGATAAATATCCAATAGTTGGGTGATCTATTTTGCATTTCTGAAAAAAATAAGATATAAGGAATAATAAATTAATCGGAAATTAAGCGAGCATATTTGAGGTACTAAGAATGAGTTCTTGAACGTGAAGATTCGTTCACCGTACATTCTTCTACGGGTATCTCTTAAAAGAAAAGTGGTTGATTAAAATCTATTTTATGATTCATTTCTAGTGGTTGTGTTGAATTAGTATTGTCAGACGGACTATGTAAGGTTGTTAATATTTAGTTTTTAATATTACTTCGATAAATATCCAATAGTTGGGTGATCTATTTTGCATTTCTGAAAAAAATAAGATATAAGGAATAATAAATTAATCGGAAATTAAGCGAGCATATTTGAGGTACTAAGAATGAGTTCTTGAACGTGAAGATTCGTTCACCGTACATTCTTCTACGGGTATCTCTTAAAAGAAAAGTGGTTGATTAAAATCTATTTTATGATTCATTTCTAGTGGTTGTGTTGAATTTGTATTGTCAGACGGACTATGTAAGGTTGTTAATATTTAGTTTTTAATATTACTTCGATAAATATCCAATAGTTGGGTGATCTTTTTTACATTTCTGAAAAAAATAAGATATAAGGAATAATAAATTAATCGGAAATTAAGCGAGCATATTTGAGGTACTAAGAATGAGTTCTTGAACGTGAAGAAAAGGGTTTAACAGGTTGTGGATGACACAAAAAAAACAACTTAAGTTGGAAAAAAATTAAGTTGGGGGAAAAAGTACAATTTTCTATCGCTTACTTAGTTTAATAGCAATTTTTCCATCATTGCAGTGAAGATTTTGACTTATATTCAAACGATTATTAAAGAGAATTGATGTATCTCGAGAAGCTGAACATTCTACAAACTTTTTCTTTAACAATACTGTTTTCACTACAAAATTGTTTTTGTTTCGTAAAAGTTTTGCCTTAAAAGGATATAACTCTTTTATAGTGTACTGAATTAGGCAAAACAAAGAGCAATCACCTTGTTTTTTTATTGAAGTTCTTGAAATCTTTCTTAGACTGCTCATGAATTCCAGAATCCGATAAGTCTAGTGTGGTTAGATTCTTAGTATACAAACTGAAGTCAAATTCTTTGTATGCAACATACTCGAGTTAAGTTCTTTGCATGCAGCATATCCGAGTTAAGTTCTTCCTATGCAGCATATTTGAGTTAAGTTCTTTGTATGCACCATATTTGAGTTAAGTTCTTTGTATGCAGCATATCCGAGATAATTTCTCGTGTGGTCAAGATATTCGAGTTAAGTTTTTGTATACAGCATACTCAAATCAAATTCTTTGTATGCAGCATACTCGAGTTAAGTTCTTTGGATGCAGCATACTCGAATTATATAAAAAAATAAATCGTTCCTGGAATACTTTTAAATTCACAGTCGTCATTAATATATAATTTGGCCGTATTTTTGGATCAAAAATCTCTCAGCTTTTATGAAGTTTAAGAATAATGATGGCTGCGCTTTTTTTATACGCCTAGTTCTAGAAGTGCGTTAAGTCATTTAATTACGGGATATTTTACGGAGAAAAGTATTCTGGTAAAATTACCGCACTGTATGGTAAAAAAATTCTGATTAAAACATTTCCGGTATAAAAATTTCTGGTCAGACATTTCTAGTAAAGAAAAAAAGGAGGAAAATTCTGGTTGATAAAACCAAAATTATAGGGTATTTATACCATTCACTTGGTTATCTTTCCTTTCATATAGTAATGGCTTACAGGAAATTCTGGTTTTAAAAGTTATAGTTCTTATTACCTCACATTTAGTAAAAATTACATAAATGAAAAGTAAATTTAGCCGAATAAATGGTTTATTAAATATTTTGAATATAATATACTAAATATTTTGAAAATATATATTTTGAAAATAATATACTAAGCCTTAACTTTAATGAAATAGTTTTGTTATGCTCTTTAATCTAATATATATCAACAGTCGCGCAGTTTTTAAAAAAGCTATTTTTCCCCCTTTTGAAGCTACTTTTAAGACACTTCCCCGAATAAAATTTGTAATATATTATTTAAATGCAACGATCCTCTGAACGCTTCGCACTGCGTAATATTCAAAAATATTGTCACGACGTTGCCTCGTGACAATTCTCGTGGTCAAACTTGTCTTGTGGCGCTTATTGTTTTTAATTAAATAATCCCAAATTAAAAGTTTCATTTTATTTATTAATAATCATTATACTGTTCTATAAGGAGAAGGAATTACCCATTGCTGCTCGTATTGAGAGGCAATCAGACTGAATTCTGTTTTCTCTTTTTATGGAGTTTATTTACATATTTTATTTTAAGGGGTTAAACGTGATCTCGTGTTCTTATCATGCATCCGACAAATCAAACATAATCTTGTGACAAATTTCTAAAAAGTTAAAAGTTCAACTGACCATTCGATTGCGGGATGAGACCACGGGATCTTAATCAACTGTTTAATTAAATAATCATTATACTGTTCTATAAGTAGAAGGAGGACCACACTTACCCATAGCTGCTCGCATTGAGAGGCAATTCTCTTTTTATGGAGTTTATTTATATATTTTATTTCAAGGGGTTAAACGTGATCTCGTGTTCTTATCATGCATCCGACAAATCAAACCTTGTGACAAATTTCTAAAAAGTTAAAAGTTCAACTGACCATTCGATTGCGGAATGACACCACGGGATCTTAATCAACTGTTTAATTAAATAATCATTATACTGTTCTATAAGGAGAAGGAGGACCACACTTACCCATAGCTGCTCGTATTGAGAGGCAATTCTCTTTTTATGGAGTTTATTTATATATTTTATTTCAAGGGGTTAAACGTGATCTCGTGTTCTTATCATGCATCCGACAAATCAAACCTTGTGACAAATTTCTAAGAAGTTAAAAGTTCAACTGACCATTCGATTGCGGGATGAGACCACGGGATCTTAATCAACTGTTTAATTAAATAATCATTATACTGTTCTATAAGGAGAAGGAGGACCACCACACTTACCCATAGCTGCTCGTATTGAGAGGCAATTCTCTTTTTATGGAGTTTATTTATATATTTTATTTCAAGGGGTTAAACGTGATCTCGTTTTCTTATCATGCATCCGACAAATCAAACCTTGTGACAAATTTCTAAAAAGTTAACCATTCGATTGCGGGATGAGACCACGGGATCTTAATCAACTGTTTAATTAAATAATCATTATACTGTTCTATAAGGAGAAGGAGGACCACACTTACCCATAGCTGCTCGTATTGAGAGGCAATCGGACTGAATTCTGTTTTCTTTTTTTATGGAGTTTATTTACATATTTTATTTTAAGGGATTAAACGTGATCTCGCGTTCTTATCATGCATCCGACAAATCAAACATAATCTTGTGACATATTTCTAAAAAGTTAAAAGTTCAACTGACCATTCGATTGCGGGATGAGACCACGGGATCTTAATCAACTGTTTAATTAAATAATCATTATACTGTTCTATAAGGAGAAGGAGGACCACACTTACCCATAGCTGCTCGTATTGAGAGGCAATTCTCTTTTTATGTAGTTTATTTATATATTTTATTTTAAGGGGTTAAACGTGATCTCGTGTTCTTATCATGCATCCGACAAATCAAACCTTGTGACAAATTTCTAAATAGTTAAAAGTTCAATTGACCATTCGATTGCGGGATGAGACCACGGGATCTTAATCAACTGTTTAATTAAATAATCATTATACTGTTCTATAAGGAGAAGGAGGACCACACTTACCCATAGCTGCTCGTATTGAGAGGCAATCGGACTGAATTCTGTTTTCTCTTTTTATGGAGTTTATTTACATATTTTATTTTAAGGGATTAAACGTGATCTCGTGTTCTTATCATTCATCCGACAAATCAAACATAATCTTGTGACATATTTCTAAAAAGTTAAAAGTTCAACTGACCATTCGATTGCGGGATGAGACCACGGGATCTTAATCAACTGTTTAATTAAATAATCATTATACTGTACTATAAGGAGAAGGAGGACCACCCTTACCCATAGCTGCTCGTATTGAGAGGCAATTCTCTTTTTTTTTATGGAGTTTATTTATATATTTTATTTCAAGGGGTTAAACGTGATCTCGTGTTCTTATCATGCATCCGACAAATCAAACCTTGTGACAAATTTCTAAAAAGTTAAAAGTTCAACTGACCATTCGATTGCGGGATGAGACCACGGGATCTTAATCAACTGTTTAATTAAATAATCATTATACTGTTCTATAAGGAGAAGGAGGACCACACTTACCCATAGCTGCTCGTATTGAGAGGCAATTCTCTTTTTATGGAGTTTATTTATATATTTTTTTTCAAGGGGTTAAACGTGATTTCGTGTTCTTATCATGCATCCGACAAATCAAACCTTGTGACAAATTTCTAAAAAGTTAAAAGTTCAACTGACCATTCGATTGCGGGATGAGACCACGGGATCTTAATCAACTGTTTAATTAAATAATCATTATACTGTTCTATAAGGAGAAGGAGGACCAGACTTATCCATAGCTGCTCGTATTGAGAGGCAATCGGACTGAATTCTGTTTTCTCTTTTTATGGACTTTATTTACATATTTTATTTTAAGGGATTAAACGTGATCTCGTGTTCTTATCATGCATCCGACAAATCAAACATAATCTTGTGACATATTTCTAAAAAGTTAAAAGTTCAACTGACCATTCGATTGCGGGATGAGACAACGGGATCTTAATCAACTGTTTAATTAAATAATCATTATACTGTTCTATAAGGAGAAGGAGGACCACACTTACCCATAGCTGCTCGTATTGAGAGGCAATTCTCTTTTTATGGAGTTTATTTATATATTTTAATTTAAGGGGTTAAACGTGATCTCGTGTTCTTATCATGCATCCGACAAATCAAACCTTGTGACAAATTTCTAAAAAGTTAAAAGTTCAACTGACCATTCGATTGCGGAATGAGACCACGGGATCTTAATCAACTGTTTAATTAAATAATCATTATACTGTTCTATAAGGAGAAGGAGGACCACACTTACCCATAGCTGCTCGTATTGAGAGGCAATTCTCTTTTTATGGAGTTTATTTATATATTTTATTTCAAGGGGTTAAACGTGATCTCTTGTTCTTATCATGCATCCGACAAATCAAACCTTGTGACAAATTTCAAAAAGTTAAAAGTTCAACTGACCATTCGATTGCGGGATGAGACCACGGGATCTTAATCAACTGTTTATCTAAATAATCATTATACTGTTCTATAAGGAGAAGGAGGACCACACTTACGCATAGCTGCTCGTATTGAGAGGCAATTCTCTTTTTATGGAGTTTATTTATATATTTTATTTTAAGGGGTTAAACGTGATCTCGTGTTCTTATCATGCATCCGACAAATAAAACCTTGTGACAAATTTCTAAAAAGTTGAAAGTTCAATTGACCATTCGATTGCGGGATGAGACCACGGGATCTTAATCAACTGTTTAATTAAATAATCATTATACTGTTCTATAAGGAGAAGGAGGACCACACTTACCCATAGCTGCTCGTATTGAGAGGCAATCGGACTGAATTCTGTTTTCTCTTTTTATGGAGTTTATTTACATATTTTATTTTAAGGGATTAAACGTGATCTCGTGTTCTTATCATGCATCTGACAAATCAAACATAATCTTGTGACATATTTCTAAAAAGTTAAAAGTTCAACTGACCATTCGATTGCGGGATGAGACAACGGGATCTTAATCAACTGTTTAATTAAATAATCATTATACTCTTCTATAAGGAGAAGGAGGACCACACTTACCCATAGCTGCTCGTATTGAGAGGCAATTCTCTTTTTTTATGGAGTTTATTTATATATTTTATTTTAAGGGGTTAAACGTGATCTCGTGTTCTTATCATGCATCCGACAAATCAAACCTTGTGACAAATTTCTAAAAAGTTAAAAGTTCAACTGACCATTCGATTGCGGGATGAGACCACGGGATCTTAATCAACATTTTAATTAAATAATCATTATACTGTTCTATAAGGAGAAGGAGGACCACACTTACCCATAGCTGCTCGTATTGAGAGGCAATTCTCTTTTTATGGAGTTTATTTATATATTTTATTTCAAGGGGTTAAACGTGATCTCGTGTTCTTATCATGCATCCGACAAATCAAACCTTGTGACAAATTTCTAAAAAGTTAAAAGTTCAACTGACCATTCGATTGTGGGATGAGACCACGGGATCTTAATCAACTGTTTAATTAAATAATCATTATACTGTTCTATAAGTAGAAGGAGGACCACACTTACCCATAGCTGCTCGTATTAAGAGGCAATCGGACTGAATTCTGTTTTCTCTTTTTATGGAGTTAATTTATATATTTTATTTTAAGGGATTAAACGTGATCTCGTGTTCTTATCATGCATCCGACAAATCAAACATAATCTTGTGACATATTTCTAAAAAGTTAAAAGTTCAACTGACCATTCGATTGTAGGATGAGACCACGGGATCTTAATCAACTGTTTAATTAAATAATCATTATACTGTTCTATAAGGAGAAGGAGGACCACACTTACCCATAGCTGCTCGTATTGAGCGGCAATTCTCTTTTTATGGAGTTTATTTATATATTTTATTTTAAGGGGTTAAACGTGATCTCGTGTTCTTATCATGCATCCGACAAATCAAACCTTGTGACAAATTTCTAAAAAGTTAAAAGTTCAACTGACCATTCGATTGCAGGATGAGACCACGGGATCTTAATCAACTGTTTAATTAAATAATCATTATACTGTTCTATAAGGAGAAGGAGAACCACACTTACCCATAGCTGCTCGTATTGAGAGGCAATCGGACTGAATTCTGTTTTCTCTTTTTATGGAGTTTATTTACATATTTTATTTTAAGGGATTAAACGTGATCTCGTGTTCTTATCATGCATCCGACAAATCAAACATAATCTTGTGACATATTTCTAAAAAGTTAAAAGTTCAACTGACCATTCGATTGCGGGATGAGACCACGGGATCTTAATCAACTGTTTAATTAAATAATCATTATATTGTACTATAAGGAGAAGGAGGACCACACTTACCCATAGCTGCTCGTATTGAGAGGCAATTCTCTTTTTATGGAGTTTATTTATACATTTTATTTCAAGGGGTTAAACGTGATCTCGTGTTCTTATCATGCTTCCGACAAATCAAACCTTGTGACAAATTTCTAAAAAGTTAAAAGTTCAACTGACCATTCGATTGCGGGATGAGACCACGGGATCTTAATCAACTGTTTAATTAAATAATCATTATACTGTACTATAAGGAGAAGGAGGACCACACTTACCCATAGCTGCTCGTATTGAGAGGCAATTCTCTTTTTATGGAGTTTATTTATATATTTTATTTCAAGGGGTTAAACGTGATCTCGTGTTCTTATCATGCATCCGACAAATCAAACCTTGTGACAAATTTCTAAAAAGTTGAAAGTTCAATTGACCATTCGATTGCGGGATGAGACCACGGGATCTTAATCAACTGTTTAATTAAATAATCATTATGCTGTTCTATAAGGAGAAGGAGGACCACACTTACCCATAGCTGCTCGTATTGAGAGGCAATCGGACTGAATTCTGTTTTCTCTTTTTATGGAGTTTATTTACGTATTTTATTTTAAGGGATTAAACGTGATCTCGTGTTCTTATCATGCATCCGACAAATCAAACATAATCTTGTGACATATTTCTAAAAAGTTAAAAGTTCAACTGACCATTCGATTGCGGGATGAGACCACGGGATCTTAATCAACTGTTTAATTAAATAATCATTATACTGTTCTATAAGGAGAAGGAGGACCACACTTACCCATAGCTGCTCGTATTGAGAGGCAATTCTCTTTTTATGGAGTTTTTTTATATATTTTATTTTCAGGGGTTAAACGTGATCTCGTGTTCTTATCATGCTTCCGACAAATCAAACCTTGTGACAAATTTCTAAAAAGTTTAAAAGTTCAACTGACCATTCGATTGCGGGATGAGACCACGGGATCTTAATCAACTGTTTAATTAAATAATCATTATACTGTTCTATAAGGAGAAGGAGGACCACACTTACCCATAGCTGCTCGTATTGAGAGGCAATCGGACTGAATTCTGTTTTCTCTTTTTATGGAGTTTATTTACATATTTTATTTTAAGGGATTAAACGTGATCTCGTGTTCTTATCATGCATCCGACAAATCAAACCTTGTGACAAATTTCTAAAAAGTTGAAAGTTCAATTGACCATTCGATTGCGGGATGAGACCACGGGATCTTAATCAACTGTTTAATTAAATAATCATTATGCTGTTCTATAAGGAGAAGGAGGACCACACTTACCCATAGCTGCTCGTATTAAGAGGCAATCGGACTGAATTCTGTTTTCTCTTTTTATGGAGTTTATTTACGTATTTTATTTTAAGGGATTAAACGTGATCTCGTGTTCTTATCATGCATCCGACAAATCAAACATAATCTTGTGACATATTTCTAAAAAGTTAAAAGTTCAACTGACCATTCGATTGCGGGATGAGACCACGGGATCTTAATCAACTGTTTAATTAAATAATCATTATACTGTTCTATAAGGAGAAGGAGGACCACACTTACCCATAGCTGCTCGTATTGAGAGGCAATTCTCTTTTTATGGAGTTTTTTTATATATTTTATTTTCAGGGGTTAAACGTGATCTCGTGTTCTTATCATGCTTCCGACAAATCAAACCTTGTGACAAATTTCTAAAAAGTTTAAAAGTTCAACTGACCATTCGATTGCGGGATGAGACCACGGGATCTTAATCAACTGTTTAATTAAATAATCATTATACTGTTCTATAAGGAGAAGGAGGACCACACTTACCCATAGCTGCTCGTATTGAGAGGCAATCGGACTGAATTCTGTTTTCTCTTTTTATGGAGTTTATTTACATATTTTATTTTAAGGGATTAAACGTGATCTCGTGTTCTTATCATGCATCCGACAAATCAAACCTTGTGACAAATTTCTAAAAAGTTGAAAGTTCAATTGACCATTCGATTGCGGGATGAGACCACGGGATCTTAATCAACTGTTTAATTAAATAATCATTATGCTGTTCTATAAGGAGAAGGAGGACCACACTTACCCATAGCTGCTCGTATTGAGAGGCAATCGGACTGAATTCTGTTTTCTCTTTTTATGGAGTTTATTTACGTATTTTATTTTAAGGGATTAAACGTGATCTCGTGTTCTTATCATGCATCCGACAAATCAAACATAATCTTGTGACATATTTCTAAAAAGTTAAAAGTTCAACTGACCATTCGATTGCGGGATGAGACCACGGGATCTTAATCAACTGTTTAATTAAATAATCATTATACTGTTCTATAAGGAGAAGGAGGACCACACTTACCCATAGCTGCTCGTATTGAGAGGCAATTCTCTTTTTATGGAGTTTTTTTATATATTTTATTTTCAGGGGTTAAACGTGATCTCGTGTTCTTATCATGCTTCCGACAAATCAAACCTTGTGACAAATTTCTAAAAAGTTTAAAAGTTCAACTGACCATTCGATTGCGGGATGAGACCACGGGATCTTAATCAACTGTTTAATTAAATAATCATTATACTGTTCTATAAGGAGAAGGAGGACCACACTTACCCATAGCTGCTCGTATTGAGAGGCAATCGGACTGAATTCTGTTTTCTCTTTTTATGGAGTTTATTTACATATTTTATTTTAAGGGATTAAACGTGATCTCGTGTTCTTATCATGCATCCGACAAATCAAACATAATCTTGTGACATATTTCTAAAAAGTTAAAAGTTCAACTGACCATTCGATTGCGGGATGAGACAACGGGATCTTAATCAACTGTTTAATTAAATAATCATTATACTGTTCTATAAGGAGAAGGAGGACCACACTTACCCATAGCTGCTCGTATTGAGAGGCAATTCTCTTTTTTTATGGAGTTTATTTATATATTTTATTTTAAGGGGTTAAACGTGATCTCGTGTTCTTATCATGCATCCGACAAATCAAACCTTGTGACAAATTTCTAAAAAGTTAAAAGTTCAACTGACCATTCGATTGCGGGATGAGACCACGGGATCTTAATCAACATTTTAATTAAATAATCATTATACTGTTCTATAAGGAGAAGGAGGACCACACTTACCCATAGCTGCTCGTATTGAGAGGCAATTCTCTTTTTATGGAGTTTATTTATATATTTTATTTCAAGGGGTTAAACGTGATCTCGTGTTCTTATCATGCATCCGACAAATCAAACCTTGTGACAAATTTCTAAAAAGTTAAAAGTTCAACTGACCATTCGATTGTGGGATGAGACCACGGGATCTTAATCAACTGTTTAATTAAATAATCATTATACTGTTCTATAAGTAGAAGGAGGACCACACTTACCCATAGCTGCTCGTATTAAGAGGCAATCGGACTGAATTCTGTTTTCTCTTTTTATGGAGTTAATTTATATATTTTATTTTAAGGGATTAAACGTGATCTCGTGTTCTTATCATGCATCCGACAAATCAAACATAATCTTGTGACATATTTCTAAAAAGTTAAAAGTTCAACTGACCATTCGATTGTAGGATGAGACCACGGGATCTTAATCAACTGTTTAATTAAATAATCATTATACTGTTCTATAAGGAGAAGGAGGACCACACTTACCCATAGCTGCTCGTATTGAGCGGCAATTCTCTTTTTATGGAGTTTATTTATATATTTTATTTTAAGGGGTTAAACGTGATCTCGTGTTCTTATCATGCATCCGACAAATCAAACCTTGTGACAAATTTCTAAAAAGTTAAAAGTTCAACTGACCATTCGATTGCAGGATGAGACCACGGGATCTTAATCAACTGTTTAATTAAATAATCATTATACTGTTCTATAAGGAGAAGGAGAACCACACTTACCCATAGCTGCTCGTATTGAGAGGCAATCGGACTGAATTCTGTTTTCTCTTTTTATGGAGTTTATTTACATATTTTATTTTAAGGGATTAAACGTGATCTCGTGTTCTTATCATGCATCCGACAAATCAAACATAATCTTGTGACATATTTCTAAAAAGTTAAAAGTTCAACTGACCATTCGATTGCGGGATGAGACCACGGGATCTTAATCAACTGTTTAATTAAATAATCATTATATTGTACTATAAGGAGAAGGAGGACCACACTTACCCATAGCTGCTCGTATTGAGAGGCAATTCTCTTTTTATGGAGTTTATTTATACATTTTATTTCAAGGGGTTAAACGTGATCTCGTGTTCTTATCATGCTTCCGACAAATCAAACCTTGTGACAAATTTCTAAAAAGTTAAAAGTTCAACTGACCATTCGATTGCGGGATGAGACCACGGGATCTTAATCAACTGTTTAATTAAATAATCATTATACTGTACTATAAGGAGAAGGAGGACCACACTTACCCATAGCTGCTCGTATTGAGAGGCAATTCTCTTTTTATGGAGTTTATTTATATATTTTATTTCAAGGGGTTAAACGTGATCTCGTGTTCTTATCATGCATCCGACAAATCAAACCTTGTGACAAATTTCTAAAAAGTTGAAAGTTCAATTGACCATTCGATTGCGGGATGAGACCACGGGATCTTAATCAACTGTTTAATTAAATAATCATTATGCTGTTCTATAAGGAGAAGGAGGACCACACTTACCCATAGCTGCTCGTATTGAGAGGCAATCGGACTGAATTCTGTTTTCTCTTTTTATGGAGTTTATTTACGTATTTTATTTTAAGGGATTAAACGTGATCTCGTGTTCTTATCATGCATCCGACAAATCAAACATAATCTTGTGACATATTTCTAAAAAGTTAAAAGTTCAACTGACCATTCGATTGCGGGATGAGACCACGGGATCTTAATCAACTGTTTAATTAAATAATCATTATACTGTTCTATAAGGAGAAGGAGGACCACACTTACCCATAGCTGCTCGTATTGAGAGGCAATTCTCTTTTTATGGAGTTTTTTTATATATTTTATTTTCAGGGGTTAAACGTGATCTCGTGTTCTTATCATGCTTCCGACAAATCAAACCTTGTGACAAATTTCTAAAAAGTTTAAAAGTTCAACTGACCATTCGATTGCGGGATGAGACCACGGGATCTTAATCAACTGTTTAATTAAATAATCATTATACTGTTCTATAAGGAGAAGGAGGACCACACTTACCCATAGCTGCTCGTATTGAGAGGCAATCGGACTGAATTCTGTTTTCTCTTTTTATGGAGTTTATTTACATATTTTATTTTAAGGGATTAAACGTGATCTCGTGTTCTTATCATGCATCCGACAAATCAAACCTTGTGACAAATTTCTAAAAAGTTGAAAGTTCAATTGACCATTCGATTGCGGGATGAGACCACGGGATCTTAATCAACTGTTTAATTAAATAATCATTATGCTGTTCTATAAGGAGAAGGAGGACCACACTTACCCATAGCTGCTCGTATTGAGAGGCAATCGGACTGAATTCTGTTTTCTCTTTTTATGGAGTTTATTTACGTATTTTATTTTAAGGGATTAAACGTGATCTCGTGTTCTTATCATGCATCCGACAAATCAAACATAATCTTGTGACATATTTCTAAAAAGTTAAAAGTTCAACTGACCATTCGATTGCGGGATGAGACCACGGGATCTTAATCAACTGTTTAATTAAATAATCATTATACTGTTCTATAAGGAGAAGGAGGACCACACTTACCCATAGCTGCTCGTATTGAGAGGCAATTCTCTTTTTATGGAGTTTTTTTATATATTTTATTTTCAGGGGTTAAACGTGATCTCGTGTTCTTATCATGCTTCCGACAAATCAAACCTTGTGACAAATTTCTAAAAAGTTTAAAAGTTCAACTGACCATTCGATTGCGGGATGAGACCACGGGATCTTAATCAACTGTTTAATTAAATAATCATTATACTGTTCTATAAGGAGAAGGAGGACCACACTTACCCATAGCTGCTCGTATTGAGAGGCAATCGGACTGAATTCTGTTTTCTCTTTTTATGGAGTTTATTTACATATTTTATTTTAAGGGATTAAACGTGATCTCGTGTTCTTATCATGCATCCGACAAATCAAACCTTGTGACAAATTTCTAAAAAGTTGAAAGTTCAATTGACCATTCGATTGCGGGATGAGACCACGGGATCTTAATCAACTGTTTAATTAAATAATCATTATGCTGTTCTATAAGGAGAAGGAGGACCACACTTACCCATAGCTGCTCGTATTGAGAGGCAATCGGACTGAATTCTGTTTTCTCTTTTTATGGAGTTTATTTACGTATTTTATTTTAAGGGATTAAACGTGATCTCGTGTTCTTATCATGCATCCGACAAATCAAACATAATCTTGTGACATATTTCTAAAAAGTTAAAAGTTCAACTGACCATTCGATTGCGGGATGAGACCACGGGATCTTAATCAACTGTTTAATTAAATAATCATTATACTGTTCTATAAGGAGAAGGAGGACCACACTTACCCATAGCTGCTCGTATTGAGAGGCAATTCTCTTTTTATGGAGTTTTTTTATATATTTTATTTTCAGGGGTTAAACGTGATCTCGTGTTCTTATCATGCTTCCGACAAATCAAACCTTGTGACAAATTTCTAAAAAGTTTAAAAGTTCAACTGACCATTCGATTGCGGGATGAGACCACGGGATCTTAATCAACTGTTTAATTAAATAATCATTATACTGTTCTATAAGGAGAAGGAGGACCACACTTACCCATAGCTGCTCGTATTGAGAGGCAATCGGACTGAATTCTGTTTTCTCTTTTTATGGAGTTTATTTACATATTTTATTTTAAGGGATTAAACGTGATCTCGTGTTCTTATCATGCATCCGACAAATCAAACATAATCTTGTGACATATTTCTAAAAAGTTAAAAGTTCAACTGACCATTCGATTGCGGGATGAGACAACGGGATCTTAATCAACTGTTTAATTAAATAATCATTATACTGTTCTATAAGGAGAAGGAGAACCACACTTACCCATAGCTGCTCGTATTGAGAGGCAATCGGACTGAATTCTGTTTTCTCTTTTTATGGAGTTTATTTACGTATTTTATTTTAAGGGATTAAACGTGATCTCGTGTTCTTATCATGCATCCGACAAATCAAACATAATCTTGTGACATATTTCTAAAAAGTTAAAAGTTCAACTGACCATTCGATTGCGGGATGAGACCACGGGATCTTAATCAACTGTTTAATTAAATAATCATTATACTGTTCTATAAGGAGAAGGAGGACCACACTTACCCATAGCTGCTCGTATTGAGAGGCAATTCTCTTTTTATGGAGTTTATTTATATATTTTATTTCAAGGGGTTAAACGTGATCTCTTGTTCTTATCATGCATCCGACAAATCAAACCTTGTGACAAATTTCAAAAAGTTAAAAGTTCAACTGACCATTCGATTGCGGGATGAGACCACGGGATCTTAATCAACTGTTTAATTAAATAATCATTATACTGTTCTATAAGGAGAAGGAGGACCACACTTACGCATAGCTGCTCGTATTGAGAGGCAATTCTCTTTTTATGGAGTTTATTTATATATTTTATTTTAAGGGGTTAAACGTGATCTCGTGTTCTTATCATGCATCCGACAAATAAAACCTTGTGACAAATTTCTAAAAAGTTGAAAGTTCAATTGACCATTCGATTGCGGGATGAGACCACGGGATCTTAATCAACTGTTTAATTAAATAATCATTATACTGTTCTATAAGGAGAAGGAGGACCACACTTACCCATAGCTGCTCGTATTGAGAGGCAATCGGACTGAATTCTGTTTTCTCTTTTTATGGAGTTTATTTACATATTTTATTTTAAGGGATTAAACGTGATCTCGTGTTCTTATCATGCATCTGACAAATCAAACATAATCTTGTGACATATTTCTAAAAAGTTAAAAGTTCAACTGACCATTCGATTGCGGGATGAGACAACGGGATCTTAATCAACTGTTTAATTAAATAATCATTATACTGTTCTATAAGGAGAAGGAGGACCACACTTACCCATAGCTGCTCGTATTGAGAGGCAATTCTCTTTTTTTATGGAGTTTATTTATATATTTTATTTTAAGGGGTTAAACGTGATCTCGTGTTCTTATCATGCATCCGACAAATCAAACCTTGTGACAAATTTCTAAAAAGTTAAAAGTTCAACTGACCATTCGATTGCGGGATGAGACCACGGGATCTTAATCAACATTTTAATTAAATAATCATTATACTGTTCTATAAGGAGAAGGAGGACCACACTTACCCATAGCTGCTCGTATTGAGAGGCAATTCTCTTTTTATGGAGTTTATTTATATATTTTATTTCAAGGGGTTAAACGTGATCTCGTGTTCTTATCATGCATCCGACAAATCAAACCTTGTGACAAATTTCTAAAAAGTTAAAAGTTCAACTGACCATTCGATTGTGGGATGAGACCACGGGATCTTAATCAACTGTTTAATTAAATAATCATTATACTGTTCTATAAGTAGAAGGAGGACCACACTTACCCATAGCTGCTCGTATTAAGAGGCAATCGGACTGAATTCTGTTTTCTCTTTTTATGGAGTTAATTTATATATTTTATTTTAAGGGATTAAACGTGATCTCGTGTTCTTATCATGCATCCGACAAATCAAACATAATCTTGTGACATATTTCTAAAAAGTTAAAAGTTCAACTGACCATTCGATTGTAGGATGAGACCACGGGATCTTAATCAACTGTTTAATTAAATAATCATTATACTGTTCTATAAGGAGAAGGAGGACCACACTTACCCATAGCTGCTCGTATTGAGCGGCAATTCTCTTTTTATGGAGTTTATTTATATATTTTATTTTAAGGGGTTAAACGTGATCTCGTGTTCTTATCATGCATCCGACAAATCAAACCTTGTGACAAATTTCTAAAAAGTTAAAAGTTCAACTGACCATTCGATTGCAGGATGAGACCACGGGATCTTAATCAACTGTTTAATTAAATAATCATTATACTGTTCTATAAGGAGAAGGAGAACCACACTTACCCATAGCTGCTCGTATTGAGAGGCAATCGGACTGAATTCTGTTTTCTCTTTTTATGGAGTTTATTTACATATTTTATTTTAAGGGATTAAACGTGATCTCGTGTTCTTATCATGCATCCGACAAATCAAACATAATCTTGTGACATATTTCTAAAAAGTTAAAAGTTCAACTGACCATTCGATTGCGGGATGAGACCACGGGATCTTAATCAACTGTTTAATTAAATAATCATTATATTGTACTATAAGGAGAAGGAGGACCACACTTACCCATAGCTGCTCGTATTGAGAGGCAATTCTCTTTTTATGGAGTTTATTTATACATTTTATTTCAAGGGGTTAAACGTGATCTCGTGTTCTTATCATGCTTCCGACAAATCAAACCTTGTGACAAATTTCTAAAAAGTTAAAAGTTCAACTGACCATTCGATTGCGGGATGAGACCACGGGATCTTAATCAACTGTTTAATTAAATAATCATTATACTGTACTATAAGGAGAAGGAGGACCACACTTACCCATAGCTGCTCGTATTGAGAGGCAATTCTCTTTTTATGGAGTTTATTTATATATTTTATTTCAAGGGGTTAAACGTGATCTCGTGTTCTTATCATGCATCCGACAAATCAAACCTTGTGACAAATTTCTAAAAAGTTGAAAGTTCAATTGACCATTCGATTGCGGGATGAGACCACGGGATCTTAATCAACTGTTTAATTAAATAATCATTATGCTGTTCTATAAGGAGAAGGAGGACCACACTTACCCATAGCTGCTCGTATTGAGAGGCAATCGGACTGAATTCTGTTTTCTCTTTTTATGGAGTTTATTTACGTATTTTATTTTAAGGGATTAAACGTGATCTCGTGTTCTTATCATGCATCCGACAAATCAAACATAATCTTGTGACATATTTCTAAAAAGTTAAAAGTTCAACTGACCATTCGATTGCGGGATGAGACCACGGGATCTTAATCAACTGTTTAATTAAATAATCATTATACTGTTCTATAAGGAGAAGGAGGACCACACTTACCCATAGCTGCTCGTATTGAGAGGCAATTCTCTTTTTATGGAGTTTTTTTATATATTTTATTTTCAGGGGTTAAACGTGATCTCGTGTTCTTATCATGCTTCCGACAAATCAAACCTTGTGACAAATTTCTAAAAAGTTTAAAAGTTCAACTGACCATTCGATTGCGGGATGAGACCACGGGATCTTAATCAACTGTTTAATTAAATAATCATTATACTGTTCTATAAGGAGAAGGAGGACCACACTTACCCATAGCTGCTCGTATTGAGAGGCAATCGGACTGAATTCTGTTTTCTCTTTTTATGGAGTTTATTTACATATTTTATTTTAAGGGATTAAACGTGATCTCGTGTTCTTATCATGCATCCGACAAATCAAACCTTGTGACAAATTTCTAAAAAGTTGAAAGTTCAATTGACCATTCGATTGCGGGATGAGACCACGGGATCTTAATCAACTGTTTAATTAAATAATCATTATGCTGTTCTATAAGGAGAAGGAGGACCACACTTACCCATAGCTGCTCGTATTGAGAGGCAATCGGACTGAATTCTGTTTTCTCTTTTTATGGAGTTTATTTACGTATTTTATTTTAAGGGATTAAACGTGATCTCGTGTTCTTATCATGCATCCGACAAATCAAACATAATCTTGTGACATATTTCTAAAAAGTTAAAAGTTCAACTGACCATTCGATTGCGGGATGAGACCACGGGATCTTAATCAACTGTTTAATTAAATAATCATTATACTGTTCTATAAGGAGAAGGAGGACCACACTTACCCATAGCTGCTCGTATTGAGAGGCAATTCTCTTTTTATGGAGTTTTTTTATATATTTTATTTTCAGGGGTTAAACGTGATCTCGTGTTCTTATCATGCTTCCGACAAATCAAACCTTGTGACAAATTTCTAAAAAGTTTAAAAGTTCAACTGACCATTCGATTGCGGGATGAGACCACGGGATCTTAATCAACTGTTTAATTAAATAATCATTATACTGTTCTATAAGGAGAAGGAGGACCACACTTACCCATAGCTGCTCGTATTGAGAGGCAATCGGACTGAATTCTGTTTTCTCTTTTTATGGAGTTTATTTACATATTTTATTTTAAGGGATTAAACGTGATCTCGTGTTCTTATCATGCATCTGACAAATCAAACCTTGTGACAAATTTCTAAAAAGTTGAAAGTTCAATTGACCATTCGATTGCGGGATGAGACCACGGGATCTTAATCAACTGTTTAATTAAATAATCATTATGCTGTTCTATAAGGAGAAGGAGGACCACACTTACCCATAGCTGCTCGTATTGAGAGGCAATCGGACTGAATTCTGTTTTCTCTTTTTATGGAGTTTATTTACGTATTTTATTTTAAGGGATTAAACGTGATCTCGTGTTCTTATCATGCATCCGACAAATCAAACATAATCTTGTGACATATTTCTAAAAAGTTAAAAGTTCAACTGACCATTCGATTGCGGGATGAGACCACGGGATCTTAATCAACTGTTTAATTAAATAATCATTATACTGTTCTATAAGGAGAAGGAGGACCACACTTACCCATAGCTGCTCGTATTGAGAGGCAATTCTCTTTTTATGGAGTTTTTTTATATATTTTATTTTCAGGGGTTAAACGTGATCTCGTGTTCTTATCATGCTTCCGACAAATCAAACCTTGTGACAAATTTCTAAAAAGTTTAAAAGTTCAACTGACCATTCGATTGCGGGATGAGACCACGGGATCTTAATCAACTGTTTAATTAAATAATCATTATACTGTTCTATAAGGAGAAGGAGGACCACACTTACCCATAGCTGCTCGTATTGAGAGGCAATCGGACTGAATTCTGTTTTCTCTTTTTATGGAGTTTATTTACATATTTTATTTTAAGGGATTAAACGTGATCTCGTGTTCTTATCATGCATCCGACAAATCAAACATAATCTTGTGACATATTTCTAAAAAGTTAAAAGTTCAACTGACCATTCGATTGCGGGATGAGACAACGGGATCTTAATCAACTGTTTAATTAAATAATCATTATACTGTTCTATAAGGAGAAGGAGAACCACACTTACCCATAGCTGCTCGTATTGAGAGGCAATCGGACTGAATTCTGTTTTCTCTTTTTATGGAGTTTATTTACGTATTTTATTTTAAGGGATTAAACGTGATCTCGTGTTCTTATCATGCATCCGACAAATCAAACATAATCTTGTGACATATTTCTAAAAAGTTAAAAGTTCAACTGACCATTCGATTGCGGGATGAGACCACGGGATCTTAATCAACTGTTTAATTAAATAATCATTATACTGTTCTATAAGGAGAAGGAGGACCACACTTACCCATAGCTGCTCGTATTGAGAGGCAATTCTCTTTTTATGGAGTTTTTTTATATATTTTATTTTCAGGGGTTAAACGTGATCTCGTGTTCTTATCATGCTTCCGACAAATCAAACCTTGTGACAAATTTCTAAAAAGTTTAAAAGTTCAACTGACCATTCGATTGCGGGATGAGACCACGGGATCTTAATCAACTGTTTAATTAAATAATCATTATACTGTTCTATAAGGAGAAGGAGGACCACACTTACCCATAGCTGCTCGTATTGAGAGGCAATCGGACTGAATTCTGTTTTCTCTTTTTATGGAGTTTATTTACATATTTTATTTTAAGGGATTAAACGTGATCTCGTGTTCTTATCATGCATCCGACAAATCAAACATAATCTTGTGACATATTTCTAAAAAGTTAAAAGTTCAACTGACCATTCGATTGCGGGATGAGACAACGGGATCTTAATCAACTGTTTAATTAAATAATCATTATACTGTTCTATAAGGAGAAGGAGAACCACACTTACCCATAGCTGCTGGTACTGAGAGGCAATTCTCTTTTTATGGAGTTTATTTATATATTTTATTTCAAGGGGTTAAACGTGATCTCGTGTTCTTATCATGCATCCGACAAATCAAACCTTGTGACAAATTTCTAAAAAGTTAAAAGTTCAACTGACCATTCGATTGCGGGATGAGACCACGGGATCTTAATCAACTGTTTAATTAAATAATCATTATACTGTTCTATAAGGAGAAGGAGGACCACACTTACCCATAGCTGCTCGTATTGAGGAGGCAATTCTCTTTTTATGGAGTTTATTTATATATTTTATTTTAAGGGGTTAAACGTGATCTCGTGTTCTTATCATGCGTCCGACAAATCAAACCTTGTGACAAATTTCTAAAAAGTTAAAAGTTCAGTTGACCATTCGATTGCGGGATGAGACCACGGGATCTTAATCAACTGTTTAATTAAATAATCATTATACTGTTCTATAAGGAGAAGGAGGACCACACTTACCCATAGCTGCTCGTATTGAGAGGCAATCGGACTGAATTCTGTTTTCTCTTTTTATGGAGTTTATTTACATATTTTATTTTAAGGGATTAAACGTGATCTCGTGTTCTTATCATGCATCCGACAAATCAAACATACTCTTGTGAAATATTTCTAAAAAGTTAAAAGTTCAACTGACCATTCGATTGCGGGATGAGACCACGGGATCTTAATCAACTGTTTAGTTAAATAATCATTATACTGTTCTATAAGGAGAAGGAGGACCACACTTACCCATAGCTGCTCGTATTGAGAGGCAATTCTCTTTTTATGGAGTTTATTTATATATTTTATTTCAAGGGGTTAAACGTGATCTCGTGTTCTTATCATGCATCCGACAAATCAAACCTTGTGAGAAATTTCTAAAAAGTTAAAAGTTCAACTGACCATTCGATTGCGGGATGAGACCACGGGATCTTAATCAACTGTTTAATTAAATAATCATTATACTGTTCTATAAGGAGAAGGAGGACCACACTTACCCATAGCTGCTCGTATTGAGAGGCAATTCTCTTTTTATGGAGTTTATTTATATATTTTATTTCAAGGGGTTAAACGTGATCTCGTGTTCTTATCATGCATCCGACAAATCAAACCTTGTGAGAAATTTCTAAAAAGTTAAAAGTTCAATTGACCATTCGATTGCGGGATGAGACCACGGGATCTTAATCAACTGTTTAATTAAATAATCATTATACTGTTCTATAAGGAGAAGGAGGACCACACTTACCCATAGCTGCTTCTATTGAGAGGCAATCGGACTGAATTCTGTTTTCTCTTTTTATGGAGTTTATTTACATATTTTATTTTAAGGGATTAAACGTGATCTCGTGTTCTTATCATGCATCCGACAAATCAAACCTTGTGACAAATTTCTAAAAAGTTAAAAGTTCAACTGACCATTCGATTGCGGGATAAGACCACGGGATCTTAATCAACTGTTTAATTAAATAATCATTATACTGTTCTATAACGAGAAGGAGGACCACACTTACCCATAGCTGCTCGTATTGAGAGGCAATTCTCTTTTTATGGAGTTTATTTATATATTTTATTTCTAGGGGTTAAACTTGATCTCGTGTTCTTATCATGCATCCGACAAATCAAACCTTGTGACAAATTTCTAAAAAGTTAAAAGTTCAACTGACCATTCGATTGCGGGATGAGACCACGGGATCTTAATCAACTGTCTAATTAAATAATTATTATACTGTTCTATAAAGAGAAGGAGGACCACACTTACCCATAGCTGCTCGTATTGAGAGGCAATTCTCTTTTTAGCGAGTTTATTTATATATTTTATTTTCATCATGCATCCGACAAATCAAACCTTGTGACAAATTTCTAAAAAGTTCAACTGACCATTCGATTGCGGGATCTTAATCAACTGTTTAATTAACAAAAGATTAACAAGTTTGACCACGAGAATTTTCACGAGGCAACGTCGTGACAATATGTCCCAATTTGCAATTTTTCTTAATCCAACTATGTTTTTAGTCGTAATAAAAATTTCCACAGCTAATGTGTAATGGCAATTTAAAATTTTTTATTCTATCATTCGTTTTGTTTTAATGAAAAACCAACATTTCTTATGAGATTCATTTGAGATAAATATTTAAGACATTAAATTTCATTAAATAGTCAGAAAATCGGAAACAGCATGCAATGTCGGGTTTTATTGATTGTTGCAAAGATATTTTTTAAAGTAAAATTTCTTTTCTCATGTTACGCTCTTGAAAGTAAAATTGCACCATCGAAAGAAATATTCATCTCCAGTAATAGGCCTTATCATAGATGTATCATCCGTAATTCTTTTATGATATTTCTTTCGAGCTTTATGGGGAAGAATTCGTTGCATTGATTTGTTTGGTCGTTATATTTATCCACAATATTTTCCCTTCTTTCAAATTGCTGCGACAAATGTTTTTCTTTGAGAGTTCATTTCCCGTTTTCTCGCGTAAGTCGTTTATTTAGGGGGGAGGGAGGGAAAATAAATCGCAACAGAAGAAAATCCTTCGTGATTTGTGACTTGATCTCTGAAGAGTGCTAAGCCGATTGTGAGTACACCTCTGCTGCTGCTGTTTTTTTTTTTTTTTGTTTTTTTTTCCGAGCTCGAATGGAAAGACGCTTTTTCGTTGAAGTTCAAAACCAGGAAGAAAAGAAAAGTTCATTCCACTTTCTACGTTTGATTTTTTATTATTTCTTGTAATTTTTATACTTAAATAATTAAAAAATAATTCTAGACAAAATATTTTCAAACACGCAGTTATTTACTTTCTCATATTCTTTAGCTCATTTTTGTATTTAATAAATCATTATTTTTGATTATTTTTATTAGCTCCAGTGTTAGACCATATCATAGATGTATCATCCGTAACGCTTTATGATTATTTGTTTCGACCTTTATAGGGAAGAATTCGTTGCATTCATTTGTATGGTCGTAACAGTCATCCACAATATTTTCCCTTCTTTCAAATTGCTGCGACAAATGTTTTTCTTTGAGAGTTCATTTCCCGTTTTCTCGCGTAAGTCGTTTATTTAGGGGGGAGGGAGGGAAAATAAATCGCAACAGAAGAAAATCCTTCGTGATTTGTGACTTGATCTCTGAAGAGTGCTAAGCCGATTGTGAGTACACCTCTGCTGCTGCTGTTTTTTTTTTTTTTTTGTTTTTTTTTCCGAGCTCGAATGGAAAGACGCTTTTTCGTTGAAGTTCAAAACCAGGAAGAAAAGAAAAGTTCATTCCACTTTCCACGTTTGATTTTTTATTATTTCTTGTAATTTTTATACTTAAATAATTAAAAAATAATTCTAGACAAAATATTTTCAAACACGCAGTTATTTACTTTCTCATATTCTTTAGCTCATTTTTGTATTTAATAAATCATTATTTTTGATTATTTTTATTAGCTCCAGTGTTAGACCATATCATAGATGTATCATCCGTAACGCTTTATGATTATTTGTTTCGACCTTTATAGGGAAGAATTCGTTGCATTCATTTGTATGGTCGTAACAGTCATCCACAATATTTCCCCTTCTTTCAAATTGCTGCGACAAATGTTTTTCTTTGAGAGTTCATTTCCCGTTTTCTCGCGTAAGTCGTTTATTTAGGGGGGAGGGAGGGAAAATAAATCGCAACAGAAGAAAATCCTTCGTGATTTGTGACTTGATCTCTGAAGAGTGCTAAGCCGATTGTGAGTACACCTCTGCTGCTGCTGTTTTTTTTTTTTTTGTTTTTTTTTCCGAGCTCGAATGGAAAGACGCTTTTTCGTTGAAGTTCAAAACCAGGAAGAAAAGAAAAGTTCATTCCACTTTCTACGTTTGATTTTTTATTATTTCTTGTAATTTTTATACTTAAATAATTTAAAAATAATTCTAGACAAAATATTTTCAAACACGCAGTTATTTACTTTCTCATATTCTTTAGCTCATTTTTGTATTTAATAAATCATTATTTTTGATTATTTTTATTAGCTCCAGTGTTAGACCATATCATAGATGTATCATCCGTAACGCTTTATGATTATTTGTTTCGACCTTTATAGGGAAGAATTCGTTGCATTCATTTGTATGGTCGTAACAGTCATCCGCAATATTTTCCCTTCTTTCAAATTGCTGCGACAAATGTTTTTCTTTGGGAGCACTTTTTAGTTCATTTCCCGTTTTCTCGAATAAGTCGTTTATTTAGGGGGGGGGGGGGAGAAAAAATAAATCACTAAGGAGAATAATCTTTCATGATTTGAGACTTGATCTCTATTAAGTGCTAAGCTGCATGTGTACACCTTTGCTGCTGCTTTTTTTTTTTTTTTTTTTTAGGCTCAAATGGAAAGACGCTTTTTCGTTGAAGTTCAGTAGCAGGAAAAGAAGTAAAGCTCATTCTACTTTCTGCGTTTGATAAATTTTTTTCTGGCGTGTCATTTTTATACTAAAAATAATTTTAAAATAATTCTGGATATAATTTTTTTAAACAAGCTGTTATTTATTTTAAAAAAAAATTCTTTTACTCATTTTTGTGTTATATAAATATTTCTTTTAATTATTTTAATCCTTATTTCTTTTGTATTATTTAAATAAACAATATACGCACAAAACTTTGCAACTTGATAAAATATGTCTCTGTTTAAACTCAGTAAAGACTGATCATTGAATATTTTCAAAGAAAAACTATCCTTATTTTTATGAACCCATTAGCATCGAAAATGTTAATAAAGTACAAAAGTTTGATGATAGAAATTGATTTATATCTTTAAGTAGAGAGTTGCATGCTTTTGTATTAAAAATTCATAATCCATTTTAAATGTTTCTTAACGTATACTGATAATTGTAATACTGAAACATACTGGTGTATAAAAAATGGCTCTGCTTTTCACACTATTTCATAGAAAGGTACTTTTAAGAATATGTTTTGAGAACACATTTACATATTTGTATTAACTTACGACGATTTTTTTTTATAAATTATGCGCTGTTTTTTCCACCGTAACGATGTAAATTCTCTAACATAATCTCATATTTTAATACCTGGGATCTTTAATACTAAAAGTACAAATAGTTGAGTTACTACTTTTTATATAAATTTTTTGGCTTCCTTTTCTTATATTTTTTTATGAAGATAATTTTTTAGAAAGCTTTTTTTTTTTTTCTTTCAATTTTTAACGCTTTACTATAAAGTTATCCTTTTTATTTTCTTTGATAATGCGTCAATATTCTTAAAAAATTTGAAATGTAATGTAACAACCTACTCAGACCTAGCTCTTACGCAAAATTATTAATATTTCTTTTAAGTTTAGTATTTTTTACTTCAGTGTATGGTTATAAGAACTATAATTTTGATAAAAAGAATTTTTAGTAAACCGTTACCATATGAACGGAAAAATCATGATACGAAAGATTTAAATACCGTATATTTCCGTTTAATAACCAGAATTATGATTTTTTTTTTACCCGAAATGTCACAATCATACAGTATGGTAATTTAAACAGAATTTTTTCTTCTTTTGCAGAGTCAATAATAACACAATCTCCATGGCAGTATCGCAGCAACGGTGACATTGTCGCAGAACGTTGTTGCACAAAGATTTTTCTTTTGAAACACATAATATTTGAAACATGCATTTTGATCAACACTTTATGACGCGCTCAATTTACGACCATAGTATTTTAAATCGATGTAATGTTTCGATTGTATTTTCGGCAGTTATTGATATTGCTTTTCACATGGATTTTAAATATCCCGATATATTTCAAACAATATGGAAAATTCGAATCGTCCATTTGAGTATTTACTTTTTAAGGCAATAATTCTATCGAGTTTTTGGCAGTTATTGTTATTTATTTCTCCATAGTTTTTAAATCCGATATTTTTTATGCGATATAATTTATTACAACGACGTTATCTCGAAACGAAACACGCATGTGAGGAGCCTGATTCGCGTAATATGGTTGTCGATCTTTTTTTCAGCAATTAACTACGGATTTCATGATTTTTAATTATATATCTTACTATGATAAATATTTACAAATACGAAGAAGGAAATAATGTGCGTGTCTCCCCCACTAAAAAAGCGAGAATGTCACCCATAATATTAGAATAAAACATTATTACATGTTTTATTAAAAAAATTTTTTTTGGTAAACACAGCGCTTTTGTTATTTTAAATTAGTAACATATATATTTGTTATTATTAAAAGTATCTTGCAGAAGGATATTAGTGCTAGACTGTTTTGTCGCAGATGGCTCGAAAAAATTCTGCCCCAGGGAATAGAATAATTAATTTCTGAACGGCATACTTTATTTTTTTAATTAAAAAAATTTTTTTATTTATTTTTTATTTACGAAATTGGACTGCCGGGTTCCTTTTTTCAATTAATGACAAATGACTGGTACTGATTTTGGTAAAATTAATTGATTTTGGTTTTCAAACCTATGAATTTAACTGTCGAATTTTGGAAAACTTTATATATATTTAAAGGACCTGTATAACCTATTCCTTTTCTGTTGTACATTACTCATGCGTTCGAAAATTGTTAAACAAAATGCAATAATTGTAGAAATATCGGTCAAAAAATATTCTTTAAAAATAAATTTACCATTTAAAAAATTAAAAAATATAAGCACAATTAAAAAAAAATAATGTCAAAACGACCAGAATATGATAAAATTTACCGAGCTTTTAGCTCTACGGCATTACCAAAAGCTCGATTATTTTTACCAAGCTTGAATTTTTACCGAAGCTCTCGAAGGTAAAGATTTTGGTAAGATTAACAATAAAGATGTTTTAATAATAAGATATAAAATTTGGTTAATCTGGTAAATATGATAATTTTATCATATCTTAAATCATGGCCTAAAAAAACATATTTTCGGCTAAATTTACTTTTCAGCTTTGTATGTATTTGTTACTAAATGTTTGGTAATAAAAACTATCAACTTTGAAAATCCTGGATTTTTAGTTAACCGCGAATGTATGTATTTTTCGATTAGCACAATATAGCTGATCTGATCTGCGATGGCTCATGGGATAAAGCGTTCGCCTTCCAATGAGGTGAACCTGAATCGAATCCCGGCGATGGCTGGTCGATACGAATTCAGCATCCGGCTTGCACCAACCACAGTGTTGACGTGAAATATCGTCTGTGGTTGTCGGTTCATGGGTTAGAGTCCCCTTGCCGACAGGCTAACCCTGGGAGGTTCTCGTGGTTTTCCTCGCCATGTAACGCAAATGCGGGTTAGTTTCATCAAAAAGTCCACCACGAAGGCAAAATTCTCCCTATACTCGATCCGGGAGTTCCCTTGTCTTCTGAATGGAGTTGTAAATCGCAAGGCTACGTAGTTGAACATTAGTAGTCGTAAACCGAAAAATTGGGTCGACTGTTCAGCGATAGTTATAAAATAAAATTTAAAAAACCGTTACCATATGAAAGTAAAAATTGCCAAATGAATGGTTTAAATAGCATATATTATGGTTTAATAAACAAAATTATAGTACTTTTTTTTAGACCAGAAATGTCATTATCATACCAGTACGGAACTTATATCATATTTTTATTCCTCCGTGTATACAGAGTCAATAGTAATACAATACTTATCTTCCAAGCAGAGAAGAAAAAAAATTATAATTAAAACATTTTTTCTGACTTCGGAAACTTCCTGTTTTCAATTAATGACTTCTCTTAAGGAAACCCTCTAACCTCGAACACAATTGATTCTTTGACAAAAGAAAGAAGAGAGCAACAAAAGTGATGTTATTGGAACACTGATTCATTTAGATGAAAACACTTCGAATTGATGAGATGTTTCTGGGGTTTCTCATCGATTGAAAGCAGATCACAAACAAAATTTTCATTTGAGAGAAATTATTTGTATCTATTTTCACAAAAGAATAAAACAAATTGATACAAGTACTGCAATGAAGTTAATACGAGAAAATATTCAAGAAAAATGAAAGTAAAATAATAATATTTTGACCATCATTTTGAAAAGTACTTCTTTAAGTTCATTAAATAGAATGAAGAGCTATCCCGATAGAACAACAAGCCCTTTTTATTACAGTCAAACCTCGCTATAGTGAACCTTTAAAGTACTGAAATTTCGGTTCACTATAACCGGGAGTTCACTATATCCATACCGCAAGCAATTTTAACTAATGGTTCTGAACTCCTTCCTTTTATTACACATTATTGAAATAAATGACCAATAAACATGGATAAAATGAAATACAAAATTTAGGGATGGGAAATTGAGATAAAAGAAGTAAAGAAGAAAAAATGCTACATTCCACTCTATAGATGGTTGTATGTAATATTTGTAAAAATATCAAAATTACCAGGAAATGAAGAAAAAAAATCAGTATCAGCGAAAAGTAACCTTATAATAACCTAAATTTAAGATTATTTTCACCTTGAGACTAGCTTTATTAAATGATTTTTTCACATTTGAAAACCTTAAGGCCACCTCGATTTAAGGTTTCTATATAGAAAGTTGTTCTCCAAGGTTTCGGATCAGGGTAATGTGCGTAGAATAGAGCAGATTGTCACAAATCTCGTTTTAAGGTTAAAAGGTTTACTTGTTAACCGTATTACAGACCTTTTTAGGTTTATATTTAGGTTTTTGTTGAGTGAAAATAAACCTTATTTTGATATATGGGTATGGGATATTTTAGAATCATATTTCAGCTATACTATACTATTTAATTTACAATAGCATTATTTGTTTTAAGTACGTTAAACTGATCCTTATTTCTTGAAGTTTTTCCAGCAATTAAAACTAGTATAGTTATCCTAATATAGCTTACACAAGAGCACAGTGATTGTGTGTTTCCTCTTAATATATTATGTATAATAGGGAAAACACAGGAAAATTTTTTCTTCCAGATTTGGGTGACAATCCTAATCTTGTCATCTCGTTTGATAATGGTTTACACATATTTGTGTTTTAAATTTTTAAAATTGTTTATTTCTAGCATCTGATTACCCCATAATTCGTGATTTTATTTTCTAATTGCTTTGAAATATTAACCCTACATTTTTTTTTTAATAGGTGTTACTTTGAAATAGGCAAAAAACAATGAAAAAAGTCTTTTAGTGTCTTGATTGCTTAACAGATCCCTAATAAAATTATTATATTAGCTCATATTGAGCTAAATATATTAGTTCAAGCAAAATAAATTTCAATAGAAAATTTGAGAATCGAAAATATTTTTCATTCAACTTTGTTTATAAATTCACCACGCGTTATTTTTATTAATCTTTCAAAAGAGTTTAATACTAAGTTAAAATTTGTTCTAGAAATAAATTTATATTCATCATAGAATGTTCTTTGTAGCAGCAATTTACGTACACGAATGTAAACAAATGCTTCTAAACTTACAGATCAATATATCTTAAAAGTTTTCATTACATCTGAAGCATCACTATTAATTTTGTTACCATTAAGTTTGGCAAGATGGTTAATATCGTCATTAAAATAGCTCTTCACTTTTTTGTATGTCTACAAAAACTTCGTTGCATAAAAAAAGGAAATCAATGATAAAGCAGATCAATTCAAGTAATGTTATTAAGATCCTGATTTTTCAAGATGCTGAAATATACTACGAATTAATAAAACGTATTTTACGTACCCTATCGATTGAAGCTTACCACACTTTTTTCTTTCGTTTAAGTTGAGATAGTGTTAGAGAACAATCTTTTTTAAATGTTTAGATTCAAGGAAATTACATTTGTGTATTTATTTGCTTTGTTTTGCTATTAAAAAATAGTGCTGAAAAATTCGGCATTACTTGCTATTAAAATGGAATTGTTCCTCATTTATACCCTTTTTGTTATGCATAATAGCTACGGGGAAATGAAATTTATTTGTTCTATTCCGCCGTAATTAGTTTAATTGAAGAGCTTTAAGTATGGAGCTTAAAATGATGTCCAAATTTTAAGTATTTAATGTGAGTATATTCGCTGGATTGGAATTCTTTCAAAATTAAAGCATTTTTTAGAGGTATCTAGCAAACTTAAACAGAAGTTCTTAACGAAAGAATTACATCTTTATTAGTGTATCAGCTTTTTTTTTTTCCTTCAAAGAAATATAGGGAAGAAACTGGAGAATCTGCTATTTTATTTTTCTTATAAAAGAAGTTTCTTATTTTTTATTTTAGAAACTATTAGGTAATTACTTCAGTTATTTAGTTTTTATTGTGGAAAATCTATCTTTGAATATTCCTAGCGTAATGAAGGTGAATTTTTTAAAAATATTTTTTTTAAAAAAAACAAGCAAAAAGAATCAAAGTAAAATTTTTATCAAAGTAAAATTTTTTATTTGTTTGCTGAATACAGTTTAGAGACTATTTTACTCTTCGTTAGAAGTTTCTATAAGTAATATGGCTCCTTCATTGTTCGAAATTTTAGATTACATCCATTTGCTAGTTAACGAATAGTAGACCAACCCCAAATGGTTAAACCACAATAATGCAAACCACAATACTGCAACTTGAATATGGAGCTATGTAAAACTATTTTATCGTATTTATTATTAGTTTTGATTACACGATTCTACATTGTTAAGAAAACTGCATAAACGGAGTAAAATTACCATATTCAAGTAAAATTACCATACTATATGGTAATGATATTTCTGGTGGGAAAAAAAACATAATTCTGTTTAATAAAATCTGTTCTGTTGTTCTGTTTAATAAATTATAGTGTATTTAAACCATTCATTTGGTAACTTTTCAGTTCATATGGCGTAGGCTTACTGAACATTCTAGTTTTCAAAATTATAGTTCTTAATATCACACATTTAGTAACAATATGAAACTAAAAAATAAATTTAATCGAATAAATGGTTTTTATACCATTTTATTGTTAATTTTATCAAAATTATTTCTAAACTGCTTCGGTAAAAATACGGAGCTTTTTGGTGTTACCATAGAGCCAGAAACATGATAAATTTTACCATGCTCTGGTAGTTTGAACTCACTTTTTTCTCAGTGTAGTTATTGTGTCAACTAAAGAAAAGTTTAATTAAATGAGTACAAATGGTTGAAATCATCATAAATACAGAATTTCTTATAAAACAAATTGGATTGAAGATAAAAACATAGTCTTCTGCTAGCATAAAAATTGGCCAGAGAGATATTAAATTAACAGCATTTTGAAATATGGTAAATTTAGTTTTTAAAATAATGATAAAGTTGCTAGTTATTTTCATGTCAATTTGATTAATTTGAAGAAGAAAAATTATATGCAAGATTCTTATTGAGGTTAATTAAAGCTGATTGATCATAAATTATTTTTATAAAAAATAAATCTTAAAATATTAAGTGAATATCAAAGATTAATAATTGATTGCGCTAAAAAAGAATTAAATAGGTTCAAGCATTTTGTGGACGAAAAATAAAATTTGAAAGCAACGGAAGTAAAATCATGAAGGATAGAAGCAATTGAAATAGTAGCAAATACTTTGTCCAGTTTTAAAAGCTTCTTGACGTATTCTTTTGAAAATGTCACTCATTTGGGAAAAATAACACCTTCATGAATAGGCTGATATCTACTTCCAAAGTATTAAAATATCGTAAAAATGGTTTCACTTTTTAATATTAAAATAAATGTTAGACGAAAAAAATTTTGAAGAAATAATCATAAAGTGCTGAGATCATGTTTTATACGAATTATGTACTACTAATGCGTTTATAAAATTATCGAAAGCTATGTGATAAAAAGGCTTTTTTTTATTGAAAGAAACAATATTATTGTACGTATTCAGGTAATAAAAAAAACGTTACAACTTTTATAAGTATTTAACTAATCGTTTAATTATTACGTAACTATTCAGTTTAATAGATCCATTTATATTCTAACCAATTGTGCAGATAATATTTAAGCTATAAAATAGGAGAGAAAAACGTACTTTCTTTGAAGTAGTATGGTTTCCTTTTTACTGTTTTAGATTTTAAATCCGTAAATGGGGGGGGGGAGTTGTCATAATTTTATTTAATTTTATAACCGTCATTGAACAGCCTACCCAATTGTTTGGGTTTACGACTACTAATGTTCAACTCCGTAGCCTTGTAGTTTTGAACCCAATCCAGAAGACAAGGGAACTCCTGGATCAAATATTGGGAGAAATTTGCCTTCTTGGAGAACATTTTGATGGAACGAAACCGCATTTGCATTACATGGAGAGGAAAATCTCCCACCGTTAGCCTGACGACAAGAAGACTCTGACTCACGGTCCGTCAACCACTGAGAATATTTTACATGAGCGCTGTGGTTGGTGCAAGTGCCATCGCTGGGATTCGAACCCGGTTCACCTCATTTGAAGGCTATCCTCTGAGCCATAATTTGAGTATTCAGGTATTAGGTTAGCCTAGAGAGCAATTGAAAGCATAAACTCCTTTAAACTCCTAAACTAATGGTGACTGTTTTGTTTGCATAATTCACTGTATTTCTAACAAATTTAAGCAAATCATCAAAGTTTTCCCGCCATATTATAATACTCGTTTATCAAAAAATAATTTCATCCAGAAACTAAATGTTTATTTTTTTTATATTTACTATTATTTAATAATAATGATGATTAATAAATTGTATTACGAGGTTATTCAATTAATATAAGAAATATGACAATAAATTTTGAATTATAAATTACAATTTTAAATAAGAACTAATCTTTCTAATTCATTGATCATCAATATTCTATGAATTCCTACGTAAAATACAGCTAACAGAATTATTTGCAATCATTTTTATTTATAAGAGAAAAAATTAGTTACAAAATAGAATTTTTTTTTATTATTTAACAAGTTTTCACTTCAATAAAATAACTTCATTTTAATTCAATAGACATTGAAAAGATTATGAAAATATTACGATCTTGAAAATACTTGATCTTTCATCTAAAAATGTTGAAACGAACTTGAAAAAGATATGAGAGATACGATATATGAAAAGATACGGGAAAAAGATATGATGATGTATACTTAATACATATACCTATTTCTACCACAGCCGGTCAAATGACCGGTTTCTTGATTGAATGTATGAAATATGGATGTTAGGAAGGAAATAAACTAAAAAAACTTTATTATAATTAAGCAAAATTGTATTATAATTTAACAAAATTGTATATCGCCAATTTTTATGTATAACAAACACAAATAATAAGAATTTTTAATTCATTGCTCCACGCATTTTTTACATATACATGGTGTTTCCGTTGTACGTTTTCCGCAAACATATTTCTTATAATTATTCTTATTTCTATAATTCTTATTATTATAAGAATATATAATAATTATAATTCTTATAATCATTCTTATAATTAATATTTTTTCTAAGAACATGTGCTGTCTTTATTGTTTCGACATTTTTCTAGGTAAAAACTAACAGTTAGTTAGAAATGAAGTCAAGCTATCAAAATAAAATATAAGCTACTTACCAAAACATTTAGTTTTTGTCACATTTTCTTACATTAAAATTCCAATCTAAAATTTTAGGTACTTTCTTGAAATTTGAATTCGCAGTTATTCTGATTGAACTAATTACGCAACAGTCTTTGCAGAAATGTGCAACTATAATCGAATGCATTACTTTAAACACGCATTGTATCGTAATTTCTAATCCGATAACCTTATAAAGCAATAAATTGTTGTCAAATGACCGGTTGTAGTAGACGACAGGTATTATTCGAAATAAACCAAGCACACACAAAAAAATATATAATAGAATGTTAACTGTATATAATAGTTAGAAAAAGTCATGATGTCAAATGTGCAAAAACAATAAGATGATAAGCGCATTTTTGATGCAAAAGTTCTTAAGCGGTCATTTGACCGGTTAAGGTATGTTTAGTGTTAAAGTAATCCTTTCATACAGTGCATACGCGGAAAACATTTAAATTTTCATTAGCTTCATAAATTTTGTTTAGAATCGTGTTTGATAAGTTATGAAAAGAGTTCAATTTAAATATCTTGGAAATGCAAAAAAGTTTCTAGCAAATTTCCAAGCAGCTTTTGTACTTATTTATTGTAAGCTATAAATGATAGGGAATTTTCGCTAATTTTATTTCGTATCACAAAACAAAATTTCATAACAAAGGATAATTCCCAAAAATGATGGATTAGGAATTAAAACATAATTTAACAGGGTCTAGTCCTATGAAATGCCGATTTCATTTTTAATAAATCTTGTTTAATTGTGCAAAATTAAGTTTTTGGAAAATCCCTTCACATTCAAAGCTTTTCTTTCGAAACTAACAAAAACTACTTGTTGAAAATTGCTAGAAACTTTTTAAATTTTCAAACATTCATGTCAGACTTTTTCCATAAGTTATCAAAATACGATTCAAACAAAATGATTAAATTTTTTTTTAATGTTTTCCGTGCATGCACACTGTATTAAAATATTACTTAAAATTTTCATATATATTTTATATAAATCATTTCACCTTATAATCTCAGATTTGTTGATCCCATCTCCTAATATATCTCACAAATAATTTTTATTTCTTCCCACAAGTTTCCAAAGCTTTCAATACAACTAACATGCATGGTTTAATTCAGTTGTAATGTTTTTTATTTGAATTTTTTCTTTAACTGTGGTATAAGTAATATACTTGGGAAATAAATTAAGGTGAGGAGTAGATTCAATCAATTAAGGTGAGGAGAAATCAAAATATTTAAGTATTAACTTCTATTTAAATTTGAATATTTGGGATAATTCTGGGATATCTTTGGTATACCAGTATTATCGAGATATTCTGGTATATCGTAGGTATTTTCAAAGGCAGATCTGGTATACGTTTCAAAAAGGCATAGTCTATGACTTTAATGACTTTCTTACTTAATTTTTCAAATAATTACTTTGTACTTATATTATATTATGTTTTTATATTTAATGAGATAGTGGCAAAAAATCAACCTGTTGAAAACACCATTAATAATTTTTGATAATTATTTTATTATAATCTATAAAATCTCAATTATCTACCGCTATTAAAAGTTGTTCTAATGAAATTTTTACGATATATTATTTTTTATTAATTTAAATGCCCTTTAATTACTAATAAATGGAGGTAAAAATTTTGACAAAGTTACCGTACTGTATGGTAATAACATTTCTGGTAAAACAAAACCTTATTCCGGCTAATAAAACCAAAATATATCGTATTTAAACCATTCATTTGGTAATTTTTCGTTCATAAAAAAATGGTTTGGCGGAAATTCTGGTTTTCAAAAGTATATTGTTCTTATTACCACACATTTGGTAAAAATACAGAACTGAAAAGCAAATTTAACCAAATAAATGCGTTTTATGCCATGGTCTAAAGCAGTGGTTCCTGAACTTTTTTGTCTCGTAGACCCCTTGCCATGTTTTTCTGTTTCGGGTAGACCCCCCTGCTTACCTGATATTGATTTTTTATAAATTTATCAACTTCAAATGTATTTTTGACAGCTGGTATAGTGCTACTCACTGTGAAAGATTTAAATTTCTAACTGTAGTGAAGTGTAGTGAGAAAAAACACATGTTTATTTTATACATTTATTAATTAAATTCAAACTAATTTAATTACTAATTTAATTTCATTCATATGTAAATGGAATAAAATAGTGCACTATAAAACCCGTACTCCGCTACTAATATTATAATTACGGAAATAAGTTTGTGTACAAAACCGTAGTAGTGTACTGTCGGTCTGTTTATTAATTTTTCACGTAAAAACTAAGCAACAAATCTCTGTGATCTTGTACGTAGATAAAATTGGAGGTCTAGCTAGCTAAAAGTTAACACAGGTTAGGCTACAATTTTCCGAGGAAAATTTATTTTTTTGTTTCAAAATAAAACCTTACACGCAGAGGAAAGGTACGCAGGCGAAGCTGCAAGAATCTGCTAGTTTATATTAATTCAGTTTCATACATCAGAAAATAATCTTAATAACTTAAATTATAGTAAAATTTATATTTCATATCTACTTTTATAAATTATGTAGAATGTAGATTGATATATGTCTTTATATTAAAAGGTAGTATAATGTAAGTAATAGGTACTATCAGTGTATGTTGATTACTCCATTCATGAAATGCCAAAATTAAAAGTCAGGACCTGCTTATATGAGATCCACTATAGTTAACCCCCATTTTCATTTCATGGACTCCAATTTTTTTTTCTCTTGACATGGACCCCCTACAGGTTGTTGTTGAACCCTGGGGGTCGATATCGACCACTTTGGGAATCACTGCACAGTGGGCCAGCATCCAAGGTTTCCTGGCCAAAATTAGTATTTCGATAAAATTTGTTTCAAAATTTGGGGTTTTTTATGTGCAGGTAAAGTGAGTTCATAGTTGAAATTTTGAAATATAATGAAAATACCAAGAAACAAAAAAGCAAAATGGTGACTGAAATATGGCAGGCAAAAATAAAAAAATAATAATATAGTACGTTTAAATAATTAAATATAGCAATGAAAATATAATAATTTTCGTAATTTTATTTCAAAAATGAAAAGCAAATTATATTTCCGAAGTAATATTGCAAAATAACGCGAATTAATTAGAAAATAACGTGAAAACATGAAGAAAAAAAAAAACATAATTTTTGTTTTTCGGTACATTTAGGCAAAATGGGGCAGGTTTTTTCAAAAGAAGAAATATCAAAGACGACAGCAAAAAAAAAAAAGTTAAGCTAATTATCTCGTGGAACTTTTTGGAGGTAAGTTTCGAAAGTGATTCAAACATTGTAAAATGTCAAATCATAAGATATAAACTATAAGTTTGTCAAGAGTATTAACTAATCTAACAAATTGAAAAATTGTACTATAATTTCAAACTAATTACTCTGATAAAAATGCAACAGTAAGGTGAAATTCCTATATATATTTCTGAAATATAAATTTAAAAGTTACATTTAAAAAAAGAAAAATTTAAAATATTTTTTACTACATTGTACTCTCGTCGGTTCAAATAGTAAATTATAATGTTTGAAATGATTATGAATACTTAATTTGGGCGATATTAAAACTGCCTACTAGGACTGGGCTATAAATCGATATATCGCGACATATCCATTTAACGCCTATATCGGCAGGCCGATACAGCGACTTTCGTTCCAGGCGATGCATCAGAAATCTGATTTAAGCCGTCGAGTAAAGAAGACGAACGCGAAACGATATAGCGATACAAGAATATTCTCTTATGCCAACTCGCGCTGTGGAAGACGATGTTCGATTATTTTCAGTGGGACTGTTATGTTGGTATGTCCTTAATGTTATGTTGGTATGTCCTTTTAATGTATTTTATTTCTTAAGGTTGTATTATTTCTGTTAATAATTAGTTATGGGCACAATTAATTTTTTTGGGCACCGCGTTTTAGTTTTAAGATCTCATTCATTATTTTAATCCATCAAACCATCCAAATTTTTTCTCTTCACTACTCTTTAACACCACCCAAATATTTTTCCTTCACCCCTACTTGAAAATGGATTGCATCACAGGTGTGAACAGTTGAACGATGGTAGCGCCGCCTATGGTGCGGATGAATACATGAGCGGGAAAGGAGATGCAATTCGTTTTTTTAGGCATTCCCTGTTCTGACGAGCTGGTTGAAGGATGTGAATAATTTTGATGCGGGGTGGCCGGCCACACACACGCTCTCGCTATGCGTGTATCTCCAGCTAAGTTTTATTTATTTATTTTTTACTTTTTACTCACAGTGCCCATAAATTAAATTTTTTTGTTGAATAGTAATTTTAAAAAAATGGAAATATTTAAATAATTCTCAGAACTGATATGTTAGTTGTATAGCAGTAACTGCCATTTTGTCAACCTAATTTGATTTATGATAAATTCTTTAAAATAAAATATTTAGCCTAGAATAGAAATGTTGTTGGATTTGAATCCTTTAAGTTTAATTTACTTTTACCTTACAGCTAATCAAGATTAATATTGTAGTAATAATAATTGTGCTGGTAATCCTAATTTAGCTTAAGTCATTCCTTGTTATATCTGGTAATCGATGTTAAATGCAGGAAAAATTATCACAACGCAATTTTTCTCATCTTTTTGAATTATAAATTACAATTTATTATTATTCTAAAAAGAAAGGATATAACAATTGGTGCCGTGACCAGCGGCCACGTGTTAATGTTAAAGATTTAAAAAAAAAAAATTTTTTTTGACTTGCTGGTCGTTAACTTTAAGTATTATATAAATTATTAATGCTAAATTTAATTGTGATTACCAAAAATAATTTTTAATAATAATGAATAATTGCTTAAATCTTGATTGAATTAATTTTGTTACTGCTATACAAGCGCGTTATTATTGTCGAAGCACTACATCTGCGTATGCTTCATTTTTGATCTCTTGTTGTTGTTAAGATTTATTGTATTTAATTGTATAATTGTGTTCATTTTATGGGAATAGAAAGGAATTTTGGCTCCACATGATCATAATCCATCGCGTGTGAATTAAGTTTAAAGTTAAAAACAATATCTCAATTTGTTTTAAAAAGTTTTGTGTTTTAGGAATGTTTTAAAATTTTCATTAGATATTTAAGCTTTTAAAAAAAGAAAAGAAAACGGATTACACGTGTTGTAAATTGAGAGGGTAAATTATTGAATAGAATCCATAAACGAAATCTTCTTACATCGTGTTTAATACTAAGCAGTTTGTAGAAATAAACAGATTAAATTAATGTTCTTATTAATAAGAAATAAAATGATAATAAATTTAGTAAAAATATTTACATAATTTTAAGAAAAATTAGTCTGATTGTTAAACTTAGAAAAATCGCGTGATGCACGTTTGGAAATAATATTTTAGCATTGAGTTTTTATTCATTATTCTTAATCATGCCTGAAGCCTCAGAAATAGTTCCGACTCAGGTTGTTTATACAAACCACAGTTTAGCTGACTTTCTACCTATAATTCCGTCTTTTAACGGTAACGAACCTATTGTCCCATTTTTTGAAAAACTTGAAGAAATCGCTACCTACTGTGAGTGGAGAAATAATGATAAACTTTTGGCACTAAAACTTAAACGAACGGGTGAAGCTCAGGACTATTTTAATTCACAGAGAGACTTGAAAACAAATGCTTCTTTCGAACAAGTAAAAAAGAATTTAATCGACAGGTTTAACAGTTCAACTTCAATGACGACATTCATAACTAGATTAACATCTGCGTACCAGCTTCCGACCGAATCTACTAGACAATTTCTTTCACGAATTGAAGGGTTGTCGTTTGGATGCATCCCTAAAGATATCCCTGCGTTTGAAGAATACAGATTACAACTGCTGTTGTCGACTGCGAAGCAAGGAATTAAGGGCGAAATACTACGCGGTATAGGTTCAGCGGGAGTTGAAGATTATACAAATTTTAAGATACATGCGATAAATTATGAAGAAACTTTAGCAGTCGCTTGCCCTATTGATATCGTTAGTACAGTAAGATCACCTAGCGAGTCCCAAGAATTAAGAGAGCTAAAATTGCAAGTAGAAAAATTAAGCAGATCCCAGATTAGACGAGAAGAAAGTAGGGAAAATAATCGCGACAGGCGGACTGGTTTTCGAAAGGAACTAAAAAGTTGCTACCGTTGCGGCCTCGTGGGACATTTATCCCGAAATTGTAGAGCAATGATATGCGGTTTCTGTAAGAAAAGGAATCATACGGAAGATAGGTGTTTTGCCAAAAAGAATTTAAACTAATTGAGGGTGGGAAAATTGAGGTGCCGATTTCTCCCCCGGAAACCCACTTGGTACCAAATTTAAGTACAAATCATGTAAATTTAAATTCAGTTTCTTTGCCTAAGATTATGATGTGCGTAAATAAGACAAAATGCCCTGCACTACTTGACAGTGGATCCACATTAAATGTTATCTCTCGTGAAATTTTAAACGAATTTAAATGTAAGCTTAAGTTAGAAAAATGTAACCTTAACATTAAAAATTTTACTGGTAGTGGTGTCAATGTTAGTGAAGTGGTAAAGATCAGGTTTAAAATTGATAACATCGAATTTAAAGAATTCTTTCATGTCGTTCCTAAATTGGGATCGTCTGAGTATTTTGTCATTTTGGGTACTCCCTTTTTCAATGCTAATAATTTTGCAATCAACTTCCAAACACAGTCATTAGTCAGCAAAAATCTTGAGTTTAGGTTTTTAGATTGCCCAAATGAGTTATAAAACTGTAACGTTTGCATTAAAGATGAAACAGTAAATTTATATTCGAGAACTAAATACATAATTCCCCCTAAATCACAAGCTGTTGTGATTGTGCACACCAGAAGTAAAGTTAATTGTCATACTAACGAAGTTTTAATTCAACCAAATAAAGAAATGTTTGCACACGGGTTATTAGTTAGTAGAGTGGTAAATTATAAATGCAATGATAACAATTATCCTATAACTGTTCTTAACACAAAAGACCAACCCTATCATATAAATAAAAATTCAAAGTTAGCCTTTTTAGATTGTATAAAACAAACCCCTACTTTAAATTGTAATAGCATTGAAGACTCTTTTGAAGAATTCGAATTCGGTGGTGATACAGATCTTAAGCATTTAAATAATGACCATAAGGATAAACTTAAAAATTTCCTAGAAAATTATAAGGATATATTTGCTACAGGATTCAAAGATTTAACTGGTTGCGACACATTGTTACATAAAGTTGACTTAGTTGATAATATACCTGTTAGACAAAGGCACTACAAAACACCCCATCATTTAAAACAAGAATTAAACAGGCAAATTAATGAGCTCTTAGAGACCAATATCATAAGAGAAAGTACTTCTCCTTATGCTGCGCCCGTTATATTAGTTAAGAAAAAGGACGGTAGTTTTAGATTATGCACGGATTTTCGTAGATTAAATTTAAAAACTCTTCCCGATTCGTTCCCTATCCCAAATATTACTGAACTAGTGGATAATTTATCCGGTTCTCACCTTTTTTCATTAATTGATTTATGCTCAGGTTTTTATCAGCAAAAAATAGACCCTGTAGATACATACAAAACAGCTTTTGATACTGATAGTGGCCTGTATGAGTGGAACCGTGTCCCTTTTGGACTAAAAAATTCACCGAACTCCTTTCAACGTCTCATGCAAGTTGTTCTTTCTGGCCTTAAGCCTCACCAAATAGCGGTTTATTTAGATGATATAATTGTAGCATCAAAAGATAATATAGATGAACATTTAGAAAAACTTAAAATGGTTTTTAATAGACTAAAATTACATAACTTAAAACTTAAACCCTCAAAATGTAAATTTTTGATGAAAACTATTAAATATTTAGGATTTCAAATTAGTAATGGAAAAGTTTTCCCTGATGATTCCAATATCTCCGTAGTAAATAACTTTAAAATACCAAAAAATAAAACAGAAGTTAAATCATTTCTCGGTGTTGTAGGATTTTATAGAAGGTTCATTCCAAATTTTGCCGAAATTGCTCTCCCATTAACTCAATTAACTAAAGAAAAGACTTCATTTCAATTTAATCAACGAGCCTTAGACTCCTTTCATAAATTAAAAAATTGTCTTAAAACTTATCCGTGTTTGGTATTACCAAATTTTGAAAAAGAGTTTGTGCTCAGCACAGATGCATCAAAATATGCTTTAGGAGCTGTATTGTGCCAGTACGATGAAAATAAATTTCTACACCCTGTAGCTTATGCCAGTAGGAAATTAAAAGGTGCAGAAATAAATTATTCAACTGTTGAGAAGGAACTTTTAGGAATTGTATATGGTGTGTCCTATTTTAAGCAGTACTTGCTGGGGAAAAAGTTCACAATTTTCTGTGATCAAGCTAGCCTTTCACACACACTTAAACTTAAAGATCCCACATCTAGAATTGCACGTTGGGTAATGACATTACAACAATATGATCACCAAATTATTCACGAACCCGGGAAGTTAAACGTAACTGCAGATTACCTCTCAAGAAATATAGAACAAATAAATAATATAAATATAACATCTATAGAACCCACTTTGTTACAATCTGTGGAAAAAGAACAAAAAGTTGACCCATTTTGTAAGAAAATAATTGATGAACTTGAAAATAAAGCAGACATGTCAAAGCATAAATTTAAATTTTTCATAAAGGAAAATGTTTTATATTGTGCACCAAAATATAAAGTTAGTGTAAATAATGAAGATAGATTAGTTGAGCCTAAATCAGTTGTTCCTGAAATTTTATTTTACTGTCATGACTCACCCACTGTAACTCATCAAGGTTTCTGCAAAACACTAAAAAGAATTAAGTCTAACTACTTTTGGAAAGATATGTATTCAGATATTTGCAATTATGTAAAATCGTGTAATTCATGTAACGAGCGCAGAGCCCACTTACCTAAAAGATTTGCTCCCCTTCAAAGAATACCTGTTGCTTCAAAACCCATGGAATACGTAGCAATTGATGCTATGGGTCCCTTACCTTTAACTTATTCAGGAAATAAATACTTATTAGTACTGTCAGATTATTTTAGTCGTTGGCCCGAGGCTTATCCTACTCCCGATATCAAAAGTGACACTGTCGCTAGAGTCTTGGAACAATTTATCACTCGACACGGTGTCCCTAGTCATCTAATATCAGATCGTGGTTCCAATTTCCTATCAACATCAATTACTGAGGTATATAAAAAATTAAATATAAAGAAACACTCTACTAGCCCATATCATCCTCAAACTGATGGAGTCGTAGAAAAATTAAATGCAACCTTAATTAATTCCCTTAGTCACTTAGTAAATGAGTCACACAATGATTGGGACAGGCACATAGAATTCGCACTAATGGCGCATAGGTCCGCCGTTCATACAACAACTGGTTTTTCACCCTCTCAAGTATTATATGGCCGCGAAATTACTTTACCACATCAAATACTCACAGAAGAATCAAAACATTCTTATACTGAAGTTAAAGATTAGACTTACGACTTGACAAAACGTCTAAAGAGAAGTTTTGAAAGTGTCAAAAAGAACTTAACCCAAGCAGCTCAAAATCAAGAAAATTATAGACAAAAATCAGCTAAAGATAAAAACCTTAAAGTAAACGATATTATATTTTTGTATGAACCTATAATTAAGACAGGCTTATCAAAGAAATTGTTAAAACCAAATAAAGGTCCATTCATAATTACCAAAATTTTGTCTCCTGTGAATGTTGAAATTCAGTTACTGAAGGATAGGAAAGTAGTTAAACGTGTACATATTGATAGAGTAAAGCGTGTCGAAGAACGAAAAACTATAAAAAATTTAAGTAATCAATCAGATGAACTTTTTGTTGGTCAGGAGGGTAATCCTGGAGAGGAATTGGTACCTACTAACCACGAGGTTATGCGAAGGAAACGTAGAATGAAAATTGTATTATGCCAAAATCAACCAAATTCCAGATATAATCTTAGACCTAGACGTTAAATTTAAAAAAAAAAAAAAAAAAAAAAAAATCTACAAACCAAATTAATGGCAGAAAGTCTAATTGTAAAGGATCTTAATGTCAATAAAAATATTTTTATCATAATAAATTATATAGATTTAATCTTTAATGAGAGATATTTGTTAATAGTGAATTAAGATGGTTTTGCTTTGGAAAATTTATTGATGAATCTTGGTTAGAATATTGAAACGTAACAATTGATTATTGAAATGTAGGCATTTAAAATTAAACTTTGTGGTTAGGATTAAAATAAGTATTCAAAAAAAAAAAAAAAAAAAAAATTGAGTTTTTGATCTGAAGTATTAACTTTCCCAAGCAGATATAGCAAACATGAAGTGTCAAAATGGTTTTATATTGTTTTTAATTGCAAAAAATTTCATTTTTGGTTTTTTTTTTAATTTTCAAGGAGAAAAGAAATTTTGCTCTCCTTGGAAATGTTAATTAAAATACTGAAATTGAATGGTTGAAACTGAGTTGGAAAGTAAGATTTGTTGTGAAATGTTTAAATTATATGTTGTGCTTCGAGTGATACTCTCAAAAAGAACAGAAAGAATTAAATGGACTTCTCAATTTACCAAATGAACACTTATAAAATAGTTGTTTTGGACATTCATAAATTTCAATGTGTGTGGTCAGTCCAAGCTAAGCGTGTTCGACACCGAGGTGTGTGGTCCAATGTGTCAGAATTGAACGAAACTAGTGTATGTCTGATATTGTGAAACGACGTATCTTCAGATTCGCAGTGCCCCTTCCCAGTCGATTCATTACTTCGGGGAGCCAAGCAAAAGGGCCCTTTGCTGTTCCTGTGGGGTGATGTTGATGCTGAAAAGAGAGCTACTGTCTTGCGGAATGTTGTCTCTGATATCTTGAGAAAAAGAACAATTCAAGACCCTGTTAGGGATAAAAGTTAAATGAACAGATATATGGTTCTGAAAACCCGCGATTCCATGAAATAGTCTTTCCATCAAATTCACTACAGCCTGAGTTCCAGTGGTCAAGTATGGAACGCCCAAAGCCTACCTATTGCTAAGCAGCGTAAAATCCGAAATGCTCTTTAACCTGTCTGTTGAGGAAGATCTCTTAATTACCAAGGAAGGTTGCTACATGGAAGAGAGCAGGACACGCTTACACACATCAAGAATCATCCTGACACACACATGAAAATGTAAAACACGTGAGACCTGCTGCAGAAGGTCTGACACGGAACTTTGCCATACGAACAATTTTCGAATAGACATTTTGAACCACGGTTCTGGGAACCGGAGAAGAATTGAAGAAGATGAATTTTTTATATGCAATTTGTCCAACTCAGTGTCCACCACCCTTCCTATTATTCCATCCTTTAAGTTAGAATTTTGGCTAAAACTATGAATAATTATTCCAAAAAAAAAAAATCTACAATTTTTTTCCCCCTTTCCCTGGATGGAATGTTATGTTGGTATGTCCTTAATGTTATGTTGGTATGTCCTTTTAATGTATTTTATTTCTTAAGGTTGTATTATTTCTGTTAATAATTAGTTATGGGCACAATTAATTTTTTTGGGCACCGCGTTTTAATTTTAAGATCTCATTCATTATTTTAATCCATCAAACCATCCAAATTTTTTCTCTTCACTACTCTTCAACACCACCCAAATATTTTTCCTTCACCCCTACTTGAAAATGGATTGCATCACAGGTGTGAACAGTTGAACGATGGTAACGCCGCCTATGGTGCGGATGAATACATAAGCGGGAAATGAGATGCAATTCGTTTTTTTAGGCATTCCCTGTTCTGACGAGCTGGTTGAAGGAAGTGGATAATTTTGATGCGGGGTGGCCGGCCACACACACGCTCTCGCTATGCGTGTATTTCCAGCTAAGTTTTATTTATTTTTTTTTACTTTTTACTCACAGTGCCCATAAATTAAATTTTTTTGTTGAATAGTAATTTTAAAAAAATGGAAATATTTAAATAATTCTCAGAACTGATATGTTAGTTGTATAGCAGTAACTGCCATTTTGTCAACCTAATTTGATTTATGATAAATTCTTTAAAATAAAATATTTAGCCTAGAATAGAAATGTTGTTGGATTTGAATCCTTTAAGTTTAATTTACTTTTACCTTACAGCTAATCAAGATTAATATTGTAGTAATAATAATTGTGCTGGTAATCCTAATTTAGCTTTAGTCATTCCTTCTTGTTATATCTGGTAATCGATGTTAAATGCAGAAAAAATTAACACAACGCAATTTTTCTCATCTTTTTGAATTCTGAATTACAATTTATTATTATTCTAAAAAGAAAGGATATAACAGGACTGACTTTGTGATCGCCGTCGTTACCTTGTTCTGAACGTAATCTATTATTGAAAAGAATATATGAAGAAGTGTTTCTTAATTAATTAGGTAAATTTTTTTTGAAGCAAACTTTTATTTTTAAATGTGAAAATTAATTTTGATATTATATGTTTAAGTAATTTTTTACATTATTGAATTTATTACAATCGGAAATCTAATTTAAGGTGCCCATAAAGAATTATATTATAAAGTAATTAGATTTGTTAGGCTATTTTTTACTTTAATTTATTAAAAACTTTTTGGATAAAACTTCTAATAATTTAATGGGTTTTTATTACTGATTTTAAATTTATAAATCTTTAGTTGTTTTTATAAATAAAATTATAACAAAACTTATTTTTCCTCTTTTGGATTTGGACATAAGTCAATCAACTTAGTTTATTCAAAAAAATTAGTCAGGTTTGCGACTTCTTTCTTTCTTTTTAATCATTTAGCACTTCGTTTTATTAATGAGTATAATCGTGTTTTTCAATTTTCTTTCAATATTGTCAGTTAAATATATTATCGAATATCATAATTCTTTTGCTTTTATTTTTAAGAAATTAAACCTTACTTTGTTTTTTCGTTCAGAATTCGGTAATTATTCAATTTAACTTAATTATTTATGTGAAATAATAATGGTAAAAAATAGCGTTGTTTTAAAAGCGTTTTTTTTTAAAAATTTATTTAGCACTTTGTTTTAAACATACAAAAAAAATTTTTACGAACTTATTTTTTTAAAATTTCTTTCTATATTGTTAGGTAAATATATTGATAAATTTCAATTTTATTTATTTTTTTATCATTTATTTTTAAACTAAGAAATCTTTTGTTATTTGCGCGATCATTTTTAGAAAATATAACATAAATATTTCTCTTAAGCAAAACATATATATCTTCAAATTCATAAATTGATTTAAATCAATCTGAGTATGAAGTTTTGATAGAAATCCGACTTTCTGTGCCTTACAAGTAAATGAAATTCAAAAATACTATATCGCGATACATCGCTATATCGCCATGCAAAACTGACGATGCATCACGGTATAAAATTTCTTATATCGCCCAGTCCTACTGCCTACACATATTTTAGTTGAAAATTTAATTTTGATTTGTGGCCTTAGATCATGGTCCTCTGGCCCACAGTGCACTGGTCTAAAGTATCATGATAAAAATACAAAATTTTACCGTATTTACCAAAATCATTACTAAGGTACTTCGGTAAAAATTACCAAGCTTTTCGGTGTTCCCATAGATCCAGAAACACGATAAAGTTTACCTTATTCTGGTAATTTTGGCTAAACTTTTTTTCTTCTAATTTAATAAATATTACTGAAATAAATGCTTAGCACAAAAAAAGCTCTTGCACTGTTTCGAAATAATAGAATATTTCTGATTAATATATAAATTTAACATACTTCTTGATGGGTTTTTTTTTTTTTTTTTGAAGTATTTTCACAATCTACAATTCTATATCCTAAAATTTTGCAGATATAAAATTCTGTTCAAAAGTAACTAAAAGAAATAAAACCGATATCGTATCTAATATTAATCGTTTGGTGCAGGAACTTCGTTTGATAAAGATTTTATAACAAAAACTAATATTTTAATTGCTGCAGTTTTCTTTTTTTAATGAAGCTAATTTTTTTTTAATTGCAGAATTTGCGTTCATTAGAAAAGTCATTGCAAAATATATAATCTTTAAAAAAATGTCCGATCTTAGTTTTTATTTAATTAAATATTTGCCAGTCTTTTTTTTTTTTTAAATTTTTGAAAATTAACACCAAACATTTAGATAGTTATTTCTTCTTCATGAAATACGCAAGTTATAATTATTGTCTCATTGCTAGTTAAAAGTTATCTTATCGCAAGTTATAATTATTGCAAGTTATAAATATTTTTATATCTTTGTTCAAATTATAGCTTCCGAATCATCCAACATAGACATTTTTTTTAATATTATTGAATGGATATTGGTTTTGAATTATTTCAAAAAGTGATTTTAAAAAATTTGACTGAATTATAGACTTATATAAAACTTCATATGAAATTTTGTTTCTTATTAAATAAATTCAATGTATATGTAAATTAAATTATGCTATTATTACGCATTATTGGTACATATGCAAATTCAGTATTCCAAAATCTATTTCGAAGTAGTTATTGGGAGTACAAATTAGTTCGGTCCGTTTTTAAAAGATGACCCTGCTGTTATATAGTAACAGCTGGTTTCGGTGGTTTAAGAGAAGTTAAACATCTGTCAATAATATTCAGTTTATATCGCTTTGAGTTTCATACAAAAAACCTGTTTTTTACTTTGTTGAATATGTCAAATTTTGTAGTAATGAAGCTCCATTTGGAGAGGTTTTATGTTTCTGCTTTAATTGGAAGAAAAGTGCAGCTGAAGCGCATCGAATGCTTGTAGAAGTTTATAGTGACAATGCTCCAACTGATAAATCATGTAAGGAATGGTTTCGACGTTGGTGAATAGTGAGTGATTAATGATGAATAGTGTTGTATACTATATATATATTATTTTTTCTAGTACTATGAGCTGCTACAACCTGGTGATTCCATTACGGGCGATCGGTATAGGCTGCAATTAATTCGTTTGAGCCGTGCATTACGAGAAAAACGACCGGAATACGAGCAAAGACATAACAACGTTATTCTTCTGCATAATAGCGGTTGGCCTTATGTCTCAAAAGTCGTAAAAAATTATTTGGTAAGTCTCTAGTGGGATATTTTACCACACCCGCTGTATTCGCTGGACATTTCTCCTTCTAATTACTGGTTGTTCCGACGGATGCAGCACGATTTGGCAGGTCACCAGTTCAATTCTTTCGCAGAAATCGAAAATTGGTTCCTAACTTTGATCGCCTCAAAAGACGAGACATCTTTTCGAGGTGGAATTCGAAAATTGCCTGAGAGGTGGGAAAAAGTAGTAGCTAGTGATGGACAATACTTTGCTTAATCTGTTCATTCATTTTGCTCGGAAATAAGTGCATTTTCGACCACAAAAATACGGACCGAACTAATTTGTACTCCAAATATAATAGTCCAAAATCCAATGAATTTCAACAGATATTTAGAGTACGTGTATCGAACATTTCTGTATAAACAACTAAACTGTATGCAAAAATACGATAATTTTTCGAATTTTCCTATGTAAATGTTTCTTGAGTTAATTAAAAATTCAACAATTAAGTTAGCTAAAGCGGCTCCAGGAATTGAGCATTCAGTGACCCAAGTTCACATCCGGGTGGAGGCTGGTTGATTCGTATTCTATTCCAGGTTCGTTCCAACAACAGTGCTAGAGCCGCGATGGCTCAGGGGATAGAGCGTTCGCCTTCCAATGAGGTGAACCGGGTTCGAATCCCAGTAGATACGAATTCCGCATGCGACTTGCACCGACCACAGTGTTGACGTGAAATATCCACAGTGATAGACGGATCATGGGTTAGAGTCCCCTTGTCGCCAGGCTGACATTGGGAGGTTTTCGTGATCTTCCTCTCAATGTTACGCAAATGCTACTTAATTTCATCAAAAAGTCCTCCGCGAAAGCAAATTTTCCCCAATACTTGCTCCAGGAGATCCCTTGTCGTTTGAATTGGGTTCAAATATATTAGTCCAAAATCCAATGAATTTCAACAAATATTTAGAGTACGTGTATCGAACATTTCTGTATAAACAACTAAACTGTATGCAAAAATACGATAATTTTTCGAATTTTCCTATGTAAATGTTTCTTGAGTTAATTAAAAATTCAACAATTAAGTTAGCTAAGGCGGCTCCAGGAATTGAGCATTCAGTGACCCAAGTTCACATCCGGGTGGAGGCTGGTTGATTCGTATTCTATTCCAGGTTCGTTCCAACAACAGTGCTAGTGCCGCGATGGCTCAGGGGATAGAGCGTTCGCCTTCCAATGAGGTGAACCGGGTTCGAATCCCAGTAAATACGAATTCCGCATGCGACTTGCACCGACCACAGTGTTGACGTGAAATATTCACAGTGATAGACGGATCATAGGTTAGAGTCCCCTTGTCGCCAGGCTGACATTGGGAAGTTTTCGTGATCTTCCTCTCAATGTTACGCAAATGCTACTTAATTTCATCAAAAAGTCCTCCGCGAAGGCAAATTTCCCCCAATACTTGCTCCAGGAGTTCCCTTGTCTTCTGAATTGGGTTCAAAATTACAAGACTACGTAGTTGAATATTAGTATTCGTAAACCCAAAAATTGGGTCGGCTGTTCAACGACGGTTATAAAATAAAATAACAACAGTGCTAATGTAAAATATCCTCAGTAGTAGACTGTGATCATTGGTTATAATCTTCTTGCCGTCGGGCTAACCGCAGAAAGTTTTCTTTATGTAACGCGAATGCGGTTTATTTTTGTGGAAAAAAAAACCTCCTTATAGGCAAGTTCGTCCCAATACTCAATGTCATAATTCCCTTATCTTCTTGATTGGGTTTAAAATTACAAAGCTACGAGGATGAATATTAATAGCCGTTAACCAAAAAGTGGATCTGTTATTCAAAACCTGTTATAAAATAAAATAACGTTCAAATGCAAAACATAAATAAATAAATATATAAGTATAAATAAATAAAAAATTAAATAAATAAAACATTTAATTTCAAATGTTTCTTATGTTAAAATAGTTACAAATTACAAAATTAAAAATAAATGGTATAATAAAAATAAATGGCATAATAAAAATATCAGAAGCAATTGTAAAATAAAAAATTAAAAATATCAAAAAGCATACTGAAATCTATTTTATTTGTTTATTTATATCATTTTATTTATGTATTGTTTTTTTTAATTGATTTGTTTAGTTAATAAGGAAGTTCAGCTTTCCTAAATATATTCAATGTGCTATACTAGAAATTTTTTTTTTTCGTGCTTAGCGTTTTTTTGTCGTTTTAATTGAGCTTTTTCTTTTCCTTTAGCATAACTCATTGTTTTATTGCTTTTGTGTTTTACGACTAGGCAATTAAACTGATTTTTACGACGTGTTTTCAGTTTAAGTGCGTCCGATTTTCTCACGATGCAAAAGCTTCAAAGATGTTTTAATTACATTCTATCATTTTGGCCAGCTTGAAGTTTTTGAACATTTTCTTCACATTTATCTTTAATGAATAGAGAACATTTTTTCTCTTTTTTCTCATTAATATGTCGCTTAGCAGTTTTTTTACTCCTAATTTTCTAAGCGTTTTATTATCGTACAGAGTGAATAATGACTCGATGTTTTTATAAACTTTGAGGTTGAATGCAAAGATTTTAAGGTAGAAAAGAATTTTTTTGCATTACTTCTTTTAATAGCCTTCAACGAGTCTTCGTTTACGAATCTTCTTAATGACTTACCGAACATAAATAATTTGAAGATAATTTTTTGCGGCTAATTTTGAATCTTTGAAGTCATTATTTCTTCTTTATTTTTAACTTTTAATATACCAGAATTATGATAACTGTTTTCATGGAATTCCAAGAATAATGTATGTATTAATTTGTGCAATTTTGAAATTAATGATATGAGCATTTCTTAGAATTTCTCAAGTATGGTTAATAAGTTAATCTTAAAATTAGGTTATTTACAAATCTTTCCCTTTTTGGAAGATAATATTATTAATTTTTATTCAAGTAGAATTACCGAATTAAAACTTCATTAAAACACATTTTTTAAAACTTCTTATTTTTTCATTGTTATTAAATTATTATTTTAATTGTATTTCATACGGCATACTAAAAAATATTTTATATTTTTGAATTGAAATACTAATTTTTAAGCAGTATTATTTGAATACATTTTAGTGAAGTACTTTCTGTAATATATTTTATTTTTTTGTTTTAAAATAGCATTTTTCTAATGTTATTATTTTGTAACATTAATTTTTTTACATTACTTCAAAAATAAGTTTTTGCATTACTTTGTTAACAGCATTATTTATTTAATAAAATAATATGATAGCATAAAAAATTGAACAACATTCTGCAATTGCTCTCCTAGTGAATTATGTCATTTTGTATTTTATAGCATAACATTTTTTTTCTGTATGTTTTGAATTTTAGTCAATTTGAAATCGAAATTAATTTTTAAATAATGTTCCTTATAAATCTATTTTTATGCAACTCTTACGTATTTTTTATTTAAAATTAAAACTCCATAAATATTATTTGTCTATATATGTGATGAACGAGACAACAGCCTCTGTTTATTCCGCCAGATGTCGCTCGCCTTAACGAAATGCATGGAACTTTCTAGATGTAAAGGAAGAGCTAGTCTGTTGACGTTGTTTAAAAAGTGAAACCTTAGTGGTTAAGAGTCTAAGTGACTACGTAATTAGTTAGATGAAGTATGTTTCTGTGTGAAACTGAGAACCTGTGTGGTCCGATTCTAGGTGGTAATATTATTAAAGAATAAGCGTAAACGTTAATGGTGTTGATTGACTTAATTAATGATAACCAATACCATTACATATATAATTAAATTTCTGATAGAGTCAAATGTCTTCATGACGTTTATGTCTGTTTAATTTTCATTCTGTATTTGAATTCATTTTGAATTCTTAATTTAATCCCCATACAGTGCTTTTCCTAAGCGGTTTTAGAAGGGCGGCCCGCTTACCCTTAATCCTTATAAATGCCTCCTCCTATCCCTTTTGTAAAAATAAGCCGCTTTGAAAACACTGCCTTTTTTTTTTTTTTTTTTTTTTTTGCAGGAAGAGGTTGTTTCCTTAACCACTTAATGAGAAGTCCACTTCTGATTTATTTAGTGACGGATAATTTATTTAACTTTAAATTTTAATTTGATTCCTTCATTTTAGTAAGATTTTTCTTATGTTCTCGAGTTATAAACTGTTAGAATTTTTATTCTAAAATTATGGTAAAATAACTGGTAACTGTCTGTTCATCTGATTAACCGTAAAGTTTACGGTAAAGAAAATTTTTTACCTTTATTGTTTTGTAACCATTTACAAATAGTATGGTTATAAAAGCATGCATTCAAAACTATATGATTTTTTAACCCTTTACAACAAGCAATTTTGAAAAACGTAAATGAAATATATTTAACTGGAAGTGGGCTTTTTGTAAGGTAATGTGCATTGGAAAGTGCAGGACACTCGTGTGTTGTGGAAATGTTGCGGTGTCAATACTGGGTTTCGAATCCCAGTTCTGCCTGTCATGAGATTGACTGATTAGCCCGCTCGGCTATGACTAGTTGCAAGCTTCATTTGGTGGTCTTAGTTGGTACGATAAAATTCTGGTTGGTTAACCAGGTGAAAGCAGTTAATAGACGGTTTTTCTGACAATTAACTGTTTGAATAGCATCTTATTTATGATTATTTGACTGTTTTGTTTGAATATGGTTAAATAACAATGAAATAAATTGTTGATTAACCGTTATTTACGAGGGATTTTTAACTGTGTACAATTAAAATTTGCACGATATTCGGCCAGAGAGATATTCACATCTTTTATTGGGGATTAATGAATTTTTTTGTCGTTTGAAATTTTACCATTATTTTCTTTATTAAATATTTTTTATTATTTCTTATAATTAATACCTTTTATTATTTATTTCTTTAATATACCTCATAATTGTGTTTAAATTACAACAAAAGCTTTAAAGTTGTTAATCAATTAATCATTTTTTAGCTTGAAGAAAATTTATGCACTGAGATTGTCTTTTAGCTTGCCTCTAATAATTTTTCAAAACTTCAAATTTTTCTGTTATTTTGATAATGAATGAGAATTACTTTATGAAATATAGGTACACATAAAGTAGTATAAGAGGATAATCTAAAAATTAGGGATTAAATTCAGTTATTGCATAATATTATACATATTTTAATATAATTTAATAGCGGTGAGTAAGCGCCCTTTCAAAACTCAAGATGTCCTTTTCTGTGAGGATGCTCTTTTTTATTACTAGAGAGAACACTGCACTATATACAACTTTATTGTTCAAAAATGAAATTAAATAAAAATTCTTAAACTGTTTCTCTTAATAGCCTGGTTGGTGGGGCATTGGGCCCATGTTCAAGAGTTCGTGGGTTCGATCCCAAACGGCTGAAGACTCCCAGTGTAGTAAATGGTGACTGATACACGTTAAATCTGTCGAGTCGCAAAATCCTCCATGGTCCCATAACAAATCAATACCTCTGGGGGTTCTGATCCAGGAGTTTCCTTGTCTTCTGGATTGGTTCAAAATTATAAGGCTACGGAGTTAAACATTAGTAGCCGTAAACTCAAAATGGGGTCGGCTGTTCAACGACGGATATAGATATAAATGATTCTCTTAGTAGAATACAAAATAAGAAATTGACAAAATAAATTATCTCACCGATTAAAAAACTGTGCTAAGTAAATGAGACTTCAGCTGGAGTGGCTTGCCCCTTAAATACCAAATTCACAGAAGTCAGCGCATTTATATTTAATTTCGTATATATAATTAGCATTTATATTTTTTAATATGCATTTATAATTTGTTTATTAATTCGCATTTATAATTTGTTTTTTAATTCGCATTTATGATTTGTTTATTAATTCATTTTATAATTTGTCTATTAATTTGTATTTATAATTTGTTTTTAATTCGCATTTATAATTTGTTTATTAATTCGCATATATAATTAGTTCAAAATTAATTTCTGGAAATTAATTCCAATTTTTTAAAATAAAATTTGACTTTGCTTAATTTTCTTGCCCATCAAATGAACTCGAATCGACTTAAAATATTTCTCCCTTTCATTCTAATTACAAGAATAAAACTCACTTCTAATGATTTGATTTGCTTTATCAGCAATATATATTTCTCTTTATTTCTTGTTTGGACAACAATGCATTAGCTTTAACAATTTAACCAGAAGTTATGCGCCAATCCATCGTTAAAAAGTCACGTGATCTTCAGAAGTGCACCATAACAGTAAAATCTTTTGCAGAATTGCTACTTTCTCTCGACTTATTGCAAAAGAGGTTTGTTAACTGCGGAAAATATCGATTGATGAATTTCACAGTATGAAGCAAGGCGGAAAGGAGCATTAGAATAATGAAATTGGAATACCTGACAAGAAAACAACGTAACTATAGTAATGAATCAAAAGGAATATAAGTTACCCTTTTTATTCTCTTCTGGATTCCTGATTTTACGCTTAATCAATTTTTCTTTTTTTCCGGATAGAAAACACTACTTGCTAATGATATTATACATTAGTGCTGGATGGATACACATCTATTTAAAACAATGTTTGAGATCAATGCATTCATTTTTATTCATACTTTATGTTTACGCTTAATTTGTTTACGCTTAATCAATTTTTCTTTTTTTCCGGATAGAAAACACTACTTGCTAATGATATTATACATTAGTGCTGGATAGATACACATCTAATGTTTAAGTTTGAGATCAATGCATTCATTTTTATTCATACTTTATGTTTACGCTTAATTTGTTTACGCTTAATAAATTTTTCTTTTTTTCCGGATAGAAAACACTACTTGCTAATGATATTATACATTAGTGCTGGATAGATACACATCTAATGTTTAAGTTTGAGATCAATGCATTCATTTTTATTCATACTTTATGTTTACGCTTAATTTGTTTACGCTTAATAAATTTTTCTTTTTTTCCGGATAGAAAACACTACTTGCTAATGATATTATGCATTAGGGCTGGATGGATACACATCTATTTAAAACAATGTTTGAGATCAATGCATTCATTTTTATTCATACTTTATGTTTACGCTTAATTTGTTTACGCTTAATCAATTTTTCTTTTTTTCCGGATAGAAAACACTACTTGCTAATGATATTATACATTAGTGCTGGATAGATACACATCTAATGTTTAAGTTTGAGATCAATGCATTCATTTTTATTCATACTTTATGTTTACGCTTAATTTGTTTACGCTTAATAAATTTTTCTTTTTTTCCGGATAGAAAACACTACTTGCTAATGATATTATACATTAGTGCTGGATAGATACACATCTAATGTTTAAGTTTGAGATCAATGCATTCATTTTTATTCATACTTTATGTTTACGCTTAATTTGTTTACGCTTAATAAATTTTTCTTTTTTTCCGGATAGAAAACACTACTTGCTAATGATATTATGCATTAGGGCTGGATGGATACACATCTATTTAAAACAATGTTTGAGATCAATGCATTCATTTTTATTCATACTTTATGTTTACGCTTAATTTGTTTACGCTTAATCAATTTTTCTTTTTTTCCGGATAGAAAACACTACTTGCTAATGATATTATACATTAGTGCTGGATGGATACACATCTAATATTTAAGTTTGAGAACATTGCATTCATTTTTATTCATGTTTTTGTAAACAATAATGATCTTTATTAGAATAAATTTCATCGCAATGTATTTCATGAATTTTAAATTTTTATTTCTATGTTTCATACTTTTTAAAATAATATCACCCAAAATATGGAAAACTTTGTAAAAATTCCTTTCTTTAATATTATTTCTTTAAAGTAAGTTTTACATATTTATCAGTAAAGATAAAAGGACAAAATTAACTTTTGAAAAATGATATATTTATAATTATTAATAATTTATACTAATACAGTCCCTGGCATATTATTTGACACACTATAAGACTCTATGTAAAATTATAATTATTAGGTGATACAGTACAGCTGTATTGTTTTTTCTCTGATGAAACCGGTTTGCATTTGTTTACGCTCCTGTATCAATTGGTTAACATGCAATACGTTAAAAATAAATACAAATAGTAAGTGTATAAAAAATCTTCCGAATAAAAACCCTTTACATGTATGTTTAAATATAAAAAAATCGCAAATAAACTCGTGCAAATCGTGTAATTATTAAAAAACTACTGAACAATAACTTGATCTAATTATTATAATATACTAATATAATGCTTGATATAATAAATATTCTATATTTATATAATCAGGGGTCTGTCCAGACATTTTGTGAAAGGTCCGGTTTTCGTGAAATTGTGAAAAAATTAATCGCATTCTTTCAACCAGGGTCCACTTTTATGAATTTGTGAAAATAGGGTCCGGTTATTGCAAAAAACTTTTTCAAAGAGTTTTTAAATTGTAAATAGATACAAGATTATGCTCGGCACTGTAAAATTATAATTAAAAAAATTTAATTTTCAAAAATAAACAGCAATTGCTGCTTCTAAATTAGAGATGCAACATTCAAATATTTGGTATTTTGCCTATACTGCTGAACGCAGAATATTCATTTCGGACGAATAATGGAAGAATAGTCTGCCGAAGACAAAACTTATTTCGTTTACATCCATCTTTCTTGTTTTCTGACGGGTGTATTCGATTAACAAAACAGTAATGAAGATAAACAAATTTGTGAAGGTTCCGATTAAAAGAAAAATCATTATGTGAAAGGTCCGTTTTAAGTTAAAATATTTTGTGAAAGGTCCGTTTTTATGAAAAGATATTTTGTAAAGGGTCGGTTAACGGACCCAAATATCTTCTAAACAGACCCCTGTTAATATATCGTCTAATTTATCCTATCGTCAAATTTATATTATATACCATCCAATTTAACCCATTGATGCACTAACGTAAACAAGTGCAAACCGGTTTCAGTCACATAAAGACAATAAAACTGTATAGTATCACCTGATAATTAAGATTTTACATAGAATCTTATAGTGCGTCTAATAATTTGGCCAGGGACTGTATATAATTACTTATAAAAATAATATGTTATTACATTATATTTATACCATTTCAACCTTTAATTTTGTTACTTTCTGGTTTTGTTGTCATTTTAAAATAAGCTAAATATATGCGTAAATAAGCAAACTATTTGCACTTGCAATGCTATTCCTGACAGCAAAAATGCATTGTATTTACTATAGTTAGGATTTCCCTAGAAACTGTTCTTTCCTATATTCTTCCATAGTCTTCTACCGTCACATTCTTTCTTTTTTTTTTTTTTTTTTTTATATACGGAGTATTCTGTTATGACCACTCTTAATAAATATATTTAGAATCCGTGTCAAACATGAAGTTGAATAGTTTTGCATATTGGAAGTGACAACTTTAACCGAGGAAGAAAAAGAAAACGTTATCGAAACTAACAAGCCACTATTGAAGAAGGTTAAGTCAAAACATGAAAGCCTGTTTCATTATTGCTTCAAACTTTAAGGCGTTTTTAATAAAATCTTTTCAACTCCTCTTTATTTCCTCGGACATTCCAATTCCTTTTGAAGTGTATTGCTCTACCTTATACAATAGTGATTTGTCAAATTTCAATTGCATTTTTTTTTTCTTCGCTTAAATATTATTTTGCAACCCCTAATGTGTATATTTTTTCTACTTCAGTATTAACAAGGATTCTAAAGTAATTGTGACAGTATTAAGTTGACATTAAACAATAACTTTCGTTTTAAATGCTCTAATTTTCTGTAAAATAAATTTGTCTTTATGAATTTCAATAATTCCATTATTTAATTATTTTCTTAACCTACGAAACAAAGATTTTATCCCAAAAATTATCATATCTAAATCTAAATATTCTAACTTCTTATAACTAACTTCTTAAATAAGAATAACGGTGTATTTAAATAAAATTTTAATTATTAAACTTCTATTCAAGTAATGATTACTAAAATCTCATTGTTATTAACACAGAAACTTTGCAGCAAATGTTTCATCGTTTCATCTTTTTTATTTCAAATTTTTTTTTTTTTATTCTCAATATTAATGCAATTTTTTAAAATATATTTTTATAAAAGAAAATTTTGCAGTACAATATTTCTTTCTCTTTTTAGCGCCATCATTACTGTTATAAATTTTCATTCCTTAACAACTGCCGATACTCGCATTGTCTGGTCATTGATTATTTGATACAATTTTTATAAAGAACGTCGAAATATTGAAAAATAAATCAGAGCAAATATTTAAGCATTATACGATACACCACTTTCTAATACAACAATAGACCCTTTGAAAGATGACGACAGTAATAATATGAGCTATGGATCATTATTCATTATAAAATAAAATATCAATGTACTTCTGTTGTTTTTTTTTTTTTTTTTTTTTTTTTTTTTATCTTTAAAATACATATTATATCAGTTGATCGATTTTAAGAAAAATTATTTTTAAACTTATTTAACATATATGCATGCACTTAAACTTGATATTTTTCTAAGATGAAGGAAATCGTAATCTATTATTAAAAAAGAAAAAGGTTTCTTTTTAATTTGAAATCTTAAAATTTTAAATTACATCTATGCTTTTTAAATAAATCTTAACTAAATCTATCTATTAAACTCTTAATCTATCTATTAATTAAACTAAATCTTTCTATTTCAGAAAGTTTACTTTTTGAAATTAATCTTAAAAATTTAAATTTTAATATTGCGCTTTGATTACCATACTTCCTGAAATGTGTGATAACACCATAGCACACAAGTGACATTATTTGAAATATTTTCTTGTTTTAAATCTCATTTTAATAAGAAAAAATTAAATGCCTAAAAATGAACTTTTCATTTTTTTTTACTATTGCATTAGATTTTTATGTATTTAAGAATAAAATATAAAATATACGTACTGCAATACAAACTTCGGATAATTAAATACAGATGAACATCGAGATACGAGTGCCTTAACATACAAGTTATATGTGATACGAGCTGTCGAGCGAACGAAGTTTTGTTTTGAGATGCGAGCGACATTTGAGATACGAGGAACAGCCCTTCTCGTCCCCGACAATGCTCCTGCTCACCCACCGAACCTCGAACATGACATCCTCGAAGAGTTCAAGTTTATAAAGGTTCTCTATGTACCACCCAACACCACTCCTATCCTGCAGCCCATGGATCAGTAGGTGATTTCTAATTTTAAAAAGCAGTACACTAAGCACCTGTTCCAGTGCTTCTTTGAGGTCACAGAGAACACAAACCTCACCCTTCGAGAGTACTGGAAGGACCACTTTAACATCGTGATATGCCTCAGAATTATTGATCAGGCCTGTCCTGTCTGAGTGTTACAACGAGGACCTTGGTCTCTGCATGGAAGAGGCTGTGGCCTGAATGAGTCTGTAGCCGGAAATTGTGCTGTCGTCTGAGTCTGTAGCTTCGAAGGATTCGAACCCGAAGTGCCAGTGGAGGAGGAGATTGTGTCTCTGGGAAAATCCATGGATCTGGTGATGGATGAGAGAGACGTGAACGAGCTCGCCGAGGAGCACTCTCAGGAATTGACGACCGAGGAATTACAAGAGTTACAGTCGCAGCAGCATTCGGGGATTCTGAAAGAAATTGGTTGCCAGAGGTAGAGGAGGTTATCTCTACAAGTGAGACAAAAGAGTTCTTGGGAATGTGGGAGAGAATATCACAGTTCGTGGAAAAGAAATACCCCGAAAAAGTTGCAACTGGTCGTACATCGGAGCTATTTAATGACACTTGTCAAACTCATTTCTGCAGAATTCTGAAAAGGATGAAGGAACAAACCTCCTTGGACAGATTTCTTTTTTTTTTTTTTTTTGAATCCGGCTAAAGAAGCAAAGACCAGTGAAGAGAAAAGCAATGACTAAAATTAAGCATACAGTAGCATTTCAGGTGTGTGTAAGTTGCATTTAAGTGACCAAAATACAGATATGTATGTACACTTTATAAAACCAGTTTTTTTTTTTTTTTTTTTTTTTTTTTTTTGCTTTACATTCTCTAATACTATGTTTTTATACAATATTTGTCATTTATAAACACATTTTTCCTATTCCAAAACATATAACAAAAAAAATTGGGGGTAGCATTTTTGGGGCTGGAACGGATTAATGGCATCTCAATTAATTTCAATGGAGAAAATTGCTTTGAGATACGAGCAAATTGACATACGAGCAAGGTTACGGAACGAATTAAACTCGTATCTCGAGGTATCACTAATAATTTTCTTAATGAACAGAACACTATGAAAAAGAAACACTTTTAGAAGTTTAAAAAAAAAAAAAGAAAGCACTCATTATAATTGAATTGTTTTTCAATAAAATTAATTTTTTATATTTAAAATAAATAGAATTACAAGAAAGCTCTATTAAGTTCCTGATTTATTCATTTACAGTGCGCATAAGGTGTAGAAAGACTTTTACAAAAAAAGTAAAAAATTTTCTGAATCGTGAGTTGTTTTGTAATAAACCGTCTTTTTTTTTTTTTTTTTTGAAAATTTAATTTTATAATCTAGTTTAGCAAAAATATTAACAAAACCCTTGATTAGCTTAATATAAATTTTCTTAATTCTTTTTGATTGTTAAAATAAGTATCCAATATAATTTTTTCTTTTAATATTAGTTTGATTATATAATTTAGTAAAAACATGAACCATTTTTTTAACATAGTTTTTCAACATGTGTCATCATGAAAAAAGATGAAAAGTTACTGTTTAAGTGCCTTACACTTGAATAAAAGCGTTGATTTTAATCTATATATGCACTCTATAACAAAAAAAATCAACGCACACTGTCGAGCCAGATTACAGTGGTGCATGGCTCGATCAGGCTGGAATGATGCCGACTGGGGACGTATAGTCTTTAGCGACGAATCCCGCTTCCAACTGTGTCCTGACGATCATCGAAGACGTGTTTGGAGACGCACAGGGGGGATCCTGCCTTCACTATTGCACTCCACGTCGGCTCTCAACAAGGCATTATGTTCTGGGGTGCCATTTCCTTTGACAGCCGGACCCCTTTGGTCGTCATTAGAGGTACACTTACTGCACAGCGGTACGTCGACGACATCCTAAGACCTGTTTTGCTACCGTTCCTTTTGCAGCGCCCTGGGCTGGTTTTTTAGCAGGACAATGCCAGACCACATACGGCACGTGTTGCTATGAACTCTCTGCAAGCTTGTCAAACTCTTCCTTGGCCTGCCAGATCACCAGATCTTTCTCCCATCGAGCATGTCTGGGATATGATGAGAAGGCGATTGCATCTGACACGGAATGTTGATGACCTCGTTCGACAATTGGATCGAATTTGGCAGGAAATACCGCAAGAGACCATCCGGGAGCTTTATCGGTCTATGCCACGCCGTGTGGCAGCTTGTATCCAGGCTAGAGGCGGGTCAACACCTTATTGAACTTGTTACTGTAACTCTGCAATAAATTATTCAATTGTTCTGAAATTTTAATCATTTACTATTCTGTACATTGTCTTCCTATCCACCAATTTTCGTTTCAATCGGACAACTCCTTCTTGGTGCGTCGATTTTTTTGTTATAGAGTGTATAATATTGCCGTGAAGATTTATCTGGGCTTTAGAACGGATGAATAACATAAATATTTTAAAATTTATGCCAATTTATTAAATGCCAATTTGAAGACATTTTTCCACCTAGATTAAAATTATCAAAATCATAGACTTATTCTCAGTTTTTGCCAAATTTGTTTATCCCAGGGCCCAGATAATGCAGTATCGCAGGAAATTTTTTAATATTAAAAAATTAGACCGCAAATGCTTTTCATTTCCATAAAATTGTAACTTTTCTCCATTTTGACGTCATTTTCAGAATGAGTAAAGGCAGCTTAAGATAGGCTAAACTTATCCTAGGAGTTATGAGTAACTGTTGCAAACTTGCAGCAGTTCTGAAAATAGCATATTATTCGCAATTAAGCATCATTTCATATGACGACGAAGCCTTCGATAAACAACCTTAAATGAGCTAACTTTTCACCGTTCAGGTTTTCTTGCCTTAAGCATATTATGAAGAAGAAACTATTTTACAGGGGTAGAAAATAAAGCTTTTTTTCAAAAGCCCTAAGTTGTTTTCAATTAAATCTTTTATTATAAAAAGCATTGCAAAGATACAAACTGAAACTCCCGATTATTTTGTTAAATAATAATTTTCCTTAGATTAAATTAGATTCTCTTTTTCGCTAAAGGAAAAACAGAGTTTACAGATGTGAATAGGAATTACCTTTTAAAAAACCAGCTATTTTCTAATAAAGCTATTTTTTTTTTTACTTTATTTTACATTAGCCACTTCCCTTACCAATTTTTTTGAAGAAAAAAAATGCAAAAAATCCGCATATTTTTTATTTCATTAATAAATACAAGGAACTAAAATAAACATAATACACAGGTTCTAAGTTGAAATTTTAATTTTTTTTTTTATTTGTAAAAAATATTTAATTACCATCAGTTTACTATCCCAAATTATCTCGGGCAAATGAAAAAAGTTAAATATTAGTCTTTGTATTTGTTCACATCTTCATAATCTGAAAAATCATCTGCATTACTTTCGAACGCCATTTTTTTCTTTTTTTTTTTTCTATGTAAATTCATCAACTATCGTATGTACAATTGTACCAAACACGTCTGCAGTCCCACAAAAAGCAAAACTCCCAAATAAAAATTGGCAAACTTCCAATCACAGTAAATTATTATTAATTTTTGTTTTGCTCCGGACCGAATAAAAATGTGATAAAACAAAACGTATTAACGAATTCTGCAATGCCCGAGTTTAAAAAAAAGTATTATTGTGTATCCAAAGTATGAAGGCCCTCGATATAATAATATATTCCTCTGCAACAATATATTTATTTGATCCCCAAAATATTGTTGTAGCGAGGTTTTACTGTATATATTTTTTTACCCAAATTTTTATGTGTTTTTAACCAGAAATGTCATCATACGGTACAGTTATTTTACCACAATTTTTTTCCGTGTATCTAGTGTATATTATGAATGTAGTAAAAATGTAATTGTAATCAAACTTATGCTTTTATATTGAAAATAAATATCAAATGGACATTTGCCAAAACTTATGTTCATTATAATAAACCGTGTTGCTTAAATATTAAAAAATGAGAAATTCTTTAACAGCAACAAACTATTTCATCTTAACCTGAAGCGAAAAGTTTCTTCAAAATGATTTTCTGAAGAATTTCTTCCAAATAGTTTCGTTCTATAAAACATGTATCCATTGTTTATCATCTTTTGAAACAAAGTTCTTGTTATCGCACAGGTAGTATTTTCGTATTTTTCTGGACGACACTTATTCTAAATTATTATGCTGATATTAGGTGCAAATCGCAATTATGGGAGTTGAATCCTGTTATTTATTATTCCTAGTAATAAATAAAAGATATCCCGGGGTTAACCATGGGAAATTTTCTTGGCTTTTTCCTAATTTTCAGTAACACAGTTTAAGACATTTTCCTAAAAACGCATTTTTTTCAATTCTCCAAATCAGGCTGGGCCAATAATTTATTTCTTTATAGGAAAATGTATTTAACTTTTGTGATTGTGACTGGAACTAAAATTATAAGGGCTTATCTAAATAATATTTTATTGGGTAATATAGAAAACAAAAAAATTGGAATAAAAATCTTTTTTTTTATTTTTTTTTATGCTGTATAATTTTTGAAAAATATGCTTATTTAAAAATGACATTCCGTGCTATTGTATCATATCTACAAAATGAGCATATGAAAAAACTAATTTATTTTGTTCTTAGTGTGAAATCCGACATATGGATGAAATATCAAAGCTTGTGCTATCTGTTTTGTACTTGTAATTAATCTATAAATTCATATCTGTTCGAATGCAATCGACATTTCTGACAGGATAGATTCTTGAGTGACTACACTGTTAGAAATTTCTCTGAAAAAATGGTTAAATAACAATTTATTGAATGGTTATTTTACCATATTTAGTCAAAACTGTAAAATGAAGTGTTAATCAAACTGTTTGAGAAAGACTCTTTCACTTAATGCGGTTAAACAATGAGAATTTTATGTCACCAACTAGATGAATCTACTTAGTTCTTTGACCGAGCTGACTTATCTGTCAATCTCCTTTCACTTAATGCGGTTAAACAATGAGAATTTTATGTCACCAACTAGATGAATCTACTTAGTTCTTTGACCGAGCTGACTTATCTGTCAATCTCCTTTCACTTAATGCGGTTAAACAATGAGAATTTTATGTCACCAACTAGATGAATCTACTTAGTTCTTTGACCGAGCTGACTTATCTGTCAATCTCCTTTCACTTAATGCGGTAAAACAATGAGAATTTTATGTCACCAACTAGATGAATCTACTTAGTTCTTTGACCGAGCTGACTTATCTGTCAATCTCCTTTCACTTAATGCGGTTAAACAATGAGAATTTTATGTCACCAACTAGATGAATCTACTTAGTTCTTTGACCGAGCTGACTTATCTGTCAATCTCATGACCGACACCACAATATTTCCCTTCAACACAATTCCACATTACCCTACGAAAAGCCTATGTCTAGTTAAATAATTAATTTTTTTGCCTTTTTGAAGTTGTATTCATGGTTTTATACCTTTTGTAATTGGTTTCAAAACGATAAAGGAAAAAAATGTTCTTTACCGTCGGATGGAAAGACAGCTGCCAGTTATTTTACCGTAATGTTAGAAAGAAAATTTTAACAGTGTAGGATGTGGTATTACAATGGAAGATTAAACATATTTAAAAATTGTATTGTTATGTTATTAACATTTTGCCTAACCTAGTTTCTTGTAGAAAAAGAAACTGGCTTGTATAAAACTACCACATAATGATCTTTTGGTATTTAAGGTTATTGAATCACGTTGAATGTACAGTTTAATAAGAACAGGTGCTGGTATCAGATATATTGCTTAAAACATCAATGGGATTACGTATAAAAGCTATCAAAATTAAACAGTGTTATAAACTAAGTCTGACTTAAAAACGTGAGGGAAAATTTACTTAGGATACTTCGTTGTTGTGATACCCGTGTTTATCAGACGATGGCAAAAGTGTTTGAAAGGAGTTTGAAGGCTTGAGTGGTCGGTGTTTCAAAAACGTCCGAGATCTGAAAAATCACTATTACAAAAAACGAAAGAGTTCCACATTTTATCACCAGACAGAAACAGATGAATTTCAGATATTGTCAAATTATTTTTATTGTTTAGTGTTTTAAGTGACTCATAAAAAAATAAGTAACCAATTACAAAACAAGAAGCAACTATCAAGTATTTTAAAACGATTAAAATACTTGGCGTTAAAAAAAATTTCTGAAAAAAACAAAAAACACTAGCTCCGTTCCAATGCTTCAGAGTATTCTGCTTCATTTTAAATGATTACTTTTGAATAAAGAATTTATAGAATTGTAACTTTATTGCTGAATTAACCATTTTAACATTTTCGCCAATCATCATTATGCGCATTTCGCAACTTTTCTTAAATTGTCATAAAGTTGACAATTACCGAGTGAAATGAAACGGAATGTTCCGACAAGCCTTAATTAAGATCATACATGATCTTTTCATTTATCATCAACTCCTCCGTCACAAATTCCGAAGTTTCATCCGTTATTACGCCGTTGTAGAGAGCTTTATATCCAACAACCGCACAACCAAGTTCAACTAATTAACTCTGCTATCCCTTAGCAATTAAAATCCATCTCGTTTTGTCTGAAAAGTGTTCCCACCAACCGCAGATTCCTAACCACTCTCTAACTCCCCTCTGTCATTAGCTAAAAAGCTGAAAACGCGTGAGAATAAATTAATTAAGCATCGTGAGCATCGACTTTAAAGTGTCGTTGTCAGATTTCGTTATTGATTGAAGACCCAGACCATAACAGCACCGCCGGCTTTTGACTTACTTGGAGATATAGGGATGGCATAAATTCAATCGAGATCGCAATCATTGACTAAAGTGTTGCCATGACAACAAGAGGGAGAGAAACTGTTCTTTCTCGCCAAATTTCAATCTTGTAAGGGTTTTACCTTTTGGTTCGTTCTTTTGGCTACCGTTTATATTATGACTTCGAACTTATGCGTATTTGTCAAATCTATTCGTCTTTGTTAAAGGGTAATTTTAAAATGTCTAGGTATTAATGTCATTTATTTTGAAGTTGAATTCTTATAGATTATGGCTTTAGGGAGGAAAACAATTATTTCATTATTCTGTTTATTGAACTTATTTGTTTATTTTGTTTATAGAGACGTGGTGTCTCAGAGGAAAGAGCACTCGCCTCCCAGTCGTAACCCAAGTTCAAATCCCAGTGCTGGCTAGTCGATACGAATTCAACTCCCGGCTCGCATCGGCCATAATTCTGATTTTAAATATCCTAGTAGTAGATGGATCATTTGTTAGAATCCTCTTGCTGTCGGACTAACCAGGGGAGGTTTTTGTGAGTTTCCTCTCCATGTAACGTCAAATACGAGTTAGCCACATCAGAAAATCCTCTGGGTAGTTTGGCCTAATGATTGATCTAAGACAGTGTTTCCCAAACTTAAGACTTTTGTGTACCCTTTCTAAATTTTTCGTAATGCTGTGTACTGCTAATAAAAAAATGAACGATTTTTTTACTATAAAAAAATTCCATAAAAGTTAAAAATCACAACTGGCTGTTGACACTACTAATTATTAACTGTTAACTCTGCAAAAAATAGCCAATAAAAAAAATACGTAATCGTAAACTTTCATGGCTAGCTTTGTTTTTAAATAAAAACAAATTTAAATTTCGTTTTTGGCAAGATATTTCGCATGAGGACGCGTATCCTCGCTAAACTGTTCCCTTTCCGCTGGGGGTACGTGTACCACACTTTGGGAAACTTTGATCTAGCCTTGTCTTCTGGATTAGGTTCAAATTTACAAAACTACGGTGTTAAGCATTGATAGTTTTAACCTCAAAATTAGTTCGGCCGTTTAATTTCGGTTATTAAATAAAATGAAATCTTTTTTTTTTAAAGTTCATTTTTCTGAAATTTGTTTTCGCAGTTATAAATTGAAGAATGTTTTACGATTCATGCAAAATTTGAATTTTGCACCTTTTCTTCAATAAAATGTTGCCAGTAATAAGGAAGAGACAGCCGGCAGTTCAAGAATTTTTAAAAAGGGAGAGAAATATGGAAAAAGTAACGCTTTTTCATTATTGAGCAATGTTAAGTCAATCCTTGTTCGTCTAATTGTCTGTTTTGTTTATCAGAATTGGCACTTATAATCATATGATAACATGTTCTAATGAAATAATCATAATAATTGTTTGGGAGTACGATTGGATATCAAATACAATAAAATATAAGTAAGAACCAAAAATAATATATATATATATATATATATATATATATATATATATATATATATATATATATATATAAATAAATTTAAAAAAATAGAAACTTTTTTAATGGGAAAACGTAAAAGTTTTCATGAAGACGCATTCCTATGCGATAGTAAATGCGATATTTCCAAATAAAGATTAATTGTCTTAAGATGAAAATTACTCTTTATAATGCGTCTATATCGCTAAAAAAATAAAAATGCAATAGAAAATGAGTTAAAGATAAAAGAAAGCAGAAAAGAAGCTCACCGACGTGGAGCAAAAGTAAAAAATGCCTTAATAATCAATAATCTAATTTAACAGTTAAAAAAAATTCGCTAAGAAGAGAAGAATCAAAACAGTGCTTAATCGTACACAATAATTTTAAAAAGATATATGGTAAAAAAATATGAAGCAAATTACATATCTATAGTAATGTATGTATATATCAAATTATATTCTTCTTCAACTGTTCTAATAAAGTTTGTGAAATATGAATCGTAAAATATTTCCTATTATTTACAAATCTTATATTCCCAACTGCCATGCGGCTTATAAGCATCATTACAGTGGCTATATTTGACATCTAATAAGCCTTTCGGCGGAAACCCCATTACCGTATTGCTCATATTGCTCTAATTGCATTTCAATATTCATCTAATACTCTTCCATTCAACAGATGTTTAAAACTTCAGGAATCATCAGTGTTACCCGTCAGCAAACTAAAATGTAATATTAAATGTAGTCTATCAGATATTATTCTTCGGATTTAATTTCATCTCATTTTAATCATCATTTAAATGATCTGTTGCTCTGTTACTTTATTTAAACTGTTCTGTTACTTTGCTCAAAATATGCCATTTTGGAAATATGTTTCCAAATTATATTCTTAGTATTTCAACATTATATTTTTAATAATTGATTTAAACATTATATTCTTAGGATTATTTTTAGAGTATCGTGCATTTTGTATATTTATTCATTAAATGGAAATTTAATGTTTGTAATCCTTGAATCCCATTATAAGATTTCCCTTAAACAGTTTAAAAGTTTATTAAAATCTATTTAATAATATAGAATGTGTAATCTATTTTTCAGTTTTTTTTTTCTTTTCTAGACAAGTTTACATTTATCATTAGAGATATACAAAACTTATATTATTGCAGATACACTCCTGAACTGTCATCCTTATTTAGAGGCCAACGCATATTGCGAATTTTATATATCTGTAATAATAAATAAATTACAAACATACAAAAACTTATATTTAATTGTTGCAGATACACTCCTGAACTGCCATCCTTATTTAGAGGCCAATGCATATTGCAAATTTTATATATCTGTAATAATAAATAAATTAGAGATTTACAATGAATTTACAATAAATTCTGGGTCAAGGAATTCTAAGTCTTCAATATACTAACTCTAACGTAAGACGGTGCACAGCTTGCAACAGGAACAAACAGTAATAAACAAATGAAAAGAGGCCAAATCAGGACTGCCAAAAAAAAGCGAGTTTTTCAAAATCTAGCAACCATGTCATCTTTTTTAACAATATATCTCTAAATAACTAAAACCAATTTTAACTTGAAACTCACCAGAATTACTTAATAACATTTATATCTTAAGAAATACGGCAGACTTGAGCTCAAAAATTATGCTATTTCTTTCTTTTATTGAAAACAAAATTATCCGTTTGAAAATATCGCCTCGCATAATAAGCTGTAGTAAGCAACAGCAAACTTTCTAGAGTAGATAAGGGGCTCCAGATTGTTATTGAAAACACCATCCATAATAGAATGTATAAAACCTGCTTTAACTCCTTCAGAATTTTTAAGAGTACTATCAATTTTCAATGACTCCAATAAAATAATATTAATACTATGCAATGATCGCTGTTATCACAAACTTGTTTCAACTCCCATAGATATAATATTAATGCTAGGCAACTTCTATATTCCCTGTGCCACGGATAACCTAACAAAAATAAGTTTAAACTGTCTAAATGTTTGTTTTAGTTTTTTAGAAGAATTCTCTTCCTGCATTGAGACTCCAATAAAATAATATTAATACTATGCAATGATCGCTTTTATCACAAACTTGTTTCAACTCCCATAGATATAATATTAATGCTAGACAACTTCTATATTCCCTGTGCCACGGATAACCTAACAAAAATAAGTTTAAACTGTCTAAATGATTGTTTTAGTTTTTTAGAAATATTTTCTTCCTGCATTGAGACTCCAATAAAATAATATTAATACTATGCAATGATCGCTTTTATCACAAACTTGTTTTAACTCCCATAGATATAATATTAATGCTAGGCAACTTCTATATTCCCTGTGCCACGGATAACCTAACAAAAATAAGTTTAACACTAGAACCGCGGGACTTTTAATATACCTAGAACCGCGGAGCGGTTCATTTTGACCCGAGATAGTAAACCTCATAAAAATATATATGTAATCATTTATTTAAGAAATCTGAAATATATATTTTAATATAATAATAAATAATATCTCATATCAATAACCAGAAATGTCTTTTTTTGCAAGAAGAATTGTTTTTTTTTTTTTTAAAGGAATTTTCTAATTTAGAAATCTCTTGCTCAAAATATAGCTTAACCTTTACATTTTAACAGAAAGAACAGAGCTGTCCATTTAAATTAGTTTACCGCAATTTTTCAATTAAACCTTGAATAAATTGGTGTCTACTAATAGAATTACAGCTTTGTATAAAACCCAAGCATTGATAGCAGCGAGGTCCAAAATATTATAAAGACCCTGCACCGGCCACCTATGTGGGCAAGCTTTGACAGTATATTTCCTTGTCATCTGGTCAATTACGTCCACACCGAATTTGGTATCGGGTAGTTTTTTTTTAATCATTTGTAATTTCAACAGTTGGATGAAGACTACTCAACAACAAAACAATTTTTTTCCTCTGTTAGACTGACCCAGTTAGACTGATGTCCTTATCAGTTAGTACTGTAGTCGAATGCGATTCGGATTTTGACACTTTTTCAGAGTATTTTTCTTCTTGAGTATTTTACAATTCCTACAAGGCTGGTGATTCTGGACTTTAATGCCTCTGCAAATTTCAATGTAGTAAAAAAATTATCTGTAGTAACGTTTCTACCTTTGTTCTCATATGGACTTATTAGTCGCAATATAACATGTTCGGAAAGAGGAACGCTTGATTGACAATGGTGATCTTTTTCGAGGTATGTAAATTCATTAGTCAGGTATTTTGAGTCAACATCCGCAGTCAATCTGAATTTGATGCCAAATTCGTCAGGTTTGTTTGACATATATTGAATAAACCTACACCTATTTTTAAGGAATAACCTGTAGGAAATAACTATTCATGTATAGTGAAGTTAGGGCCTAGAGTTTAGTTAGTCTTACAATTTTCAATGAAACGATTCCAGATATCGGATACAAGGGCAAATTTGTTTGTTTGTAGACTATCTTATCTCGTTGACTTTACATTGAAGAGCAAGAATCTCTTTATTTCACGAAATCTGTCTCTCAGAATCGTATTTCGGAAAAACGGTTGTCTACAATCCTCTATTAACCACAGACTATCCAGTTCAAGTCCTTTTGCGCAATATCTGCCATGTGCATATAAAAGTGCTATAAAAGCATCAATATCTTCTAATATTACGATCCATTTATTTTTATGAATCCATTTATTTTACGATGAGTTTCATCATCAGTACATTTCTTTGTATGTTTTAATATCCATTCATCGCTGAAGAATCTCCAGGCATTTGCCGAACTACCGTTCATAATATTGCGTTTAGCATGTGGCGTTGGGCTCCCAACTTCGTTCACAATATTATGCGTTGATTCTCCTAATTTCTTCCTAATTGTGAGACATTCCATACCGTCCCATCTTTTCCAACTTTGAAAACCAACGTAGATACTTATTATGACCTTGATTGAATACATTAATTTAGCTCAAAACCACCATTAGACCATTCAGACCATTTGAGTGTTTCAGGGGGTGGGACAGACATGCTTTGTGGTTTTAACGTTGTTTCCACGAAAAAAAGGATTTATTTTTAATAATTCATGTATCAAATTTATTTATGGGTCAATTTGACCCGCTCCGCGGTTCTAGGTATAAGTGCTAATAATACCCCATTCAAGTATGTTACAAGTTTTAAAATTTGGTAAGTTGTTGTTTACATAAAATTATTAAAAGTCACGAAAGGAATTTATTTTTAAATTAAAACTTTTCGTGTAGTGATAAATTAAACATCGATTAGGGTCAAATTGACCCGCTCCGCGGTTCTAGTGTTAAACTGTCTAAATGTTTGTTTTAGTTTTTTAGAAGAATTTTCTTCCTGCATTGAGACTCCAATAAAATAATATTAATACTATGCAATGATCGCTTTTAACACAAACTTGTTTCAACTCCCATAGATATAATATTAATGCTAGGCAACTTCTATATTACCTGTGCCACGGATAACCTAACAAAAATATGTTTAAACTGTCTAAATGTTTGTTTTAGTTTTTTAGAAGAATTTTCTTCCTGCATTGAGACTCCAATAAAATAATATTAATACTATGCAATGATCGCTTTTATCACAAACTTGTTTCAACTCCCGTAGATATAATATTAATGCTAGGCAACTTCTATATTCCCTGTGCCACGGATAATCTTACAAAAATAAGTTTAAACTGTCTAAATCATTGTTTTAGTTTTTTAGAAGAATTTTCTTCCTGCATTGAGACTCCAATAAAATAATATTAATACTATGCAATGATCGTTTTTATCACAAACTTGTTTCAACTCCCATAGATATAATATTAATGCTAGGCAACTTCTATATTCCCTGTGCCACGGATAACCTAACAAAAATAAGTTTAAACTGTCTAAATGTTTGTTTTAGTTTTTTAGAAGAATTTTCTTCCTGCATTGAGACTCCAATAAAATAATATTAATACTATGCAATGATCGCTTTTATCACTAACTTGTTTCAACTCCCATAGATATAATATTAATGCTAGGCAACTTCTATATTCCCTGTGCCACGGATAACCTAACAAAAATATGTTTAAACTGTCTAAATGTTTGTTTTAGTTTTTTAGAAGAATTTTCTTCCTGCATTGAGACTCCAATAAAATAATATTAATACTATGCAATGATCGCTTTTATCACAAACTTGTTTCAACTCCCATAGATATAATATTAATGCTACGCAACTTCTATATTCCCTGTGCCACGGATAACCTAACAAAAATAAGTTTAAACTGTCTAAATGTTTGTTTTAGTTTTTTAGAAGAAGTTTCTTCCTGCATTGAGACTCCAATAAAAAAATATTAATACTATGCAATAATCGCTTTTATCACAAACTTGTTTCAACTCCCATAGATATAATATTAATGCTAGGCAACTTCTATATTCCCTGTGCCACGGATAACCTAACAAAAACAAGTTTAAACTGTCTAAATGTTTGTCTTTGTTTTTTAGAAGAATTTTCTTCCTGCATTGAGACTCCAATAAAATAATATTAATACTATGCAATGATCGCTTTTATCACAAACTTGTTTCAACTCCCATAGATATAATATTAATGCTAGGCAACTTCTATATTCCCTGTGCCACGGATAACCTAACAAAAATAAGTTTAAACTGTCTAAATGTTTGTTTTAGTTTTTTAGAAGAATTTTCTTCCTGCATTGAGACTCCAATAAAATAATATTAATACTATGCAATGATCGCTTTTATCACAAACTTGTTTCAAGTCCCATAGATATAATATTAATGCTAGGCAACTTCTATATTCCCTGTGCCACGGATAATCTTACAAAAATAAGTTTAAACTGTCTAAATCATTGTTTTAGTTTTTTAGAAGAATTTTCTTCTTGCATTGAGACTCCAATAAAATAATATTAATACTATGCAATGATCGTTTTTATCACAAACTTGTTTCAACTCCCATAGATATAATATTAATGCTAGGCAACTTCTATATTCCCTGTGCCACGGATAACCTAGCAAAAATAAGTTTAAACTGTCTAAATGTTTGTTTTAGTTTTTTAGAAGAATTTTCTTCCTGCATTGAGACTCCAATAAAATAATATTAATACTATGCAATGATCGCTTTTATCACTAACTTGTTTCAACTCCCATAGATATAATATTAATGCTAGGCAACTTCTATATTCCCTGTGCCACGGATAACCTAACAAAAATATGTTTAAACTGTCTAAATGTTTGTTTTAGTTTTTTAGAAGAATTTTCTTCCTGCATTGAGACTCCAATAAAATAATATTAATACTATGCAATGATCGCTTTTATCACAAACTTGTTTCAACTCCCATAGATATAATATTAATGCTACGCAACTTCTATATTCCCTGTGCCACGGATAACCTAACAAAAATAAGTTTAAACTGTCTAAATGTTTGTTTTAGTTTTTTAGAACAATTTTCTTCCTGCATTGAGACTCCAATAAAATAATATTAATACTATGCAATGATCGCTTTTATCACAAACTTGTTTCAACTCCCATAGATATAATATTAATGCTAGGCAACTTCTATATTCCCTGTGCTACGGATAACATAACAAAAATAAGTTTAAACTGTCTAAATGTTTGTTTTAGTTTTTTAGAAGAAGTTTCTTCCTGCATTGAGACTCCAATAAAATAATATTAATACTATGCAATGATCGCTTTTATCACAAACTTGTTTCAACTCCCATAGATATAATATTAATGCTAGGCAACTTCTATATTCCCTGTGCCACGGATAACCTAACAAAAATAAGTTTAAACTGTCTAAATGTTTGTTTTAGTTTCTTAGAAGAATTTTCTTCCTGCATTGAGACTCCAATAAAATAATATTAATACTATGCAATGATAGCTTTTATCACAAACTTGTTTCAACTCCCATAGATATAATATTAATGCTAGGCAACTTCTATATTCCCTGTGCCACGGATAACCTAACAAAAATAAGTTTAAACTGTCTAAATGTTTGTTTTAGTTTTTTAGAAGAATTTTCTTCCTGCATTGAGACTCCAATAAATAATATTAATACTATGCAATGATCGCTTTTATCACAAACTTGTTTCAACTCCCATAAATATAATATTAATGCTAGGCAACTTCTATATTCCCTGTGCCACGGATAACCTAACAAAAATAAGTTTAAACTGTCTAAATGTTTGTTTTAGTTTTTTAGAAGAATTTTCTTCCTGCATTGAGACTCCAATAAAATAATATTAATACTATGCAATGATCGCTTTTATCACAAACTTGTTTCAACTCCCATAGATATAATATTAATGCTAGGCAACTTCTATATTCCCTGTGCCACGGATAACCTAACAAAAATAAGTTTAAACTGTCTAAATGTTTGTTTTAGTTTTTAAGAAGAATTTTCTTCCTGCATTGAGACTCCAATAAAATAATATTAATACTATGCAATGATAGCTTTTATCACAAACTTGTTTCAACTCCCATAGATATAATATTAATGCTAGGCAACTTCTATATTCCCTGTGCCACGGATAACCTGACAAAAATAAGTTTAAACTGTCTAAATGTTTGTTTTAGTTTTTTAGAAGAATTTTCTTCCTGCATTGAGACTCCAATAAATAATATTAATACTATGCAATGATTGCTTTTATCACAAACTTGTTTCAACTCCCATAGATATAATATTAATGCTAGGCAACTTCTATATTCCCTGTGCCACGGATAACCTAACAAAAATAAGTTTAAACTGTCTAAATGTTTGTTTTAGTTTTTTAGAAGAATTTTCTTCCTTCATTGAGACTCCAATAAAATAATATTAATACTATGCAATGATCGCTTTTATCACAAACTTGTTTCAACTCCCATAGATATAATATTAATGCTAGGCAACTTCTATATTCCCTGTGCCACGGATAACCTAACAAAAATAAGTTTAAACTGTCTAAATGTTTGTTTTAGTTTTTTAGAACAATTTTCTTCCTGCATTGAGACTCCAATAAAATAATATTAATACTATGCCATGATCGCTTTTATCACAAACTTGTTTCAACTCCCATAGATATAATATTAATGCTAGGCAACTTCTATATTCCCTGTGCCACGGATAACCTAAAAAAAAATTAGTTTAAACTGTCTAAATGTTTGTTTTAGTTTTTTAGAAGAATTTTCTTCCTGCATTGAGACTCCAATAAAATAATATTAATACTATGCAATGATAGCTTTTATCACAAACTTGTTTCAACTCCCATAGATATAATATTAATGCTAGGCAACTTCTATATTCCCTGTGCCACGGATAACCTAACAAAAATAAGTTTAAACTGTCTAAATGTTTGTTTTAGTTTTTTAGAAGAATTTTCTTCCTGCATTGAGACTCCAATAAAATAATATTAATACTATGCAATGATCGCTTTTATCACAAACTTGTTTCAACTCCCATAGATATAATATTAATGCTAGGCAACTTCTATATTCCCTGTGCCACGGATAATCTTACAAAAATAAGTTTAAACTGTCTAAATTATTGTTTTAGTTTTTTAGAAGAATTTTCTTCCTGCATTGAGACTCCAATAAAATAATATTAATACTATGCAATGATCGTTTTTATCACAAACTTGTTTCAACTCCCATAGATATAATATTAATGCTAGGCAACTTCTATATTCCCTGTGCCACGGATAACCTAACAAAAATAAGTTCAAACTGTCTAAATGTTTGTTTTAGTTTTTTAGAAGAATTTTCTTCCTGCATTGAGACTCCAAAAAAATAATATTAATACTATGCAATGATCGCTTTTATCACAAACTTGTTTCAACTCCCATAGATATAATATTAATGCTAGGCAACTTCTATATTCCCTGTGCCACGGATAACCTTACAAAAATAAGTTTAAACTGTCTAAATGATTGTTTTAGTTTTTTAGAAGAATTTTCTTCCTGCATTGAGACTAGAATAAAATAATATTAATACTATGCAATGATCGCTTTTATCACAAACTTGTTTCAACTCCCATAGATATAATATTAATGCTAGGCAACTTCTATATTCCCTGTGCCACGGATAACCTAACAAAAATAAGTTTAAACTGTCTAAATGTTTGTTTTAGTTTCTTAGAAGAATTTTCTTCCTGCATTGAGACTCCAATAAAATAATATTAATACTATGCAATGATAGCTTTTATCACAAACTTGTTTCAACTCCCATAGATATAATATTAATGCTAGGCAACTTCTATATTCCCTGTGCCACGGATAACCTAACAAAAATAAGTTTAAACTGTCTAAATGTTTGTTTTAGTTTTTTAGAAGAATTTTCTTCCTGCATTGAGACTCCAATAAATAATATTAATACTATGCAATGATCGCTTTTATCACAAACTTGTTTCAACTCCCATAGATATAATATTAATGCTACGCAACTTCTATATTCCCTGTGCCACGGATAACCTAACAAAAATAAGTTTAAACTGTCTAAATGTTTGTTTTAGTTTTTTAGAACAATTTTCTTCCTGCATTGAGACTCCAATAAAATAATATTAATACTATGCAATGATCGCTTTTATCACAAACTTGTTTCAACTCCCATAGATATAATATTAATGCTAGGCAACTTCTATATTCCCTGTGCTACGGATAACATAACAAAAATAAGTTTAAACTGTCTAAATGTTTGTTTTAGTTTTTTAGAAGAAGTTTCTTCCTGCATTGAGACTCCAATAAAATAATATTAATACTATGCAATGATCGCTTTTAACACAAACTTGTTTCAACTCCCATAGATATAATATTAATGCTAGGCAATTTCTATATTCCCTTTGCCACGGATAACCTAACAAAAACAAGTTTAAACTGTCTAAATGTTTGTCTTTGTTTTTTAGAAGAATTTTCTTCCTGCATTGAGACTCCAATAAAATAATATTAATACTATGCAATGATCGCTTTTATCACAAACTTGTTTCAACTCCCATAGATATAATATTAATGCTACGCAACTTCTATATTCCCTGTGCCACGGATAACCTAACAAAAATAAGTTTAAACTGTCTAAATGTTTGTTTTAGTTTTTTAGAACAATTTTCTTCCTGCATTGAGACTCCAATAAAATAATATTAATACTATGCAATGATCGCTTTTATCACAAACTTGTTTCAACTCCCATAGATATAATATTAATGCTAGGCAACTTCTATATTCCCTGTGCTACGGATAACATAACAAAAATAAGTTTAAACTGTCTAAATGTTTGTTTTAGTTTTTTAGAAGAAGTTTCTTCCTGCATTGAGACTCCAATAAAATAATATTAATACTATGCAATGATCGCTTTTATCACAAACTTGTTTCAACTCCCATAGATATAATATTAATGCTAGGCAACTTCTATATTCCCTGTGCCACGGATAACCTAACAAAAATAAGTTTAAACTGTCTAAATGTTTGTTTTAGTTTCTTAGAAGAATTTTCTTCCTGCATTGAGACTCCAATAAAATAATATTAATACTATGCAATGATAGCTTTTATCACAAACTTGTTTCAACTCCCATAGATATAATATTAATGCTAGGCAACTTCTATATTCCCTGTGCCACGGATAACCTAACAAAAATAAGTTTAAACTGTCTAAATGTTTGTTTTAGTTTTTTAGAAGAATTTTCTTCCTGCATTGAGACTCCAATAAATAATATTAATACTATGCAATGATCGCTTTTATCACAAACTTGTTTCAACTCCCATAAATATAATATTAATGCTAGGCAACTTCTATATTCCCTGTGCCACGGATAACCTAACAAAAATAAGTTTAAACTGTCTAAATGTTTGTTTTAGTTTTTTAGAAGAATTTTCTTCCTGCATTGAGACTCCAATAAAATAATATTAATACTATGCAATGATCGCTTTTATCACAAACTTGTTTCAACTCCCATAGATATAATATTAATGCTAGGCAACTTCTATATTCCCTGTGCCACGGATAACCTAACAAAAATAAGTTTAAACTGTCTAAATGTTTGTTTTAGTTTTTTAGAAGAATTTTCTTCCTGCATTGAGACTCCAATAAAATAATATTAATACTATGCAATGATAGCTTTTATCACAAACTTGTTTCAACTCCCATAGATATAATATTAATGCTAGGCAACTTCTATATTCCCTGTGCCACGGATAACCTGACAAAAATAAGTTTAAACTGTCTAAATGTTTGTTTTAGTTTTTTAGAAGAATTTTCTTCCTGCATTGAGACTCCAATAAATAATATTAATACTATGCAATGATTGCTTTTATCACAAACTTGTTTCAACTCCCATAGATATAATATTAATGCTAGGCAACTTCTATATTCCCTGTGCCACGGATAACCTAACAAAAATAAGTTTAAACTGTCTAAATGTTTGTTTTAGTTTTTTAGAAGAATTTTCTTCCTTCATTGAGACTCCAATAAAATAATATTAATACTATGCAATGATCGCTTTTATCACAAACTTGTTTCAACTCCCATAGATATAATATTAATGCTAGGCAACTTCTATATTCCCTGTGCCACGGATAACCTAACAAAAATAAGTTTAAACTGTCTAAATGTTTGTTTTAGTTTTTTAGAACAATTTTCTTCCTGCATTGAGACTCCAATAAAATAATATTAATACTATGCCATGATCGCTTTTATCACAAACTTGTTTCAACTCCCATAGATATAATATTAATGCTAGGCAACTTCTATATTCCCTGTGCCACGGATAACCTAAAAAAAAATTAGTTTAAACTGTCTAAATGTTTGTTTTAGTTTTTTAGAAGAATTTTCTTCCTGCATTGAGACTCCAATAAAATAATATTAATACTATGCAATGATAGCTTTTATCACAAACTTGTTTCAACTCCCATAGATATAATATTAATGCTAGGCAACTTCTATATTCCCTGTGCCACGGATAACCTAACAAAAATAAGTTTAAACTGTCTAAATGTTTGTTTTAGTTTTTTAGAAGAATTTTCTTCCTGCATTGAGACTCCAATAAAATAATATTAATACTATGCAATGATCGCTTTTATCACAAACTTGTTTCAACTCCCATAGATATAATATTAATGCTAGGCAACTTCTATATTCCCTGTGCCACGGATAATCTTACAAAAATAAGTTTAAACTGTCTAAATTATTGTTTTAGTTTTTTAGAAGAATTTTCTTCCTGCATTGAGACTCCAATAAAATAATATTAATACTATGCAATGATCGTTTTTATCACAAACTTGTTTCAACTCCCATAGATATAATATTAATGCTAGGCAACTTCTATATTCCCTGTGCCACGGATAACCTAACAAAAATAAGTTCAAACTGTCTAAATGTTTGTTTTAGTTTTTTAGAAGAATTTTCTTCCTGCATTGAGACTCCAAAAAAATAATATTAATACTATGCAATGATCGCTTTTATCACAAACTTGTTTCAACTCCCATAGATATAATATTAATGCTAGGCAACTTCTATATTCCCTGTGCCACGGATAACCTTACAAAAATAAGTTTAAACTGTCTAAATGATTGTTTTAGTTTTTTAGAAGAATTTTCTTCCTGCATTGAGACTAGAATAAAATAATATTAATACTATGCAATGATCGCTTTTATCACAAACTTGTTTCAACTCCCATAGATATAATATTAATGCTAGGCAACTTCTATATTCCCTGTGCCACGGATAACCTAACAAAAATAAGTTTAAACTGTCTAAATGTTTGTTTTAGTTTCTTAGAAGAATTTTCTTCCTGCATTGAGACTCCAATAAAATAATATTAATACTATGCAATGATAGCTTTTATCACAAACTTGTTTCAACTCCCATAGATATAATATTAATGCTAGGCAACTTCTATATTCCCTGTGCCACGGATAACCTAACAAAAATAAGTTTAAACTGTCTAAATGTTTGTTTTAGTTTTTTAGAAGAATTTTCTTCCTGCATTGAGACTCCAATAAATAATATTAATACTATGCAATGATCGCTTTTATCACAAACTTGTTTCAACTCCCATAGATATAATATTAATGCTACGCAACTTCTATATTCCCTGTGCCACGGATAACCTAACAAAAATAAGTTTAAACTGTCTAAATGTTTGTTTTAGTTTTTTAGAACAATTTTCTTCCTGCATTGAGACTCCAATAAAATAATATTAATACTATGCAATGATCGCTTTTATCACAAACTTGTTTCAACTCCCATAGATATAATATTAATGCTAGGCAACTTCTATATTCCCTGTGCTACGGATAACATAACAAAAATAAGTTTAAACTGTCTAAATGTTTGTTTTAGTTTTTTAGAAGAAGTTTCTTCCTGCATTGAGACTCCAATAAAATAATATTAATACTATGCAATGATCGCTTTTAACACAAACTTGTTTCAACTCCCATAGATATAATATTAATGCTAGGCAATTTCTATATTCCCTTTGCCACGGATAACCTAACAAAAACAAGTTTAAACTGTCTAAATGTTTGTCTTTGTTTTTTAGAAGAATTTTCTTCCTGCATTGAGACTCCAATAAAATAATATTAATACTATGCAATGATCACTTTTATCACAAACTTGTTTCAACTCCCATAGATATAATATTAATGCTAGGCAACTTCTATATTCCCTGTGCCACGGATAACCTAACAAAAATAAGTTTAAACTGTCTAAATGTTTGTTTTAGTTTTTTAGAAGAATTTTCTTCCTGCATTGAGACTCCAATAAATAATATTAATACTATGCAATGATCGCTTTTATCACAAACTTGTTTCAACTCCCATAGATATAATATTAATGCTAGGCAACTTCTATATTCCCTGTGCCACGGATAATCTTACAAAAATAAGTTTAAACTGTCTAAATTATTGTTTTAGTTTTTTAGAAGAATTTTCTTCCTGCATTGAGACTCCAATAAAATAATATTAATACTATGCAATGATCGTTTTTATCACAAACTTGTTTCAACTCCCATAGATATAATATTAATGCTAGGCAACTTCTATATTCCCTGTGCCACGGATAACCTAACAAAAATAAGTTTAAACTGTCTAAATGTTTGTTTTAGTTTTTTAGAAGAATTTTCTTCCTGCATTGAGACTCCAATAAAATAATATTAATACTATGCAATGATCGCTTTTATCACAAACTTGTTTCAACTCCCATTGATAAAATATTAATGCTAGGCAACTTCTATATTCCCTGTGCCACGGAAAACCTAACAAAAATAAGTTCAAACTGTCTAAATGTTTGTTTTAGTTTTTTAGAAGAATTTTCTTCCTGCATTGAGACTCCAAAAAAATAATATTAATACTATGCAATGATCGCTTTTATCACAAACTTGTTTCAACTCCCATAGATATAATATTAATGCTAGGCAACTTCTATATTCCCTGTGCCACGGATAACCTAACAAAAATAAGTTTAAACTGTCTAAATGATTGTTTTAGTTTTTTAGAAGAATTTTCTTCCTGCATTGAGACTAGAATAAAATAATATTAATACTATGCAATGATCGCTTTTATCACAAACTTGTTTCAACTCCCATAGATATAATATTAATGCTAGGCAACTTCTATATTCCCTGTGCCACGGATAACCTAACAAAAATAAGTTTAAACTGTCTAAATGTTTGTTTTAGTTTTTTAGAAGAATTTTCTTCCTGCATTGAGACTCCAATAAAATAATATTAATACTATGCAATGATCGCTTTTATCACAAACTTGTTTCAACTCCCATAGATTTAATATTAATGCTAGGCAACTTCTATATTCCCTGTGCCACGGATAATCTTACAAAAATAAGTTTAAACTGTCTAAATTATTGTTTTAGTTTTTTAGAAGAATTTTCTTCCTGCATTGAGACTCCAATAAAATAATATTAATACTATGCAATGATCGTTTTTATCACAAACTTGTTTCAACTCCCATAGATATAATATTAATGCTAGGCAACTTCTATATTCCCTGTGCCACGGATAACCTAACAAAAATAAGTTTAAACTGTCTAAATGTTTGTTTTAGTTTTTTAGAAGAATTTTCTTCCTGCATTGAGACTCCAATAAAATAATATTAATACTATGCAATGATCGCTTTTATCACAAACTTGTTTCAACTCCCATTGATAAAATATTAATGCTAGGCAACTTCTATATTCCCTGTGCCACGGAAAACCTAACAAAAATAAGTTCAAACTGTCTAAATGTTTGTTTTAGTTTTTTAGAAGAATTTTCTTCCTGCATTGAGACTCCAAAAAAATAATATTAATACTATGCAATGATCGCTTTTATCACAAACTTGTTTCAACTCCCATAGATATAATATTAATGCTAGGCAACTTCTATATTCCCTGTGCCACGGATAACCTAACAAAAATAAGTTTAAACTGTCTAAATGATTGTTTTAGTTTTTTAGAAGAATTTTCTTCCTGCATTGAGACTAGAATAAAATAATATTAATACTATGCAATGATCGCTTTTATCACAAACTTGTTTCAACTCCCATAGATATAATATTAATGCTAGGCAACTTCTATATTCCCTGTGCCACGGATAACCTAACAAAAATAAGTTTAAACTGTCTAAATGTTTGTTTTAGTTTTTTAGAAGAATTTTCTTCCTGCATTGAGACTCCAATAAAATAATATTAATACTATGCAATGATCGCTTTTATCACAAACTTGTTTCAACTCCCATAGATATAATATTAATGCTAGGCAACTTCTATATTCCCTGTGCCACGGATAACCTAACAAAAATAAGTTTAAACTGTCTAAATGTTTGTTTTAGTTTCTTAGAAGAATTTTCTTCCTGCATTGAGACTCCAATAAAATAATATTAATACTATGCAATGATAGCTTTTATCACAAACTTGTTTCAACTCCCATAGATATAATATTAATGCTAGGCAACTTCTATATTCCCTGTGCCACGGATAACCTAACAAAAATAAGTTTAAACTGTCTAAATGTTTGTTTTAGTTTTTTAGAAGAATTTTCTTCCTGCATTGAGACTCCAATAAATAATATTAATACTATGCAATGATCGCTTTTATCACAAACTTGTTTCAACTCCCATAGATATAATATTAATGCTAGGCAACTTCTATATTCCCTGTGCCACGGATAACCTAACAAAAATAAGTTTAAACTGTCTAAATGATTGTTTTAGTTTTTTAGAAGAATTTTCTTCCTGCATTGAGACTAGAATAAAATAATATTAATACTATGCAATGATCGCTTTTATCACAAACTTGTTTCAACTCCCATAGATATAATATTAATGCTAGGCAACTTCTATATTCCCTGTGCCACGGATAACCTAACAAAAATAAGTTTAAACTGTCTAAATGATTGTTTTAGTTTTTTAGAAGAATTTTCTTCCTGCATTGAGACTCCAATAAAATAATATTAATACTATGCAATGATCGCTTTTATCACAAACTTGTTTCAACTCCCATAGATATAATATTAATGCTAGGCAACTTCTATATTCCCTGTGCCACGGATAACCTAACAAAAATAAGTTTAAACTGTCTAAATGTTTGTTTTAGTTTTTTAGAAGAATTTTCTTCCTGCATTGAGACTCCAATAAAATAATATTAATACTATGCAATGATCGCTTTTATCACAAACTTGTTTCAACTCCCATAGATATAATATTAATGCTAGGCAACTTCTATATTCCCTGTGCCACGGATAACCTAACAAAAATAAGTTTAAACTGTCTAAATGTTTGTTTTAGTTTTTTAGAAGAATTTTCTTCCTGCATTGAGACTCCAATAAAATAATATTAATACTATGCAATGATCGCTTTTATCACAAACTTGTTTCAACTCCCATAGATATAATATTAATGCTAGGCAACTTCTATATTCCCTGTGCCACGGATAACCTAACAAAAATAAGTTTAAACTGTCTAAATGTTTGTTTTAGTTTCTTAGAAGAATTTTCTTCCTGCATTGAGACTCCAATAAAATAATATTAATACTATGCAATGATAGCTTTTATCACAAACTTGTTTCAACTCCCATAGATATAATATTAATGCTAGGCAACTTCTATATTCCCTGTGCCACGGATAACCTAACAAAAATAAGTTTAAACTGTCTAAATGTTTGTTTTAGTTTTTTAGAAGAATTTTCTTCCTGCATTGAGACTCCAATAAATAATATTAATACTATGCAATGATCGCTTTTATCACAAACTTGTTTCAACTCCCATAGATATAATATTAATGCTAGGCAACTTCTATATTCCCTGTGCCACGGATAACCTAACAAAAATAAGTTTAAACTGTCTAAATGATTGTTTTAGTTTTTTAGAAGAATTTTCTTCCTGCATTGAGACTAGAATAAAATAATATTAATACTATGCAATGATCGCTTTTATCACAAACTTGTTTCAACTCCCATAGATATAATATTAATGCTAGGCAACTTCTATATTCCCTGTGCCACGGATAACCTAACAAAAATAAGTTTAAACTGTCTAAATGTTTGTTTTAGTTTTTTAGAAGAATTTTCTTCCTGCATTGAGACTCCAATAAAATAATATTAATACTATGCAATGATCGCTTTTATCACAAACTTGTTTCAACTCCCATAGATTTAATATTAATGCTAGGCAACTTCTATATTCCCTGTGCCACGGATAATCTTACAAAAATAAGTTTAAACTGTCTAAATTATTGTTTTAGTTTTTTAGAAGAATTTTCTTCCTGCATTGAGACTCCAATAAAATAATATTAATACTATGCAATGATCGTTTTTATCACAAACTTGTTTCAACTCCCATAGATATAATATTAATGCTAGGCAACTTCTATATTCCCTGTGCCACGGATAACCTAACAAAAATAAGTTTAAACTGTCTAAATGTTTGTTTTAGTTTTTTAGAAGAATTTTCTTCCTGCATTGAGACTCCAATAAAATAATATTAATACTATGCAATGATCGCTTTTATCACAAACTTGTTTCAACTCCCATTGATAAAATATTAATGCTAGGCAACTTCTATATTCCCTGTGCCACGGAAAACCTAACAAAAATAAGTTCAAACTGTCTAAATGTTTGTTTTAGTTTTTTAGAAGAATTTTCTTCCTGCATTGAGACTCCAAAAAAATAATATTAATACTATGCAATGATCGCTTTTATCACAAACTTGTTTCAACTCCCATAGATATAATATTAATGCTAGGCAACTTCTATATTCCCTGTGCCACGGATAACCTAACAAAAATAAGTTTAAACTGTCTAAATGTTTGTTTTAGTTTTTTAGAAGAATTTTCTTCCTGCATTGAGACTCCAATAAAATAATATTAATACTATGCAATGATCGCTTTTATCACAAACTTGTTTCAACTCCCATAGATATAATATTAATGCTAGGCAACTTCTATATTCCCTGTGCCACGGATAACCTAACAAAAATAAGTTTAAACTGTCTAAATGTTTGTTTTAGTTTCTTAGAAGAATTTTCTTCTTGCATTGAGACTCCAATAAAATAATATTAATACTATGCAATGATAGCTTTTATCACAAACTTGTTTCAACTCCCATAGATATAATATTAATGCTAGGCAACTTCTATATTCCCTGTGCCACGGATAACCTAACAAAAATAAGTTTAAACTGTCTAAATGTTTGTTTTAGTTTTTTAGAAGAATTTTCTTCCTGCATTGAGACTCCAATAAATAATATTAATACTATGCAATGATCGCTTTTATCACAAACTTGTTTCAACTCCCATAGATATAATATTAATGCTAGGCAACTTCTATATTCCCTGTGCCACGGATAACCTAACAAAAATAAGTTTAAACTGTCTAAATGATTGTTTTAGTTTTTTAGAAGAATTTTCTTCCTGCATTGAGACTAGAATAAAATAATATTAATACTATGCAATGATCGCTTTTATCACAAACTTGTTTCAACTCCCATAGATATAATATTAATGCTAGGCAACTTCTATATTCCCTGTGCCACGGATAACCTAACAAAAATAAGTTTAAACTGTCTAAATGTTTGTTTTAGTTTTTTAGAAGAATTTTCTTCCTGCATTGAGACTCCAATAAAATAATATTAATACTATGCAATGATCGCTTTTATCACAAACTTGTTTCAACTCCCATAGATTTAATATTAATGCTAGGCAACTTCTATATTCCCTGTGCCACGGATAATCTTACAAAAATAAGTTTAAACTGTCTAAATTATTGTTTTAGTTTTTTAGAAGAATTTTCTTCCTGCATTGAGACTCCAATAAAATAATATTAATACTATGCAATGATCGTTTTTATCACAAACTTGTTTCAACTCCCATAGATATAATATTAATGCTAGGCAACTTCTATATTCCCTGTGCCACGGATAACCTAACAAAAATAAGTTTAAACTGTCTAAATGTTTGTTTTAGTTTTTTAGAAGAATTTTCTTCCTGCATTGAGACTCCAATAAAATAATATTAATACTATGCAATGATCGCTTTTATCACAAACTTGTTTCAACTCCCATTGATAAAATATTAATGCTAGGCAACTTCTATATTCCCTGTGCCACGGAAAACCTAACAAAAATAAGTTCAAACTGTCTAAATGTTTGTTTTAGTTTTTTAGAAGAATTTTCTTCCTGCATTGAGACTCCAAAAAAATAATATTAATACTATGCAATGATCGCTTTTATCACAAACTTGTTTCAACTCCCATAGATATAATATTAATGCTAGGCAACTTCTATATTCCCTGTGCCACGGATAACCTAACAAAAATAAGTTTAAACTGTCTAAATGATTGTTTTAGTTTTTTAGAAGAATTTTCTTCCTGCATTGAGACTAGAATAAAATAATATTAATACTATGCAATGATCGCTTTTATCACAAACTTGTTTCAACTCCCATAGATATAATATTAATGCTAGGCAACTTCTATATTCCCTGTGCCACGGATAACCTAACAAAAATAAGTTTAAACTGTCTAAATGTTTGTTTTAGTTTTTTAGAAGAATTTTCTTCCTGCATTGAGACTCCAATAAAATAATATTAATACTATGCAATGATCGCTTTTATCACAAACTTGTTTCAACTCCCATAGATATAATATTAATGCTAGGCAACTTCTATATTCCCTGTGCCACGGATAACCTAACAAAAATAAGTTTAAACTGTCTAAATGTTTGTTTTAGTTTCTTAGAAGAATTTTCTTCCTGCATTGAGACTCCAATAAAATAATATTAATACTATGCAATGATAGCTTTTATCACAAACTTGTTTCAACTCCCATAGATATAATATTAATGCTAGGCAACTTCTATATTCCCTGTGCCACGGATAACCTAACAAAAATAAGTTTAAACTGTCTAAATGTTTGTTTTAGTTTTTTAGAAGAATTTTCTTCCTGCATTGAGACTCCAATAAATAATATTAATACTATGCAATGATCGCTTTTATCACAAACTTGTTTCAACTCCCATAGATATAATATTAATGCTAGGCAACTTCTATATTCCCTGTGCCACGGATAACCTAACAAAAATAAGTTTAAACTGTCTAAATGTTTGTTTTAGTTTTTTAGAAGAATTTTCTTCCTGCATTGAGACTCCAATAAAATAATATTAATACTATGCAATGATCGCTTTTATCACAAACTTGTTTCAACTCCCATAGATATAATATTAATGCTAGGCAACTTCTATATTCCCTGTGCCACGGATAACCTAACAAAAATAAGTTTAAACTGTCTAAATGTTTGTTTTAGTTTTTTAGAAGAATTTTCTTCCTGCATTGAGACTCCAATAAAATAATATTAATACTATGCAATGATAGCTTTTATCACAAACTTGTTTCAACTCCCATAGATATAATATTAATGCTAGGCAACTTCTATATTCCCTGTGCCACGGATAACCTGACAAAAATAAGTTTAAACTGTCTAAATGTTTGTTTTAGTTTTTTAGAAGAATTTTCTTCCTGCATTGAGACTCCAATAAATAATATTAATACTATGCAATGATTGCTTTTATCACAAACTTGTTTCAACTCCCATAGATATAATATTAATGCTAGGCAACTTCTATATTCCCTGTGCCACGGATAACCTAACAAAAATAAGTTTAAACTGTCTAAATGTTTGTTTTAGTTTTTTAGAAGAATTTTCATCCTTCATTGAGACTCCAATAAAATAATATTAATACTATGCAATGATCGCTTTTATCACAAACTTGTTTCAACTCCCATAGATATAATATTAATGCTAGGCAACTTCTATATTCCCTGTGCCACGGATAACCTAACAAAAATAAGTTTAAACTGTCTAAATGTTTGTTTTAGTTTTTTAGAACAATTTTCTTCCTGCATTGAGACTCCAATAAAATAATATTAATACTATGCCATGATCGCTTTTATCACAAACTTGTTTCAACTGCCATAGATATAATATTAATGCTAGGCAACTTCTATATTCCCTGTGCCACGGATAACCTAAAAAAAATTAGTTTAAACTGTCTAAATGTTTGTTTTAGTTTTTTAGAAGAATTTTCTTCCTGCATTGAGACTCCAATAAAATAATATTAATACTATGCAATGATAGCTTTTATCACAAACTTGTTTCAACTCCCATAGATATAATATTAATGCTAGGCAACTTCTATATTCCCTGTGCCACGGATAACCTAACAAAAATAAGTTTAAACTGTCTAAATGTTTGTTTTAGTTTTTTAGAAGAATTTTCTTCCTGCATTGAGACTCCAATAAAATAATATTAATACTATGCAATGATCGCTTTTATCACAAACTTGTTTCAACTCCCATAGATATAATATTAATGCTAGGCAACTTCTATATTCCCTGTGCCACGGATAATCTTACAAAAATAAGTTTAAACTGTCTAAATTATTGTTTTAGTTTTTTAGAAGAATTTTCTTCCTGCATTGAGACTCCAATAAAATAATATTAATACTATGCAATGATCGCTTTTATCACAAACTTGTTTCAACTCCCATAGATATAATATTAATGCTAGGCAACTTCTATATTCCCTGTGCCACGGATAATCTTACAAAAATAAGTTTAAACTGTCTAAATTATTGTTTTAGTTTTTTAGAAGAATTTTCTTCCTGCATTGAGACTAGAATAAAATAATATTAATACTATGCAATGATCGCTTTTATCACAAACTTGTTTCAACTCCCATAGATATAATATTAATGCTAGGCAACTTCTATATTCCCTGTGCCACGGATAACCTAACAAAAATAAGTTTAAACTGTCTAAATGTTTGTTTTAGTTTTTTAGAAGAATTTTCTTCCTGCATTGAGACTCCAATAAAATAATATTAATACTATGCAATGATCGCTTTTATCACAAACTTGTTTCAACTCCCATAGATATAATATTAATGCTAGGCAACTTCTATATTCCCTGTGCCACGGATAACCTAACAAAAATAAGTTTAAACTGTCTAAATGTTTGTTTTAGTTTCTTAGAAGAATTTTCTTCCTGCATTGAGACTCCAATAAAATAATATTAATACTATGCAATGATAGCTTTTATCACAAACTTGTTTCAACTCCCATAGATATAATATTAATGCTAGGCAACTTCTATATTCCCTGTGCCACGGATAACCTAACAAAAATAAGTTTAAACTGTCTAAATGTTTGTTTTAGTTTTTTAGAAGAATTTTCTTCCTGCATTGAGACTCCAATAAATAATATTAATACTATGCAATGATCGCTTTTATCACAAACTTGTTTCAACTCCCATAGATATAATATTAATGCTAGGCAACTTCTATATTCCCTGTGCCACGGATAACCTAACAAAAATAAGTTTAAACTGTCTAAATGTTTGTTTTAGTTTTTTAGAAGAATTTTCTTCCTGCATTGAGACTCCAATAAAATAATATTAATACTATGCAATGATCGCTTTTATCACAAACTTGTTTCAACTCCCATAGATATAATATTAATGCTAGGCAACTTCTATATTCCCTGTGCCACGGATAACCTAACAAAAATAAGTTTAAACTGTCTAAATGTTTGTTTTAGTTTTTTAGAAGAATTTTCTTCCTGCATTGAGACTCCAATAAAATAATATTAATACTATGCAATGATAGCTTTTATCACAAACTTGTTTCAACTCCCATAGATATAATATTAATGCTAGGCAACTTCTATATTCCCTGTGCCACGGATAACCTGACAAAAATAAGTTTAAACTGTCTAAATGTTTGTTTTAGTTTTTTAGAAGAATTTTCTTCCTGCATTGAGACTCCAATAAAATAATATTAATACTATGCAATGATAGCTTTTATCACAAACTTGTTTCAACTCCCATAGATATAATATTAATGCTAGGCAACTTCTATATTCCCTGTGCCACGGATAACCTAGCAAAAATAAGTTTAAACTGTCTAAATGTTTGTTTTAGTTTTTTAGAAGAATTTTCTTCCTGCATTGAGACTCCAATAAAATAATATTAATACTATGCAATGATCGCTTTTATCACAAACTTGTTTCAACTCCCATAGATATAATATTAATGCTAGGCAACTTCTATATTCCCTGTGCCACGGATAACCTAACAAAAATAAGTTTAAACTGTCTAAATGTTTGTTTTAGTTTTTTAGAAGAATTTTCTTCCTGCATTGAGACTCCAATAAAATAATATTAATACTATGCAATGATCGCTTTTATCACAAACTTGTTTCAACTCCCATACATATAATATTAATGCTAGGCAACTTCTATATTCCCTGTGCCACGGATAACCTAACAAAAATAAGTTTAAACTGTCTAAATGTTTGTTTTAGTTTTTTAGAAGAATTTTCTTCCTCCATTGAATGTTTATCGATTTATATTTCGCTATTCATAACTGGATTTCCGTGCACCACTTTTTTATTCTGACCACTTGGAAACTATTCTTTGTGCCAAGCATATAGATTTAAATTTATGGTTTATGAATAACTTTCAAATTGCTTTACATTATTTGCAATCATTTTCAATTTATATATTGCAATTTATATATTTGCATGTTTATATTTAATAAAAAAATTTCTATTTTTAGGACTTGGATTGAATCCTTTCATTCTTCATTTCGAACCCTTATTTTATAGCCAAAAACAGTTGAATGAACAAAATTATCGGTCCAAACGTTCTCCTAAATCTGAAATTCGGTTGCAGTTCACAGCACATAATAAGTAAGTAGACCATTTTTAAGAATTGTTTAACTAAGTTTTTTTTTCGAATAAAAACGTTTAATGAAATCTTAAAAATATTAAAAATATGTAGCTTGTAATAATTCCAAGTTTTATGGTTTGATCAACTATAAATTCATTCTTTAACAAAGATTGCTGACAAACATATATTAGACTGGACGAACTAGCTCTTTACTTACATTTATATATATATATATATATATATATATATATATATATATATATATATATATATATATATATATATATATATATATATCCGGTGTTGTACGGCAAACTCATTTTTGGGTCTATGCCTATCATGTTCAACTCCGTTGCTTTTAAATTTTGAACATAACCTAGAAGACAAGGAAACTCCTGGATTAATTATTGGAACAAACTAGCCTTCGTAGAGGACTTTTTGATGTATTAACCAACACCACCTAAACGAGAGAAGTCCTCCGCGTGGTTCAATTTAATAGTCCAACGTAATGAATATAAATTGCTCAGTGGGGCTGGAATAAGAAATATATTAGAACATTCGTGCTGCTAAACTGCGCAGAGGGGAAAATAGTGAGATATTGCGACGTTGGACTACTAAAGGATCGCATTACTCTTTTATGGTAGCACGTACAGAGGCCTTCTCTCTTCTAGGAGTTGTTGAACTGACCCGATTTTACGTTAGATGGAGATGGAAACCACGAAAAACTCCCTCTGTTAGTCGAGAGGCAAAGGGATTCTAACCCATGATCTGTCTGCCACTGAGGATATTTTTACGTCAGCGGTATGGTTTGTACGATCGGAAGTAGAATTCGTACCGACCAGTCATTGCATGGATTCGAATCTGACTGGACATTCTGACTGACTGACAACTGATTGTAAATCTTGTATTATCCCATTATTTTCAATTAAAAGATGGCCTAGTCAAAAAAATTTATTTTATACCCCAACTTTACCCTTCGGTATGAAAATTAAATAGAAAAAAAAATCATGTATTTTTATTTATTTATTATTTTTTTTACTGTGTTACTATTCATTTGCAATATAACGACAATGAAATTAAAGGTGACAATATCGATTTGCAATTATTTTTTTAGCCCATTACAAATGAATTTATTAAATTTACTCGTATTATAAGTTTTTCTTAAATGTGCAAAATTGAATCTTTGGTAAATAAATTACTTACTTTGAATACTTTTTCGAGAATATTCAATTACGTTATACAAATAAAATTTACAAGATAATAAGTTAGTATACGAAGCATTTAAAAATAATTGGCTATTTATACCATTAATCGAATATTCGTTCATTTATATTTATTTTAGAAGAAATGATCTAATCTGTGCGTTTTTTGAATAATTGGATTTATATTTTCGCAAATGGAATATAATTTTCTTTCAATTCAAAGATTGAAACAGACTTACTTTTTCTTTGCTTATTAAACATTTTTAAGTATAAAAGAGTTTTTCATAGGAATTAGAATCGTGAAAATTTTTCAGAATGTTTTTTTTTTTTAATTACGTCTAAGCTTAAGGTACTAAAATAGGTTATATTAAATCTTTCACTTAATTTTCTTTTTTATGAATATTAGCATTTTTTTTCTTGGTGTTGAGGGAAAGTACTCTCAAATTAATATTTATTTATTATTATTATTAATCTCAAATTAATATATAATACTTAAGGTACTAAAATAGGTTATTTTAAATCTTTCACTTAATTTTCTTTTTTATGAATATTAGCATTTTTTTTTCTTGGTGTTGAGGGAAAGTACTCTCAAATTAATATTTATTTATTATTATTATTAATCTCAAATTAATATATAATACTTAAGGTACTAAAATAGGTTATTTTAAATCTTTCACTTAATTTTCTTTTTTATGAATATTAGCATTTTTTTTCTTGGTGTTGAGGGAAAGTACTCTCAAATTCATATTTATTTATTATTATTATTAATCTCAAATTAATATATAATACTTAAGGTACTAAAATAGGTTATTTTAAATCTTTCACTTAATTTTCTTTTTTATGAATATTAGCATTTTTTTTCTTGGTGCTGAGGGAAAGTACTCTCAAATTAATATTTATTTATTATTATTATTAATCTCAAATTAATATATAATACTTAAGGTACTAAAATAGGTTATTTTAAATCTTTCACTTAATTTTCTTTTTTATGAATATTAGCATTTTTTTTTCTTGGTGTTGAGGGAAAGTACTCTCAAATTAATATTTATTTATTATTATTATTAATCTCAAATTAATATATAATACTTAAGGTACTAAAATAGGTTATTTTAAATCTTTCACTTAATTTTCTTTTTTTTGAATATTAGCATATTTTTTTCTTGGTGTTGCGGGAAAGTACTCTCAAATTAATATTTATTTTAAACTTTAAAAAAATTACAAAACTTTAAACATTTTTATTACGAATACCTTAAAATATCTTTTTTCAATTTAAAATCTGCTTTAACTTTAATTTATATAATTTAGATTAGAAACACTTGTTTTGGCTAAAAACTATTCAGTAAACTTTATCTTAACCGCTTCCCTGATTTTCCCGAGTTAACTCGGGTATGTATATATTGCAAATATTTATTATCCCGAGTAAACTCGGGCATAACAGAATTCGTCAATACGTTTTGTTTTATCACTTTTTTATTCGGCCGAACAGAAAGTAATAATAATCTCCTGTGATTGGAAGTTTTTGGGAGTATTGCTGTTTGTGGCACTGCAGACGTGTTTTGATAATTGTATATATATATATATATATGTATACGATGGTTTTTATACGATGGTTGATGAATTTACATACAAAAGAGGGTAAAAAAAAAAATGGCGTTCGCGAGCGGAAGTGAATAATGCAGATGATTTTTCAGATTATGAAGATGTGAACATATACAAAGACTAATATTTAACTTTTTTCATTTGCCTGAGATAATTTGGGATAGTAAACTGATGGTAAATTAAATATTTTTTACACATAAAAAATTTCAACTTAGAACTTGTGTATTATGTTTTGTTTTAGTTCCTTGTATTTATTGATGAAATAAAAAAAATATGTGATTTTTGGCAATTTTTTTTATCAAAAAAATTGGTAAGGGAAGTGGTTAATACTCAAATGTATGTACTCTTAATATAAAACCTTTATAACTTTGGATCTAACGATCGGATTTTCATGCACTAAAATTCAATCTTAATGATTTTAAGGATTATTTGTTTACTAATTATTGCAAATGATACGTGATGTATCTGGAAGATTACTTTTTTTAATTATTTAGTTTAATAGCTGAATTGGGAGCCGCGATGTATGTGGAAGATTATTTTTTAATTATTTAGTTTAATGGCTGAATTGGGAGCCGCGAAATATGTGACACCGAACTCTTATTGTGACGAACTGAAGTCGATCCAAAGTGGCGGCGTGAAGCCCACCCGGCTTCAGATAGATGGGTACCATCTTGCCTGGGAAGTAAAGGCGACTTGTTCGCAGTTATAACCACATTACTACAATCATGCCGTAGTTCATGAAATTGTGGAGCATAATCTCCATAATCCTCTGACCCACATCGGGCTGTTACGAAAATGCTTTACTTAATAGTTGAATTTAATTTCATTTCCCTAAAAGATTTCAACCGATTTTTGGATTATGTTTTTTAAAACAAAATAGTTTTACTATTCAACGCTTTTCGACTAATGTTGGATGAAATAATAAAAAAGTTATAATAATGACTAGGAAAAAAAAAGAAAAAATAATTGCGTCAAATTATCTCTTTCGCTGAAATTATCTAAGACAAAATTTTAGCTCATGTCATCGGACAATATTAATTAATATACTTCTACAAATTGTTCTATCAAGATAGTCCAAACTAATAGATTCTTCTATTCGTTTTACATGATATATTTCCATTCAATTATGCTACCATGGTCCAAAAAACATTATATACCATGCGAATAGTTTATTTTTTAATATACATAATTACGTGGTTATCCAAATGCTCAAATCTGCTAATATTGATCTTTCCATCTATCTTTTTCTGAGCCGCGATGGCTCAGAGCTTCCAATGAGATGAACTGGGTTCGAATCCCTGCAATAGCAGGTCGATACGAATTCCTCATCCGGCTTGCACCGACCACAGTGCTGACGTGAAATATCCTTAGTGATAGACGGATCATAGGTTAGAGTCCCCTTGCCGTCAGGCTGACCGTGGATGATTCTCGTGGTCTTCCTCTCCATGTAACAAAAATGCGGGTTAGTTCCATCAAAAAGTCCACCCCAAAGCCAAATTTCTCCCAATACTGGATCCAGGAGTTCCCTTGTCTTCTGAATTGGGTAAAAAATGACAAGGCTACGGAGTTGAACATTAGTAGTCGTAAACCCAACTGTTGGGTCGGCTGTTCAACTACGGTTTAAAAAATAAAAAATAAAAAAAAATAAAAATTCCGAAAACAAATAGGCATAGAATTCAGAAATATTATTAATGGGTCGTTTTTATACATTACGAGTAAAAAATCTACCTCTACACTCTTGATCGGACACTCTATAAACCTACTCAAAATATTTTTTATAACTTTCTTGAATATATACAAGATGATTATAAATTAAATTTGCAATATATACAAATAATATATACAGGATGATTATAAAATAAATTTGCCAACATATGACCCCTGGTAATCATGCTATTTGAGGGAATGAAATGAAATTTTATATAAAGATATTTATAAGATATGCGCTCAAGAGCATTGTTGAAAAGATTATCCAGCGCTAACGGTTACAGTTACTGTCAGAAAATATCAAAATTTTCAAATAAAATCATCCGCTACTTTTTGTTGAAAGGCCATCCTCTCAGTAAAAACTTTTAACTTGGGGCTGAATTTTCGATACGAATAGAGGCAGAGATTATAAGCGCACAAGCCTATTGTTACATATGCCTGTGCAACAATAGATCAAATCAAAATAAATAAATAAATTGCGGTGACGCTAGACAGAAATGAAGAGATGCAGCATGCAAATCACTGTGCATTGAATAGCTGATGTATATAAAGTTTATAGAATACCCTTTTCTCGATCTTTGCAAATGCCACCGTTTTTCACGCCAAAAATGTAGTTCTAGCTCCATTTTAAGTTTTTACTGTAAAAATGAAAGCAGTTGATGCTCTATGAATATTTAGAAATCCTGTTATCGTAACCGGTTCACCGCAAGAGGTGGATAATCATTTTCAACACTAATCATGAGACATTATACCTTTATTCGAAATTTTAATCTAATTTTTATTTATTTATATTTTGTTAGTTTATTTGTTTATTGGTTACAGTTGCTTAGACTGGGATTTGAATCACTGCCATAAAGACTCCTCCGAGACTTAATAAATACTACAGTCCCTTGCCATGTTAATAGACTCACTCTAAGATTCTATGTAAAATATTAATCACCAAGTGATACTATACAGTTTCATTGTTTTAACGCGGCTAAAACTTGTTTGTACTTGTTTACGTTCGTGTATCAATTGGTTAACTTTGTAACGCAATACGCTGAAAATAAAAACAAACGGAAAGTACATAAAAAAATCTCCCGAATAAAAACCCATTACATGTACCTAAGTTTAAATATAAAAGTATCGCGTATAAACTCGTGCAAAACATATAATTATTAAAAAACTACAGTGCGTCGAATAATTTGGTCTAATTATTATGATATACCAATATAATACTTGATATAATAAACATTCTATATTAATATTATATATCGTCTAATTTAACCAATTGTCGAATTTACATTACATATCGTCTAATTTAACCAATTAAAACACGAACGTAAACTAGTGCAAACCGCTTTTAGTCGCGTAAAAACAATAAAGTTGTATGTATAGTATCACCTGATAATTAAGATTTTATATAGAATCCTATAGTGCGTCTAATAATTTGGCTAGTTTCGAAATGCCCACTCATGGTTAAGCGGAGAATGTTGTCCTGGCAGTGCTTGCAACAGTATTGTGTTTGCATCATCATTATAAATTATTCCCGGACAATAGCCCGTAAATGTAGCTCAAGTAAGTGACCGAATGTTTTTAATGATATGTTTGTCTAATGTATATTTTATTTTTTCAGAGTCTTTAAACTTAGAATGAAATCAGAAAGTTCTATTTTTGCATCAGATGTCTTGTTTGAATCATCGAGCAGGGGGATTTTTGATTATGATATGAATAAAGTATTAAAAGGCCATTTAGATGGTGAATCTTTCTTTCTTTACTTTATAATATAGAAATGCATGTGATTGATGACATAAAAAGAAACACACAACTGTAAACAAATTATTGTTTAAGCAGGTGCTGTAACAATATTAAAAAAGCAGGGGGATTTTTGATTATGACATGAATAAAGTATTAAAAGGCCATTTAGATGGTGAATCTTTCTTTCTTTACTTTATAATATAGAAATGCATGTGATTGATGACATAAAAAGAAACACACAACTGTAAACAAATTATTGTTTAAGCAGGTGCTGTAACAATATTAAAAAAGCAGGGGGATTTTTGATTATGATATGAATAAAGTATTAAAAGGCCATTTAGATGGTGAATCTTTCTTTCTTTACTTTATAATATAGAAATGCATGTGATTGATGACATAAAAAGAAACACACAACTGTAAACAAATTATTGTTTAAGCAGGTGCTGTAACAATATTAAAAAAAAACTTTAAAATCAATTTTTATTCTTGCAATAGAAAGAAGTAATACAATGACGTGATTACAAACCAATGTTTATAAAAACTGCCTTGCAATTTGATACGCAGAAATCAATACAATTTATTTTTGAGCTTTAGGATTCTCAAAATAGTTATTTCGATTGAATTTTAGCGTGACTATTTTTTGCACTAGTTAGTATTTTTAACTTCGATAGTTCTTTTTAAAAAAGTTACTAAAAAGATATAATGATTCTTTTTGTGTATTAAAATACACAAAAATTTTTCAAATAAAAATTTTTCAATTTGTTGGATTAGTTAATACTCTTGACAAACTTATAGTTTATATCTTATCATTTGACATTTCACAATGTTTGAATCACTTTCGAAACTTATTTCCTAAAAGTTCCACGAGGTAATTAGCTAAACTTTTATTTGTTGTCTTCTTTGATGTTTCTTCTTTCGGAAAAACCTGCCCCATTTTGCCCATATTGCAAAGGTGGACTAAATATACCGAAAAACAAAAATTTTTTTTTTTTCATGTTTTCGCTTTATTTAGTAATTAATTCGCGTTATTTTGTAATATTACTTCGGAAATATAATTTGCTTTTCCTTTTTTAATATAAAATTACGAAAATTATTATATTTTCATTGCTATATTTAATTATTTAAACGTACTATATATTATTTTTGCTCGCCATATTTCTGCCGCCATTTTTTTTATTTTTTTTATTTATTTATTTATTTATTGTATTTTTAGTGTATTTCAAAATTTCAACTATGAATTCAATTTACCTGCCCATAAAAACCCCCAAACTTTGAAACAAATTTTATCGAAATACTAATTTTGGCCACGAAACCTTGGATGCTGGCCCACTGTGGATTGACACGAATTCTGGGTAATGCCGCAATTAATAATGCGATATTTATGACAGGAAATATCAATATTTCACAAGATATCGCGATATTTTTCAGTTAAGCTAATTTGCATTACAATATTCAAGAAAAAACATTTTTTCTAACATTTCCTTAAATATTTTTCTTAATCGGAATTTTATAAAGCCAATGAGTTAAAAATAATAATAGTTATTGTGAGTGAGTGAAACTCAACACCTACGTCAGCAATCATTGTCAATAATTATCACGATAGTGTTTAATTCGATTATTATTATGATCAATACTCAGATAGCAAAATAAGGTTTACAGGGTGCGTAGTGTTTTTAAAAAGTGCTTAAAGGTGCTTATTTTTGATTTTCGTTTTTTAAAATCCCTTCAAGGTGCTTAATTTTACCTTTTTAAAAATGAGATTTTTTTCTTTACTATGCTGATTTTCGCTTCGAATTATGCAAAAAGACACAGTTCCCATTGATCTATTCAACGTTTTCATAATTAATTCAACCCCAATCTATTTCGGCGTATAGTCAGTCGGTGGAGTATAAAAACGCCATTCGTTTTACATGATTCAAAATTTCATGATTTTTGACAACTGTCAAAAACAATGCCAAGGTTTTTTTTTTTTTTTTTTTTTACATGACGGTTAAAACAAGATAAAACAGTCGATTATCAAGAACTTTCCAACCCTGCCTAATTATGATAATTTTTAAAGTGCTTAAAATTATTTTTGAGTGCATGAAAAGTGCCTAAAAAGTGCTTATTTTTTGTTGAATAATTTGGCTATACTTCCTGGGTTTATTTTCACTAATAAAGCTAGTCTCAAGCTGACCATTTTACGTAAGTGACAATACTTTTTAAAAATGGGTTTAAAAATAATTTTTAACCCTTTAAGGATGAAAGGTTTGAAACTGCAATATTTTTGCTTTATTTAAAAAAAAGATTTTTAGTGCGAGCATTTTGGTGACAATAAAAGGAAAACTCTGACACAAGGTTGCCGTAAAGTTACATGCTTTCTGGGATATTATCGGCTTCGATAAATATCACTGTGGGTGAAATATCCTCAGTGGTAGACGGATCATGGGTTAGAGTCCCCTTGCCGTCAGGCTAACCGTGGGAGGTTCTCGTGGTCTTCCTCTCCATGTAACGCAAATGCGGGTTAGCTCCATCAAAAAGTCCTCCACGAAGGCAAATTTCTCCCAATACTCGATCCAGGAGTTCCCTTGTCTTCTGGATTGGGTTCAAAATTACAAGGCTACGGAGTTGAACATTAGTAGCCGTAAACCCATTAAGTTGGGTCGGCTGTTCAACGACGGTTATAAAATAAAATAAAATATCACTGTGGGGCTGGGATAGCCTGGTCGGTAGGGCGCTGGGCCCATATCCAAGAGGTCGTGGGTTCGATCCTCGCCGGCCGAAGACTCCCCGTGTAGTAAATGGTGACTGATGCACGTTAAATCTGTCGAGTCTCAAAGTCCTCCATGTTCCCATAACAAATCAATACCTCTGGGGGTACTGATCCAGGAGTTTCCTTGTCTTCTGGATTGGTTCAAAATTACAAGGCTACGGAGTTGAACATTAGTAGTCGTAAACCCATGAAATTGGGTCTGCTGTTCAACAACGGTTATAAAATAAAATATCACTGTATTCGATAATTTAAAATATTTTTAAATCTTTTAACTCAGATGGGATACCGACTTATATTTTTTCTGACGCTCTAATTACAAATTAAAATATAATTCTAGTATTTTTTAATAATAATAAAATTTTTATTTTATAATAAAAATAGTTATTAAAAAAAATCTCGTAGATTATCAGAATTATAATTGTTCTAAAATATAAAATCTAAAAAAAATAGTTAGAAAATTTCTTTTCATTCATATTCAAAAATTTGTCAACGATTGATTTTGTTAATTGAAGATATTTCAATGATGAATTATAGTTCGTTCAGCAGAGAGGAGTTGGCATTTGGCTCCTCGGACGAAGGAGTAAAAGGAGAAACGTCTCCGTACTTAAAATTGAGACAACCCTTAATGCGTGCCAAACGCAAACAGTGAATTCTTTTTCAGTCACAATATATTTTAAATTTAAAAACTGCAGTTTTTCCTGCAAAATGTCTCAAAAAGGACAAACTGTTCACTCACAAGAGAGAAATATAATCAAACTTATTAAATATTTAATGTTAAAAAAATGCACTTAAAGATTGCGAAGTAAATATTTTTGTCAGATGATCAGCAAATAGCAACTTTGTACAGGATTGTTCACATCCTTCTCCCAAAAATAGCGAAATAGTATCGTCGGATACCACGTGATGAAGGCGGAACCAAGTGCTAACTCCTGGTGAATGAACTATACTGTTTCTCTTAGATCTAAAAACTGCAAGAAGCGCAAATTTGAAAAACAATTCCCAGATAGCAAAATAAGGTTTATTTTCACTCAACAAAAACCTTTTACATATTTCTTATTTGTATTTGTTTTTAAAGTATTGCATTGCAATGTGAATCAATTGATACATGAACGTAAACAAATGCAAATCGGTTTCAGCTCCGTAAAAACAATAAAGCTGTATAGTATCACCTGACAATTAAAATTTTTCATAGAATCTTTTAGTGCGTCTATTAATTTGGCCTGGGACTGTAGCTTTTCCAGTCAATGACACCATATTTTTATTGAGCTTAGTAACTAATTTGAAATTTTAGTAAACTCATGGAATACAGAGCCGTTCATTTTTATAGCCTTTTTTCAATATTTTATAATTAAATTTTCGGACACCCGGTATTAGCTCCCATTAATTCTATATTTAATAGTTGTAATTATTGTAAAGGATAATGACAAAGTGAGGAATTTGATTTGAAGCAAGCTCGTTTTAACTTTAAAATAAAATAAAAAATTAGATAAATATTTTTAGTAAACTTTACCTGAATTGGATTCTGTGTAAAACAGAATTTTGTCTCAATCTCTTGCGTACTACAGATAAAAAGAACATTATACTATTTAGCGTTATGTAAGATGTTTTGTAGGTCTTTAATAAGCGTTTTTATCTTTTTCAAAAATTATGTGAAAAAAATGCACATTAAGAATCTCAAATTGCTAAGCGAGGAAAAACGATAACGTATTATAATGAATCATTGCTGAGAAGAGTTCAACTAAAACTTACTTAAAAGCGTTTATTAGAAACACTTCCATATTTTACCCGGCAATAAAACTGGTTTTAATATTTTTCATCCCACCTTCCTCACCAGCAGTTCGATAAATTTCGATGAAAATATGGATTTTTTCCCCTTCATTTGAATCCTATAATATATTTACATATTTGACAGAGTTTTTAAAAAACAAATTATAAAATAAGGATAGTGATTATGAAACATCCTATACATTAAATAACGTTAATATAACGTCATAGCTGGAAATTTTTTTGTGTTTTTTAAACTCCTTAATCGTGTGGTTGAATCATAAAATTTATTCCTACTTTTTCTCTTTCAATCAGTGTATGTTAAATGCCAACATTTGATGTTTTATGAGAAAAATAATTAAATGTTTTAAGAGAAAAGTTAATATTTTCAAATAGTAGAAGTTAATATTTTCGAATATTCAAGAAATTATAGTCTCTGGTCGCACCATTAGACGCACTATAATTTTCTATGTAAAATCTTAATTATCAGTTGACACTATACAGCTTTATTTTTTTTTTTGCGTCACTGAAACCGGTTTGCACTTGTTTACGTTCGTGTATCAATGTGTTAAATTAGACGATATGTAATAAAAATTCGACGATTGAATAAATTAGACGATATATTATATAAATGTAGAATATTTATTATACCATGCATTATATTAGTATATTATAATAATTAGATCAAATTATTAGACGCACTGTAGTTTTTTAATAGTTGCATGATTTGCTCGAGTTTATAGGCAATACTTTTTTTATATTTAAACATAAATGTAATGAGTTTTAATTCGAGAGATTTTTTATATACTTATATACTTCCTATTTGTATTCATTTTTAACGTATTGTATTACAATGTTAAGCAATTGATACAGGAGCGTAAACAAATGCATCCGAGTAAAAACAATAAAGCTGTATAGTATCACCTGATAATTATAATTTTACATAGAATCTTATAGTGTGTCTAATAATATGGCCAGGGACTGTATGTGATTCTACTTCCCCCATGTTAACCTATGAAGAATTATACGAATACCAATTGTCTATTAGGTTAGGTTATTAATATTTTAAAGTTAATATTTTCGAATCTTAACCTAAGAAATCATCTGGTTCTACTTCCTCCGTATCTATGGATTAACTTATTAACATATGGAAAAGAATTAGAATTAACCTATGGAGAATTATGTGAATGCCAATTGTCTATATATTAAGTTAACTAAAATATTTTGAAGCATTTTTTGTTTCAATTTACTCTTTAAAATATATTCCATGAAACTAGACATCGAATTTTTATATTGAAGGTTTTAAGTATTTTTCAACTTTTTCCGTACTTAACACAATAAATATCTTTGGTAATTGACAAGATTTAAAAAAAAAAAAAAAAAAAAATACTCCAAATCTTCAAAATTGGGTTTCGTATTTCTATAAAATACATTTTAAGGAAGAAAAAAAACGAAACAAAAATATATTAAAATATTAATTATCTTAAATATAGGGAATTGGTATACATATAATTCTTTATAATGTAATATTAAAAAGAGGGAAATAATAGTCAGACAAAAAGATACTCTTAGGAGAGCGCTATACCTTGGGATAAATCCTATATGGCAAATTTTCTATCATCTACATATGTAATTTAAAATAAAGTATTGAACAAGTGAGCTCAAGTAAACCATGACGAATCAAGTAATGAAAAAATATTTCCAAAATATTAAAATGCAAACAAATTATTGTATGATTACATTCCTCAACTATATAATTTTGAGTTATTCATCCATAATTTTTTTCCATTTTGATATCTTGAAATATAATGGAAAAAATGTATTCATATTAAAATGCAAACAAAATATTGCAGGATCCCCCATTGTGTAATCCTGTATTATCATCCGTCCATAATTTTTATACATTTTATCTTAAAATTGAATTTAAAAAAATATTTTAAACGAATCCCAGATAACAAAATAAGGTTTATTTTCACTCAGCAAAAACCTTTTAATGTTGTAGTTCATTTACGTCAAACTAGAGCTGCCCACTGAGCTATTGGCGACGGTCTGAGAAACATCCCTGAGGATTATCTGAAGACATGCCATCACAATTTTTATCCTTTACAGAGGGGATGGCACCCCCGCTTTGGTAGCTCGCCGACATGCATGCGAAGTCTTGTAATATACGGTAGAACAACAAGGACCAATATCGCACACCCTCGGTCCCTACGCAGACCTGGTCCAAGTGGTCACCCACCCGCACACTTTCCGCAGCCAGTGATGCTTGATTTCGGTGATCTTAACGATCAGCCCACTGCGAGACAACCATTTAATTTAAACCTAAAATGGTTTGTTATGCGGTTTATGTGTAAACCTTCTAATCTTAAAATGAGATCTGTGACGCTCTATTCTACGCACATTACCCTAATCCAAAACCTTGGAAAACAGCCTTCGATATAAAAACCTTAAATCGAGATTGAATCCTAGAACGAAGTCTAGTCTTAAGATAAAATAATCTTAAATCTAGATAATTATAAGGTCTTGTATACTCAACTAAAATCCACCTTGTCAAGAAATTTTGATGATCGCTAGTGTGACGTCAGCTTAAATGCCAAGTATGGACCTAAGCGACCATTTCACCTAAAAGACAATACTTTAAAAATAATTATTAATATTTTTAGGATGAATGGTTTGAAACTGCAATATTTTTGCTTTATTTTGAAAAAAGGCTTTTAGTATTGGCGATCACAACACTCGGATACGCCATCTGGGGAGAGACCGGTTTCATGCATTCAGACCTTCGCCCTTTCCTCTCCTCCTCTTTTTAGTTGTATAGGAATGTACAACGATATTTTCCTTTTTCTTAATATTTTTCCTTTTTATTTAATAAAAATATTTTTTACAATTTCCGTGATACTTTTCTTTAGAACTATGTTTAACGTATTTTTCAGTTCCATATAGTTTTCCAACTTAAAAGATTTTAATCTATATGAAAATCAAGAGAGAAACTAGCGTACTTCCTTCCTCTATGACTTTCCACACGCTAATGGGGAAAGCATGTGAAGTGTTGCCATAGGTAGAGAGTTTTTCTCTACGCCACCTGCAGTTTATTTCGATCGCCAATAAAAATTTTCGTGACAATAAAAAGAAAATTCCCGCACGAGATCGCCGTAAGATTACAAGTTTTCTGGGTTGTTGTTGTTGTTGTAGTTCATTTACGACGCACTAGAGCTGCACAATGGGCTATTGGCGACGGTCTGGGAAACATCCCTGAGGATGATCCGAAGATATGCCATCACAATTTTGATCCTCTGCAGAGGGGATGGCACCCCTGCTTCGGTAGCCCAACGACCTGCATGCGAAGTCGAGCACTTCGTAGCACAGTTTAACGAGGACCAATACCGCACACCCTCGGTCCCTACGCAGACTGATCCAAGTGGTGACCCACCCGCACACTGACCGCAGCCAGTGATGCTTGACTTCAGTGATCTGCTGGGAACCGTGTCTTAACGATCAGTCCACTGCGGGACCAAGTTTTCTGGGAATAAGTTATTGCAGGGAACCTCCCTGGCCAAGTGGTATCACCCGCCAAACGCTGTGCAAACGATGGAGGTAGCGGGTTCGAATCCCGCCGTAACCCTGGATGTATTCTTTGCGATGTCCTTCTCTGAATTGTTCTTCTACGTGACAAAGGTTTATAAGTCTAAATTGAGCACACAAACCTGCAAATGTATGTAGTTTCATTAAAGCAATAAATAAATTATTGTGGGGGCCTCCCTGGCCGAGCGGTATCGCCCGCCAAACGCTCTGTTAAGCGTGGAGGTGGCGGATTCGAATCCCGCCGTAACCCTGGATGTATTCTTTGTGATATCCTTCTCTGTATTGTGCTATCTGTGTCTTTCTACTTGACAAAGGCTTATAAGCCTTAATTGAGCACACAAGCCTGCAAATGTATGTTATACCAATAAATTATTCCCCCCCAAAGGTAATTCTAAATGCAAACAAACTTTGGATGTTTATCTTGAAATTTTTTTTATCATTTTAAATTCATGGTTTACTCTGGATTTGCTTGAACTCTTTCATAATTCAAATTATAAATTACCAATTGAGGGAAAACAGAATTCGTTCTGAAAAGTTTCTTTGTTTGTATGGATAAAATTAAATTTTTAATTTTTTTTTTCTCTTCTATCCTGCAGATGACGAGGATTCGTCAGTAGAAGGAGTAATAACATCAAATGGACTGCTAGATGCTGTCGTGAACACAAAGCGTGAACAGTATTTTATTGAACCATCTTCAAGATACTTTCCAGATTCACATCAGCTCTTTCATTCTGTCATCTATCGATTATCAGACGTCCATTTTCCTCTCGGAAATATAACCCACAAATCACCTTCATCTGTACATAAGCATGATAAAAGTCCATTTTTACATCATCATATAACATCATCAAAAGATCTCCCACATTCGGTTGTACATAAAAATCGCAAAGACAATAGTTCCTTGGAGTTCCCATTATTTTTGAAACTCTCCTCGAAATTTCATTTTCGGCATTTAAAAAATAAAGCTCATCATATCCGGACTAACTATCATTCTCGGACTCTATTATCAAAAACATACAAGGATATTTTATATTGGAGGGATGGGGATTCATTACATTATCGTAATTTCGAACGATATGGTGATTCTGAACGGTATGGAGTTCGATCCAATCAAAGAACACATTGGTCTGAAGACAGAACTGATAGACACATAGCAATAGATCCACAAAAAAGTACTTGTATGTTATACTTGCAAGCTGATCATTTGTTTTATCAGAAGATGGGAAGTGAAGAAGCTTGTATAGAGACTATGACTCGACATGTACAGAAAGTGAATGGTATATATAAAAACACAGGTATTTATACTTATCTTATTTGTTATTTATTGTATTATACTGTTGGGTCTTTGTGCCAACAAAATTAAATGAACGCCAATTTACGATACTACAAATAATTTTATCAAAAAAATAACATATTTTATTTCTTAAACACTTTAAAACACAACAACATTTTTTATTTATCTAACTCCGTTGCCAAAACGAATTCAAAACTAAAACTTATAATTTTTCAAAACACGTTCAAATAAATTATTAAAATTTTATGTCTCTACATGTACTCCCCTACCAGTAACGAACGTTACGTTACTAGTAGGAGAAATGCATAGTAAAATTCAGGTTTTGAATCTTATTGGTGTCTTTATTATTCGACCAGTCCGAGATTGTTTAATCGCTGATTTCAGCTCAGGCTGGAACAGAATCTTTACTGGCAGTGTTGTAGGCATATTCTTTGCGAAAGTTTTAGATGTAGGTTCTTCAGCATTTTCTTCTGGTAATATATAAGCTGGCTTCAATCTATCTATTGTTACATTTACTTCGTTATTCTTTATCAGAAGGGTAAAATACTTTGGTGTTCGGTTGATAACTGTATAGGGGCCTTGGTATGGTGCTTCCAGTGGTTTTCGAACTCTGTCTGTGCGAATAAAAACGTGAGAAGTTGATTTCAAATCTTTATGTTCAAATATTTTAGAATTACTATTGTGTTGGTTTTCGATTGGTCTAACTGATTCCATAGCTTTTTGTAAATCATTTATAAAAGTTCCTGGTGATGTATATTGTATATTTGCATCAAAAAATTCTCCAGGAAGTTTAATATTCTCTCCATACACCATTTCTGCAATAGTATAATTAGCATCTTTCTTTATCGCAGTTAGTAACCCCAAGAGCACTGTTGGTAACGTTTCACTCCAAGATATATTGTTATGTGCCTTTAAAGCAGCCTTTATAGATCTGTGTAAACGCTCTACCTTGCCGTTACATTGCGGATGATATGCTGTGGTACATGAAAGCTTAATACCGCAAATTCTTGACAAGGTTCGAAATATTTCGGATGAAAATTGGGTTCCACGATCAGTAATAAGCTTCCAAGGTACTCCGAATCTTGCTATCCAACCGCTATAAAAAGCTCTTGATATCGTTTCTGCAGTAATGTTTTCCAACGGAATAGCTTCCATCTAGTTTGTATATCTGTCTATACATGTTAAACAGTAGGTGTTACCGTTTGATGGTGGCAGTGGACCTACAATGTCTATGTACTTCTTGAAATCTTCCTGATGGTTTCTGAAATTCACCTATTGCTGTTTTTGTATGGCGGGTAATTTTTGATTTTTGGCATGGAATGCATGATTTCGCCCAAAGCTGGACATCTTTCCTTATATTTGGCCATATAAACTTCGAGGAAATTAATTTTATTGTAGATTTTATTCCTGGGTGGGATAATCCGTGAAACTGTTGAAATATCTTCATGCGGAACTTTTTAGGTACATATGGTCTGATCTGCTGCGTTGAAGTATCACACCAGGTATTTTCCAGATGGAAGTGAATACTTTTTAAATGACAAACTTGTTGATTTTTGACATGTTTGAAATTCTTCATCTTGTTCTTGTTCTTCGGCAACTAGGTCATAATCCATTACGGCAATTTCCTCAATTCTTGATAGAGCATCCGCTACTACGTTGCTTTCTCCTGCAATATATTCAATTTCTAATGTGAATTCGGAAATATATTGCAATTGTCTAATTTGGCGTGGAGATGCTTTATCTGATTTTTGTAAAAATGCGTAGATTAATGGCTTGTGGTCAGTATACACAGTGAATTTTCTGCCTTCAAGCATATGTTTGAAATATTTGATAGATAAATAGATTCCGAGAAGTTCTCGATCGTAAGTACTGTAATTTTGTTGTGTGCCATTAAGCTTCTTGGAAAAAAATCCAATCGGCTTCCAATTACCATTTTCAAGTTGTTGTAAAACTGCCCCTACTGCATTATTTGAAGCATCTGTGCACAATGAAAGTGGTAATTCAGAATTTGGATGAGACAAAACAGCAACATTTGCCAAATCATTTTTACATTTTTCAAACTGTTCAATAGCTTCCTTATTCCAAGTTATTTTTCGATTGTCTTTTTTCTTTGATCCTTTCAAGTATTCATGTAAAGTACTAGCGGCGTTTTTCAAGAAATGACGGTAGAAATTCCAAGGAAGGTTCGTAGCTGATGAACAGTTTCAGGCAGTTTAATATTGCTTTAACCTTTTCAGGAAGGGGTTTTGATCCTTCGTTTGTTATTAGAAAACCTAAAAATTCCAGTTTCTTAACTCCAATAACAGATTTAGAAATATTTAGTCTCAATCCATATTTTTGTAATCTGTCAAAAACTAATTTCAGGTGTATTTCGGGTTCTTCGTCCGTAGTTGACGCAATTAAAACATCATCCAAATACGGAAAAATAAAGTTTAGTCCTCTGAATACTTCATTAATAAATCTCTGAAATGTAGATGGAGCGTTACGTAAGCCAAAACTCATTACATTAAATTCATATAAACCGAAGGGTGTTATTATTGCAGTTTTTTGCTTATCAGTTTCATTAATTGGAATTTGAAAATATGCTTTATTTAAATCTATTTTGGAAAATATTTTAGTACCCTTTAAAATGTGGTTGAAATCTTCTAGCCGAGGTATAGGATAACGATCTGGTATTGTTTGAGCGTTCAAGCGTCGGTAGTCCCCACACGGTCGAAAAGAACCATCTTTCTTCGGTACCATGTGTAGAGGGCTGGACCACTGAGATTTAGATGGTCGAATGATATCATTTTCTAACATATACTGGAATTTCTGTTTTGCTATTTCTAATCGTTTTGAATCCAGTTGTCTAGCTTTAGAATAAGTAGGTTGTCCTTTAGTTGTAATAAAATGTTCAGTATCATGTTCACATTTAGATGCTGTTAAATTAGGCTTAGTTGAATTTGGGTATTGTTGTAACAAATTAGCATATTTAGAATTTTTATTCAAAGTACTGATGACCTCATCCACGGATACTGTCGTTAAGTGGTGTCGAACAGCCAAATTAGTTATCCCATCAATAATTTGTTTATTGTGAATATCTATTAAAAGTTTAAATTTATTCAAAAAGTCAGCTCCTATTATAGGTTTATCAACTTTAGCTAAGATAAAAGGAAATTTAAATTCTCTTCTGAGTCCTAAATTCAAATTTAAAATTTTAATTCCGAAAGTAGGAATTTCCGTTCCATTTGCTGCGTTCGTTGCTGTTTAATTTCGATGAGTTGCAGGTATTAGACTAACATCAGCTCCTGAATCAACTAAAAATCTTAATCCTGAATTTTTATCCTTAACAAATAATCTAAACTTGCGGCTTTCATTAACAACAGCAACAGTTGTAGCCGCTAATCCTGTTGCATCATGGAGTTTTCCGACTTTTCTCGCCAAGCACATGGTGAATAACATTTCTCAGGTCGGCAACGATTACCAAATTTAAAATGATAGTAACAATATTTACCTTTCCTATTGAATGCTTTTACTGAATGACTGCGACTTCGAGATGTATTTCGGTAATTATTTCTAAATTTGGATCTACTACGGTCATTTATTTGCAGTGAATCAATTTTCTGTTCTAATGCTGCTATTCGTGCAATTAAAGCATCATTATTGGTAACATTTGGCAAAACAGTACATATTTCATCCCTAGTTTTCATTTCGTGAATTTTATCCGCCATCGTAGACAGTTTATCTAAGTTTTCTTCACTTACAAGCAGAATATTTCGTATACAATTCGGCATTTTATCAAGCCATAAAGATTTCAACACTTTTTCTGAAAAATCGTCTGCTCCCAAATTTTTCATTTTTTGAAAAAGTTGGCTTGGCTTGTAATCTCCAAGCTCTAATCCGGTAACCAAGCGCTGAATTCTCTTGTTTTCGCTTTCCTTAACCGTATTTAAAAGTCTTTCTTTCGCCAAGGTATATTTGTTAGGCTTAGTGTCTTTAATAATGTCCCAAATATTTTCTACATACTTTGGTTCCAGCTGGGATATCAAATAATTAAATCTAGTTTCTTCAGTTGTGATCTTATTTATTTGAAACTGTGCTTCTACTTGGTAAAACCAAATGTCTGGTTTCTCTCGCCAAAAAGGTGGAATTTTAATGCTTACTTTATTAGCTTCGGCGTCCATGACGATCGTTGCTTCGATTTTTTTACTGTTTTCTGTAATCATCTCAAAAATAAGGGTCACCAATTTGTTGGGTCTTTGTGCCAACAAAATTAAATGAACGCCAATTTACGATACTACAAATAATTTTATCAAAAAAATAACATATTTTATTTCTTAACACTTTAAAACACAACAACATTTTTTATTTATCTAACTCCGTTGCCAAAACGAATTCAAAACTAAAACTTATAATTTTTCAAAACACATTCAAATAAATTATTAAAATTTTATGTCTCTACAATACTCTTTAAATGGGGAGACACAAGAAAATTGTATATTTTTTATTGATTCTCCGCATCAAATTTGATGCAAGTCTTTTATGATTTTTTACGGATTCGTAAAATAACATAAATTAGTTAGAAAAGTGGGAGAAAATGTCACAATGGCTTGGCTTGGTGCAAGGACAAAGTGTCCTAATACCCATTTTGTTATAAATAAGACTTGTGTTACATTTGTACTCGGTTTTTGCATTTATTTTATAACCGGCGTTGAACAGCCAACTCAATTCTGAGTCTACGACTATCAATGTTGTAATTTTTAACCCAACCCAGAAGACAAGGGAACTTCTGGATCAAGCATTGGAACAAACCAGCCTCCGTGAAGGACTTTTTGATGGAACTAACTCCCCTTTGCTGTACATGAAAAGGAAAACCTCCTACAATTTCCCGAGGATAAAGGGATTCTAATCCATGACCCATCTACTGTTAAGTATATTTTACTTTCGCATTTTGGTTGGTTAGAGACAACAGCAGAGTTCGTACCAACCAGCCACTGCTGGGATAGGAACCTGGATCACCTCATAAGGAGGTAGACGCTCTATCCCCTGAGCCACCGCAACTTTTCAATTCTTGCATTCATCAAAACAAGTACAATGCCCACAGTCTTTTTGAATACAATAAATTGTTTACAAAAATTACTTTATCTAGTCCTTGAGTCAAGCTTCTAAATTTTAAACTGATTTTTTTGATTTAATTATAAATGTTAAAATACCTACTTCCACTACTTATCAATCAATATTAAAATAAAGAAATTTTAAAAAAAGAAATTGCATATAAAAAATTTAGAAATTTCAAAGATTAAAAGTTAATGCTACGTTAAGAAATTGTATACAAGTTTAGCTATTTTAACCATATTTGAGACAAATATATCTGTATCATAAATATGTTTATACCATAATCAACTATTTGACATAACATTTTTAAAAAATATTAATACCTTTGCATCAGTTTGGAAGCCTAATTATTTCATATTTGTTTATTTATTTATTTTTAGTTTTGATTTTATAATTAAAAGTTTGGATTTTATAATTTATTTTTAAAAAGAATCATTTGCATAAAAGTTTATTATTTTATAATTTATTTTTAAAAGTTTATTATTTACTTCATGTGTAGCTTTTACAGCTTATTTTATAAGATTGAGCCAGTTTTTATTTTAACCTATGTTCAACAAATGATTTAAATTTTGTTCTTATAGCTAAATATGCATTTGTAACAAAAAAATAATACTTATGTGTTTTATTTTTATTTTATTTTCATAAATTTGCATGGTTATTTTTTGTTGGATAAGTTTTTGTTTACTTTCTTTAGCTAATAATTTTGTAGAAATGCAAAGTTTCCTTTAAAGACATCATTACTTGCTTTACCACACAGTAGTGTAGTAAGAAATGCATTGGTGGTTCCTGAAATGATTTGAACAAAACCTGGAACTTTTAAAATAGGTAGTAAATATTTTATTTCAACATTTTTTTATTTATTAACATAGAATTTAAATTATGAACTCATTTTAAGTCAAGTTTCATTATTTTATTAAAAATTTAATAGTTCTTTTTAATAAGAACTTTGTATGTGTTTAGCAGAAATATCTCAGATTTTGTAAGTCCGCACATTTTTCATCTGATTTAAAAAACTTTAATTTTCATATACAAATTAAATTAGGTAGTTACCTAATTTAATATAGAATTAGTACTTATTTCATACCTAAAAATTCGTTTTAACAAAACATTTTTTATACATCCAAGTTTTGATATCAAAAGCTATTTTTATTTTTAAATAGCCAAACTCCTACTTAGACTTTTCTTTATTAATACAATTATTTATTAATAAAGAAAAGTCTAAGTCTCTCTTATTTATTAATAAAGATAAGTCTATTTTAACAAAACTTTTTTTATACATCCAAGTTTTGATATCAAAAGTTATTTTTATTTTTAGATATCAAAACTCAAGCTTAGACTTTTATTTATTAATACAATTATATAGATACATACAGGGTGTTTTGAAACTCATAATCAAATATTTAAGGGCTGATTGAAAACATCTAAACAAGTAATTTTCATCTTATAATGCATGGATAAAGAGCAAGAGATGAATCACTTACGCTATTATCAGTGGAAGAACAAAACATCAAATTGGTAGAGAGGGTATTAACAGTGACGGCGGAAGCATTGTATGAGGGGAGCTTTTTCCCCTCCTGTATATATATATTAGTATTAACGGGGTCCGAATTATCTGATCCTTACAAAATGGCAATCAGGAATTCGAATTTGCAATTTTAATTTCCTAATTCGAATTGTTATAAAATTTTAAAAAATGAATTGTTTGCCTGTAAATTATTCCTTTCTCATTTTACAGTATTTTTTAACATATTGTTTTACTATTTTTTTTAATTTAATATTCTGTTCTGAAAAATTAATAAATTATTTGAAAAAAGTACTGTAAATATTGTTGTAAATCTAAATTTTTGTTATATGCTATGTCTCCACTCTTGTAAAAAATTTAAGACTTAACTTGCAAATAAAAAATTCCTGATTCTTCAAAAACACCAAGGATTTTAAACGTCAATTAAAGAAGCACTGAAAGATAAAACTTCACAGTTTACTGTGTTCTTCTTAGGAAACTAGTTCATTTATTCTCATGAGATCTTCAAGATTTCTTTGCTCATTGGCTCAATTTTGGTGCTTATATTCGTGCATGACTTGGAGCCCTGTTGCAATGAGTCTACGGATTGCTTATTATCTTGTACTGCAGTGATGGTTACGAGTGAGTCTTCAATTTGATTTTGTATGGGTCTTAAGACCTGGTTCACTCTAACTAATCATTTATTCTCGTGATATTTCATAATTAGTTACTAATGTTATCAACAAATGGTGACTGGACCTATGAAATAATGTTTCTGCTGCATGTTAGACCATTCCAACTGAAATGTTTACATAGACATCTGTAATTTAATTTTTAGACCCCGCTACATTGTTACTATGAATGTTTGGCTTTTTTACATATTGCATATTAAGTTTGCCTGGTCACCAACACCATCTGTTGACAACTTTGTGACTAATTTTTAAATTTGTTAAGAAAAATCTCTAGTTTCCTGAACAAAATAACGCAAACCATACATTTCTACTTTTTTTAAATAGTTGACTGTTATAGGACACCTGATATGAAATGACAGCTTTGAAATAAAATTCTTATATTTTTTAACTAATTTATTTTTCTCATATTAAAATTAATAATACTTTTTATTTATCTTATTACACTCTCAAAAAAAAGAACTTATTAACATTTGTTTGTCACAGAAGATTACTGAATTAATTTGTTTTCTCTTCAGATTTTGATCAAGATGGACGTCCAGACAATATATCATTTTTGATTAAGCGAATCAAAGTGCACACATCAGATGCTTTAAAAGATCCTGTGTACAGATTTCCAGGAAATTATGGAGTTGAAAAATTTTTGGAGTTATTTTCTGAAGAAGATTATGATGCCTTTTGTTTAGCTTATATGTTTACTTATCGTGATTTTGAGGGCGGAACATTAGGCTTAGCTTGGACTGGAGATCTGAAAAATGCTGGTGGTGTTTGTGAAAAAAATGGGGTAAGTTAAAAATTCTTTCAATAGTGAATGTTTTAAATTTCTTTAAAAAGTTTCTCAACTATAGGAACATTTTATCTAGGACTAACCAGCTCTTCATATTGCATTTTTTTTTTTTTATTTCTTTTGAAAATAATCTATTGACTAAAAATGGACTACCCAAAATTACAATTGATACCTTTCCTTAATGTTATTACAATTTGTTTTGGATAAACATGGTACATACTTCTATGTGCTGTTTTTCTAAGTTAGATAGTTACACAAGCAATCCATTGTCAAACAGATAAATTGAGGCAACCATTTGTCTTCAAATTTCAGTATTACATGTCTGCAGCATGTTTTGAAATCACTACAAGTATTATTTATTTTTAGAAAATTAGTTAAAAATGAAGTACAAAATCTTATAATTTTAGTGAGAGCAATTAAATATTTAAGTGAGGAAAAAAATAATAATCTGAGAAATCACTAATGAGGATGCAGAATTGAAACCATAAAACCCGTTGTTGTTGTTGTTTCAAGTAGTCGTCTTTCATGTCTACACAAAGTTTTTTACAGGTTTTTCGGTTTTTAATCTCTCTCATGCTCGTTACACATTCCTCAGGTTTTAAAAAAATTTCCCTTTTTCTCTCCTCATTTATACATCAATTTGCGATCTTCTACTATTTTTGTTCTTTTTACTTTTAACAGTTTCTAAAAATGTAGTGTGTTGATTACAGAGTAAAATGTATATATGTATTTGTAATTTTTTTAAATAATTCTAAGCTATTTTACTGTGATAAAAGTTTATTTATTGTTTCCAATTAAAACGTGAGGGTCATTTCACCAAATGCTGATTTTAAATAGAAACAATGTTATATCACAGGAAAAAAAAAAAACTCATTAAAAAAAGATAGCTCATATGTTTAACATAATTTTTCATACCTAAGCAAAATTATTTACAATGATACCAAAATAATTTTAGTTGTAGTCTGAGAGATTTTTTTTAAAATACTAATTTGTTAAATATACATAACAATGATTTGAAGTATACTTTATTTGTATACTCTATGTTTATATTGAAAATTTTTTTATATCTTTTTAGCACTACAGGGGCAGTTTAAAAAGCTTGAATACTGGCATTGTAACCCTCTTAAATTATGGAAAATATGTTCCTCCTATTGTTTCTCATGTCACTCTAGCTCATGAAATTGGACATAATTTCGGATCACCGGTAGGTAATAAATTACGCTACTAATATTTTCACAGAATTTTCAAATAACATAAAATGCATGCATAACATACATGGCTATGCAATAATTTATACAAATGTATTATTCCCTATTTTAAAATAGAAGAACATTTGTGTTAGAAGTGTTCTTCTGATATATTGAAATATAGGAAAAATATCTAAAGAAAAACATTTATTTTAAAAATATTGACACATCTTTTAATATAACATTTTACACTACAATCGAATCCCGTTTTAGCGAATTCCATGGGACCGAAGCTATTTCTACGCAATAATGAAAATTCGTTATACCGATATTACGAATTTTCAACATTTTTCGTTACATTGGGATTATTCGTATGAAAAATCAATTTACAGTTTTGATATTATATTTTTAATCTAGATTTGGGAAAATATCAATGTAATATTAAAAGAGCTCACAAAACTAATGTAAACAATGAATTTATTAACACTTACTAATTAGGCAGATACATAATCAGTAATTTTTTTCTGAAGAAATGATTTAGAACCAGTAGAAATTAAAAAAATTTCCAAACTATGCACATGTTCAAACAAAGTATCTGAAAAGTTTTTTGTGTGCCGATAAATATCTCTTTACAGCTTCCAAATTGGCCAAGGCTTGTGAAGCTGTAGGTACATTGTTTTCTTCTGGACATTCTTCATCATCACTGCTGTCCGAAAGTGATTTTTGTTTGTTTTCTTGAATCATACGTACAATATCATTGTCTGTCAATGCTTCGCATGTTCCATCATCTGCAGTCAGAAAATTGTCAAGACTGACTTCGTTTGGCACTGATGTTTCTTTTGTCACATGTTCCCATAAAGGCTTCAAATCGATGATAACATCATTAATTTCATCGACTGTTTCATTGTCAATTGCCGAAATTAAATTTGCTTTCTTCCATCCGTTACAGATTACTTTTTAGCTAATGTCTTTCCATGCTCCAGCAATCATATCCATTGCTTGCTTTACATCTGGTTTCGTAATTGCTTCTTTGTTTCCGATTCGCACAAGCATACGCCTCAGAAGTTGTGTTCGATACTTTCCCTTTACCACTTTAATTATACACTGGTCAAGAGGTTGTAAAATTGACGTACAATTAGGAGGAAAGTATTCGATGTGAATACATTCCAATTTCGGTGGCTCATTGTGGGGTGAACAATTATCAATAAGAAGCAGAATTTTTCTTTTCTTACGTTTCATATCTTCATCTAACTTAACCAACCACTCATTAAATATTCCAAGTCGTCATCCACGCTTTGCGGCTAAATCTATAATTGCAAGGTAGTGAATTTATATTTTTTAGGCACCTAGGTTTGGCAGATTTGCCGATAACCATAACTTTTCTCTTTTCAGTGCCTGACATATTGCAGCAAAACAAAGCAGTTAAACGCAGTTTTGAATTTTTGCCTCCAATGCATTTATCCTTTTTACACGCCAAGGTTTTGTTTGGTAACAGCTGGAAAAAAATTCCCGCTTCGTCTGCGTTGAAAACATCAGAAGGATCATAAGACCTAATTGCATCCGATATTTTTTCTGATTTCCAGTCATTCACAGCTTTTAAATCAACAGAGTTAGCTTCACCACAAATTTGCTTGGCAACAATACCATAACGTTCCTTGAATCGATTCAACCAACCAACACTTGCTTGAAAATTTTCGTTTCCAAAAGTTCTTGCAAATTCTAAAGCCTTTTCACGAATAAGGGACCCGGAAATTGGAATGTTTCGGGAGCGAATATCCTGGAACCATGTAAAAACAGCTGCATCTACATCTTGAAAATTTGAAAGTCGTATCTTTTTTCTATGTGATCCGATCAATGCTGATTGCACTTAATGTTCCAACTTCGTTCGATTTTTTAAAAGAGTAGATAGAGTAGATGGGGATAGTCCATACTTTGTCGCAACGTCAGCTTTTTTTATCCCATGATCAACTTCTGAAATAATTTCCAGTTTTTCCTTAATGGAAAATTGCTTACGCTTTTGACCACTCATTATGCTTAAGAAGGAAAATAAAATGCTTACAAACGTTGAAAGCAGACAAACTGAGTTAACTAACCTTCTCCTATTGAAGTTGCACACCACTCTGGTAATTTTCTGAAACTTGTTTACACCCCTTTTACACCTTGAGTTCTTGGAACAGCTCTCCCCCCCCCCTATTTAGTCTGTTGTAATTCAAGGAAGGAATTGTTCTGCTAAGGGTGGTCACTTCTAATCTATCATTCTTGACAAGCCCTTTCTATTGAATAGAATTCCCTCTTTTAAAAGCATGTGTATTTGGACTTCTTAAAACATGAATGAATCAATGCAAGGGTCAACTCAGGTTGGTCTCTTTCCAGTGATTTTTCTTTTTTTGACAGGTTTTTCACATTTGAAACTTATTAGTATTTTAAGGGTGATAAAACATTTCATTTCTGAGAATATTTTTGAAGAAATGTGTCTTGTTCATCAAAGAAAATAAGACCTGGTGTTCATTTTTGCTTTCGCTAAATCGGATAATTGATTTCGTAATATCGGTATTTTTTATACATTGTTCACATGGAAATACATTTGGAGATTCGGAAAATATTCGTTACTTTGAAATTTTCGCTATTTCGAATTTCGCAAAAACTGGATTTGACTGTATTTGCTTCTACTTATTATCATTATTTGTTATTTTATTTACATTTTTGTCCATCTTTGGTTCCAAAAGTTACTTATGATTTTTATTATTAGCATCTTATTTCTTAAAATTATAATTATACAATTCATTTGAGAAAAAAACTTTTATAATGTTTTATTTTGACCACATCCTGTATTATAAAAGATTTTTGTCATGATGAAAGATTTAAAATGAATTTCCCCATGAAGTTCAAAATAACTATGTGTATGAAAAGAGTTTAATTGTGCACTGTAAAAAAGGGTTTCTCAAAATTGAGCCAAAATGTGTCAAAAAAGTTACAAAACAAAAAATAGTCTAATTCAAAAATCCCATGTATTCAAAAATTGAAACAGTTTATACTTATTTTTGAGCAAAAAGCGTGTGGAGGGAGATATGTGTGGAAGTGAAGTTCATTAGCTGCTTGCAGGATTCAAACCAAAGACCTCCCAGTTCATAGCAAGATGCTCTTATCATTAAAGTTGCTCAACCGAGTCTAGAGAGAGTTAAGAATCTTTATATAGTGGCTGCCGCAATGACATATTATTTCCCTATTTCAAGGGTACAAAGAGTTGCAATCTGAAAATATGCTCATAGTAGCTTAATCTAGAGTGGTAATTTTAATTTCCCTTTTCTCTTAGTTTGCTATATCTTAACATTTAAGCAAATGGAATATATAAAGCTTTCTAATTCTTCCTGGGCTGAATTGAACAACTACGGTGGTTAGAGCATCTTTCTACAGCTGGGAGATCCTTGGCTCAAGTAATGCTGGCAGTCAACGAAAATATCTCTCTCACACATTTTTCCCTTCACATCACTTTCGGGACTATGCATTTTGCTCAAAAATGTGTATCTGTTGTTTTATGAATGCAATTACTATATATTTTATATTTCTAATGTAAGAAAAATGAATTATTAATAGTATACAACTTGAAGATTAAGGATGACAAATTCAAAAAGGAAAAAACAAAAAGCATTTTTGTAATCTGTCAAATCACTTTTGAGGAAGGCAGAATTAAAACATCACTATTTGGCAAACTGGATTAATTGTTATTGTGTTTCTAATAATAGCCCTTCAAATTCTTTCAGTTCCTTTTATAATCAAACTGGATTTTGCCTGCTTCGTCAAATGTTGACAACTTTTTTCTTTCAAATATCAGTTTCTGGAACTGATTTGTTTCAGCCTTAAACACTGCAAAAAGTACATTTCATAAATTAAAAATTTGGCAGATATACAACAAAAGTTTAACTTTATCAACAATTTTCTTAATGCTTAAATAAAATAATGAGTGATCTTAACATTAACCTATTTCTTTTTTAAAATGGGAATTCTAAAGTATTTAAACAAGTTATTGTTTTCTACTTTAATTAGCATGATCCTGAAGATGATGTTGTATGCACTCCAGGAGGTGATAATGGAAATTACATCATGTTTGCCCGTGCAACATCTGGTGACAAAAGAAACAATAACAAATTTTCTCCTTGTAGTGTCCGTAGCATCAATGCTGTACTTAACACAAAAGCCAGAAGTCTAAAAGGTTGTTTCACAGGTATATTTCAATTGACGTTTATTTACTCATAATTGAAATTGAGTAGCTTATTGGAGGAATCTACTAAGTGACATTTAGAAAACTCTATATGTTCCAAGTTTAAAAACAATTTTAGTCAGTTTAGATATAGAATATTAATTTATTTAACCTAGTCTTTAAAAAAGACAGCTTTTTATTTATTAACTAACATCATATTTCTACACATAAAACCAATTTCCATAAATTCTTTAGAATGTCATTTAAGATGTTCTTCTACTATATTCTTCTATTAGCCTTTCAAGTGTTAAGCTTTTGAGAAAAACTGCACACAAATTTTCCAGCAATACACAGTGGTGTAGTTTTGGGGAGGGTTTGGGGTACAAAACCCCCTCCAAAATTATATATATTACTTGATTAATGAACTATTTTCCTGTAAGTGAGATGTAGACATAAAAAAAGCTCTTGTTATTAATTTTTTTGTAATTTAAATGTTTAGAATATATATATATATATATATATATATATATATATATATATATATATATATATTAAAAGGAGATAGAGCCGGGATAGCCTGTTTGGTAGGACACTAGGCTCACAATCGTGAGATCTGGAGTTTGGTTCCAGCTGGCCGAAATCTCCCAGAGTTGACAGTGACTGGTGCACGTTAAATCTGTCTGGTCACAATATCCTCCATGTTCCCCTAACAAATAATACCTCTGGTGGTACTGAATTCGAGATTGATCATGACTACAATGGTATTGAATTTTTTATGTCAATTCTGATAAGAGTTGTTTGAAAACTGAAAAATAGATTTCGGAAATAATGTCAATTACAGTCATGAGAACTTAAAACAATCTGTACTATGTAATGACTTAGCTCTCTTTGTGAATGAAGAATATGAAAATGTTCAATTTTTGAAATTTATATACATATTTATAAGTTAGCTCAAATTTTTAACTCCATAGCTTTGCGTATTCATTATCTAAAAGTGATTCTAATGAAATAGATTATTTTCTGTCTAAATAAAATGAGTTATTAAAACTGTTACCACTCAAAATAGAATGCAACATTTAATATTAATTAAAAATTAAATGTAAAAAAATTTGAACAAACACAAACACAGTGAAAAGTGCTCAGTAAGAAACTACTTTAGTATGTTGAAGTAAAAAAATTCACAATTTTAGTAAAAAAATTCACAATTACTTTTATTAAACGTCAAAAACAATTTAAAATTAAAATCAATAAATGTGATGCAGAATATAATTCTTTGCGCATTAATTGAGAAAAATTTAGGCATTACAAAATTAAAATAGAACTGAATGCAAAATTCTTAGTATAAGATGAAGCAATGTCTAAAACTATATTGAATGCAAGACTGATCGCCCGGAGCACCAGGTTAGAGGGGCATCGAACGAAACTCAGATTTAATGTTTTCTAAATTATTAGTTTTTTTAAAAATATAATTTGCATTGAAAAATATAGTTATGAAAGTGAATTTTTTTAACTATATATTCTTTGGTCAACTTTCTTTATAAATATAGTTTTTTACATAAAAGTTTTACTAAAGATAGGAAGAAAAATGTGCAACAGAAAAGCCACTTTTTTGACACATGAGTTCCACAATTTCTTTTATGTTCTCTTCTCTAAACAATTAACAAGCAAGGGTTAAGGGGTTAATTGCTTTAAGTTTCATGTTTAAGATTAACATTGCTTTAAGATCAGTGAATAAGCATATTAACAGTAGTGAATTTATTTATGGGCAAGTGAATGAATTTATTAATTTATAAAGATGTTTGTAAACCTACAAATTGTGTTATGCCAGTAGGCGTCAATAATATATTCTTTCATAAAATTTTTTACAAAAGTGCAATATATTAAAATTAAAATACTATTAAAATATCATTTAAATATGTACAGTGTGCAAAAACATAAGCAGACCACCCTGAATAACTTTTGATCCAATGATCAGATCTTCACATTCTAGAAATCAATCTTAAAAGCTCAAGAGGGTGACCTCAAATATGCTAATTAATTGGTGCAGAAAATATTTTAAGTTTTGAAAAAAACATTTTTTTTCGACAAATTTAGATTTCTGATTCCAAAAATATAGGGGGCTAGCCGCAATCTGAGTATGGTCCTATTAATTTGGTCAGGAGAGTGGTCCAAAGTTTGCATTCCTTACTGTTAATTTTATTGTATGCCTATTTCCCCATGACTCAAAAATTTTTTAAGTGAATTGAAAAAAATTTGCACGCAATTTAAAAATTCTTTATCCAAAGATAAATTCATGGAAAAAAAGTATATTTTAGCAAATATTTATTATTTTTATTATGAGAGTCAAAATAATATAATAAGAGTCAAAAAAATTTTTGGGCATACAAGTTGTGACTCAATTTTTAAGAACAAAATTTTACTTGGCAGAATACAAAATTTGAGCAAAATCGGCCACCTAGTATCTGAAAAATCAGAATTTTAAAGAAGTCTTATTTTTAAAATTCGATTTATTTCTCGGATTGCTGCTATTCTCTATACTTTGGGAACCAGAAAAGACTCATTTTAACTTTCTAACGTAAATAATCATTTACTTGATTACGCTTCTTTTAGTTCTTGAACAGCGCCATTAAACTAAGTGTTTTGCTTTCAAATGTATTATTTACTGTTTTAGATCTGTTTATTCTTTTATTTAAGCAAAATTTATAATCGTTTAACTTCGTTTTGTTGCGGCAAAAATACACTTCAATTTGGAATTCATTGGCTTTATAATTAATAATTGCAAATAAGCGCAGAGTTTGCTTTTGACAAGTTTTCGTTATTAACCTTGAAGACATTATTTATCTTGTTCATTTGTTTATCCATATGTATGTATTTATAAACGATGTATATATAAACTAGCATTTCGGGTTTATATATATTTTATAATTTTCTGGTAGAAATAATGTAATTTAAAATATAAAAAACAATTTTCTACAGCGTTGTGACTACTGAGATAATTCAAAGAAAAAAGTTCTTATTTTTACTTAATTCATCTTCTTTTTCCACAATTAAGTAAAGGGCGCTGTTTTCAGTATCACCCGGTTTACGAAAACGTCTTCCGCCAGCACTGATTGAATGACAGCACTAGTTTAAGTTTTTTTTTAAAATTTGAACTGACGAAATTTCCTTCCTCTCAGTTGGCTAATTTCCTAAATATTCTTCCTGATCATCTAAAGAATGCTATTGAAATCACTGTAAACACTTTTCTTGCATTTTTAAACTTAATTATGTGGCAGAACATACATTTTGTACATTTTTAATACATATTTGTTCAGCATTCTTAGAAGTTAAAATTATAAAATATTTGTAATTGTTTTGCAGAAAGTCAAGATTTTGTGTGAGACAGTTAATATTGTTCTTGTGCATGTGTTTCGTACACAAATGATAGTAAATTTGATTTGTATCCTTGAACATTAACAGCTTAGTTGTAAAAATATTTTTAATTGTTTTGTAGAAATTCAAGATTCTATATGTGGAAATGGCGTTGTAGAAAAAAGTGAGCAATGTGATTGCGGATGGGAAGAAGATTGTGAGGAAAGTTGTTGTTTTCCTATGAGGACTAATCCTCCTAGAGATGAACCTCCTTGTATGCTTAGACCTAATGTTATTTGCAGGTAAAACTTTGATTTACATAGTATTTTTTTGATGAAATAAATTAAAGGTTGTATATAATTTGATTGCATCAGTTGTGTCTAATACATCATATCTTGCTTTTACAATATGCATATAGTTCTGCACAAATACCCTTTGTTGTAAAAAGTGTGTAGACAGCCATTTTTACGTTTTCAGAGGCCCTTTATGAGTAGTTTTCGAAGAAAATTTTTTTAATTTGAATAATTTTTAAAAAGTATTTTGAGAATGTAAAACAAATGCATTATCATAAAAGTTTTAATACATTATTTATGTAGAAAGTTTAAGGTACCAATACCCTTCACGTTTTTTGAAAGGTGAAGTTTTCTATCACATCATTAAAATCAATTTCCTACAAGACATCATATTCAATGCTAATGATTAGCAAATGACTCACTTTCTGTCTTGAGTCATACAATTTTGTAGCTCATTTTTTATTAATTTTAGTCTGGTGAGGGAATGTTTGCTACTACAATTAGTTATCATTACTAACAAAAATATCGAAATGAAATGTCAATGTTTGGAAATGTGTCTTTGAGATTGTTTTTTACTATTTTATACATATCATCTATACCTAATTAGTGTAGCTTATTCTCTTTAGCCTATTAATGCTTAAAATGTTCTAATTCTAGCACTAATTATTTTTTATTCATATCATTGGTATAGAATCTTCAAAAATCATCTCTGTGAAGCACTAATTCCCTGGATTTTAAAAAATGAAATTTGAAAAAATCTGAACAGATCAGTTATTGATTTTATTATTATTTTATTTAGAGCACGAACTAAGCTAAATAAAACAGGAAGAAGCATGGTAACTAAATTCAAGGAATAACACATATAAATTGTTCCATTGTTGTTGATTGGCATTCAAAACTCCCCTTTCTCAAAACTGTACTGCACGTTCAGTGAATAAGGGAAACGAACCAATCCTTTAAAAAACAAGTATCTGTTCATCTTTATCTTTTTATCATCTTTTCTTCTCTTGATCTACAATAATGTATTATCCCATGATTTGCAAAATGTTATGATCAATGAGATATATGGCTTAACCAATTTTTTTTTAAATATTTCATCTCAATCTCTGTCACTCACTAACACTATTTTAACAAATTAGTTAGCATAATGAATTAGTCAGGATAAAAAAATAAATAAAACATAATTACTTTTGATTTTTGTCTCTTGGGGGCCCCATCAGAACTCAGAGCCCTACGTTTGGGCCCACTGCGCTTTTTTTAAAAAAAGACTACATATGTAGCTGATTTGGTACTTAAATATTTGGCACAATTAAAGCACTTGCTGATATAAGCCTATAAATGTCAGCTCAATGCACTTGAGATAATCTACTTTAAAATATGTACGAAAGTCAGGAAGCTGTTAAATAAAATTCATTTTGCATTGAAAACAACCTTGTTTAAAGATTTGAATTATTAAATTGTTGTTCTATCTTTACAATCTACTATAGTATACTTTTAAGCTCTTAAAAACGGAATATTTTGAACAGCAGTTTCAAATAGTGTTATTTTGCTCAATTTTTCCAATCTTTTATTCTCATAGTAAAAATTGAGCTTATTATTTTTTCTATTTCATTTTTCAGCTTTTTATATTAAACTAAATTATGTCCGTTTGAAGAACACTGATAAAAAAAAATTTTAGGTTTTTCATCAAAATTGGTATGAATTTGATGAAACAGGATTTTTTTTTTCATCTATGATATAACATTTCTTGATCAACTAGTTGTTCAAGAGTGTATTCTATTATTAATTACTTACTAGTTACTATTTGACTAAAATTTGATTTCCATTTTAGCCCCAGCCAGGGACCATGTTGTTCTCATGATTGTAGTTTAAAAATAGGAGAAGAATGCAGAGGAGATAATGGCTGTAGAAGTCCTAGTTATTGCGAATATCCTTTTAGAGAATATTTTGTTTAAATTGAAAGAGTTTTCACAAACCTTTTTATTTAATGCTCTAGATAGCGTAAATAAATATCTCCAATTGGATACTCATGTCTTTTTTTGAGATTTTTATTCAAAATATTTTAATAGACATAGGAGAAAATTTCTCATTTTAAGTGTTAAAAAAAATTAAAATGTCATTGATATTTTTTTGTCACCACCCTAAATATATATTTTTAGAATAATTGTTAAAAATGAAACCAAATACTGTATATTTTTCTTAGGGTTCATAAATTTATCTTTATGCGAGAAACAAAAAGGTAACTGGGGGGGGGGTCATAAATTTATCTTAAATTAAGAACCTAAACCTTTTGAAGAACCTAAACCTATTAATAGGGCAGATGAGATTAAATACATCAAAAATTGGTTGATTTGCTTAATGAATTCTAACAGGTTTTGATTAATTGGATGTATTTACTATAGATACCTTCCATTGTACCACGAAATCAATTAATTTTGAAATTTTTAATCTTATCTTTTATATTAGTTATTCATCAGAGTTTGACAATGTTTTTATTTTCACCTTGCTTAAATATTAATTTGCAAAGTGTCTACATCTTTACTTCATTTTTAACATGTATTTCAAAGATACATAAGTAGTTGCCTTAATTACAAAACATCCTGGTAATATATTCTAAATTTTTTTGATCAAATATACATGTATATATATTTTTTCTTTAATATTGTAGTTATATATATATATATATTCAGTACAGTACCTCTTATCCGGAAATCAGAAAACCGAAACGAAATTCGATAAATTTTCCCACCATTTTTAAAAAAAAAAATTTTTTTCCTCATAAGATTTTAGAATTTTTCTTTCTTTTTTAAAAGAGGTTTACTTACCATCATTCTAGAAATAATCATTAGTGTATTGCTTTATCGTTTTCTCTTCTTTTTAAGATTATTTCTAAATGTTTTTTTTCAGTTGGGTTTGACAATATGAAAAAAAAAACGGCTTTTTGTATCGATTCAGAAAACCGAAAAAATCGGTTATCCGGAATAGAGATGGTCCCGATCGTTCCGGATAATAGGTTCCCTACTGTATATATATATATATATGTACTATGTACATATATATATATATGTGTGTATATATATAACGTCGTTGCCGAGTGGAATGATTAACAGAGGTCATAGGCAGGGAAGGGGGGTACAAAATTTATTTATTATTTATTAGACAGGAGCAGTCATGGAAGTCTGCACGAAAAGTTGCTCATCTCGGTTATATGTTAGGGAAAATCTTGCAAAGTAAATCCGTAAAATGTTTCAATTTAGGGAAAGAGGGAAATTTTAGAAATTACTATTGGTTAATTAAATAGATCACACCATTCCCAGGAAGCATAAAGGGAGAAATGTCTTTATTTAAATTTATGCATAGTTGAGCCAAAAATAGATTTAGAAACAGGATATGGCTTTTTAAAAGTATGATTAAGTGTTTCGATTTGAAATTAATTAGTAATAAATTAGGAGTTGTTTTTAACGAAGAAACTAACATAAAAAGATTAATAAAAGCTTTTTATGTTACTTATATATATATGTACATATATATATGTGTATATATATGTATATATATATATGTGTGTATATATAAATATATATGTGCATATATATATGTGTATATATATATGTATATATATATATACACATATATATGTATATTGTATATATATGTGTGTGTGTATATATATATGTGTGTGTGTGTGTATATATATATATATGGCTTGATCTAGAAATGTGGGGGCCGTAGGCACTCTGTTGTCAAGGGCTCCCTGGTCATTACTTTAAACTAAATTTACATGTTTAATTATAAAGTGTTTCTAAATTAATTATAATACAAGTAAATTACGATATATTAGTAAGTTTAAACTTATATTTGTCTCAATTTTTGTAAACTCATAACTCTAATAGACAATTCTTAAAGAAAAACACGAAAAAGAATTATTTATAACATTTAGAGGGCCCTAAGCCAGGGCCTCTTAGACATATATATATATTTCGTTATTAAATTACATTGTTTTACTTTATTTAAAAATGCTGTTCAATGTACCCCTAATTCTTTTAGTAAAACTTTATTGTTTTGTTTTCATTAATTAACGCAAAAACTTGTATCCATTTCTGTGTAGCTTATTCCCAATTATAATCAGATTAAATATTTAATTAACTCAGTCACTAACTTATTGGATTAAATAATCATTCAATTTAGTTACAGTACGCGCCGTTTATTAAAATCACTTTCATTTTATGCTCTTTTGATTTTATTAAGCGGCTGATTTTATTAAGAGGCAATTCAACATTTGAAAAAAGAAAAATCACATTTTTTTGATATATTCTAAATGCACCCACTTTCAAGGCTGAAATAATGACAACATTAATGCTTTATTTTAACTAATTTAATTATTTTAATAAAGTAAAACCCTACATAAGATTAAATTTACAAAAGTTTTGCAAAAAACGGATCAATGGTTGCTTGAGTTGCAGTATTTAAAATTAACTTTTCAACATCATTTGAGAGTTTATAGAAGTTTCTATAGATTTCGATATTTCCTCTTCTTTGTTCTAAAGCTTGCCGCAATACATTAAGTGCTGTTCTGACTTCCATTGAAGATGGCACTGATGAGTTTATTTCATCTTCTGAGTCTGATTCCTCCATTTCTTGATTGGAAATAACTTTGCAATTTTTGATGTCTGTAACAATTTCAGAATCAGATTTTTCTCCTGATGTTTGCAGGTTATCGTCAATAGCTACGTAACGTGAAAAATTCTTATCCATTTCATTTTCTTCATTGCTGAGCATTTCTTCGAAACAGTTATCAGCTCCATCACCAGTGCTTAATCGACACTTTTTAAAGCTATTATAAGTTGATATTATTTGGGTTGAAACAATGTCCCATGAGTTACGAATCAAATGCATTGATTCCAAAACAGTAAGGGATTTCAATAGTTTGTTTGCAATTAAGAGTTTCGAAGAGCTGTCACAGTCTATGTCACTAATGATTTTTTGAACAACCATTTTTCTGTAATAAAACTTGAACGATCTTATGATTCTCTGATCAAAGGGTTGAATAATAGCTGTAGTGTTAGGTGGCAAAAACACTAATTTAATGTTTTCCAAACGCAAGTCCTCATCAGCAGGGTGGGCAGAACAATTGTCTAAAAGTAAGACGACCTTTTCATTTTTCAGCTCCTTGAAAAAGGTTTCAAGAAGTAGGTTTGAATTTCAAGAAGAAATTTTGTGAAGATGCTGGATGTCATCCATGCGTTATAGCTGTTGGCATAACTGGTGGGCAGGTTTTTTACTCCTTTAAAACATCGAGGTTTTAAACTCTCTCCTATCACTAAAGTTTTTTTTTTCACAGTTCCTGTCATGTTGCATGTTAGCAGCACGGTTAGTCTTTCCTTTATTTTTTTACATCCACCAGTCGATTCATTTTTAAACAGCAGTGTGTGTTCAGGAAGTGCTCGGAAGAATAATCCTGTTTCATCTGTGTTGAAAATTTGCTCTGGTTTATAGTCTTTGATGAGTGTTGGCCACACGTCGTTTACCCAATCGACGGCAGAGCTAAAATCAGCATCTTGCTTTTCGCCATGCAATTTAAGATAGACAATGTTGTTGCGGTCTTTCCATCTGGTTAGCCACCCATCTGTAGCTTTAAAATCAGAATCACCAAATAAGTTAGCAAAGTCCTGTGCTTTCTGAAATAATTGGAATTCGGAAATTGGAATTCTTCGTTCGCATGCATTTTTGAACCATTCTAACAGAGCCATTTCAACTTCCTCCGATTTTCCTTCACGCTTACGCTTTCTTGACAGATTTCCATTCTTTTTTATTTCCTCAGAAATGTTTATTCTTTGTTTCAGAATGTTGAAAAGAGCAGTTTGGTAAATCTCTAATTTAATTGATGCTTCATGTTGACTACATCATAGTTTCGAAACACTTCGAATTTATCTTTTAAGACTCAGATCCTTCCTTTTCGGCATGGTGATAAAATTTAACACTGAAGTAAGCGAAGATAGCTCCTTTTTAATACTAATATTTATTGAACATATTTACATTATATACAAGTTGGGTTGAATTACAAGAAACATCACCACAGCAGGTGATGGGAGAGATGCTGGCAGGCTGCCATATGCGTGCTGGTATTTATACAATTCTAAGAATATGATGACGTCAGAACTCTTAATTCAGTTCACTTCGAAAATAAGTAAAAACACAATTGATTAAAGACAAACAAATAATAAAACGAAATACACTTGATTTTATGATGAGCAGCGAACCCATCACCACAACACCAAAGGAACTTAAAAATGATATGTGCTCTAACTATAATTTACTCAAGTGGTAGACATGCACAGAATGGAACAGGCACACAGACAGTTTTTGGAAATCTATTCATGTTCTCTGTTAAGATAGATAACAAAAGAAACTTCTCTCCCTTCTATGGCTAATTCAATAAAAAGTAAGATAAGAATTCCCCCCCCTGTTGAGTGAGATAGGTTTCTCAGAACTTCATTCAAGTCAAGGAATTGACATTGATTTCTATGAACTTGCTGCTTACCACCCATATTTTCCCTTAACTCTTGCACTATGTTTATCACAGGAAAGTGCTAACCACACCTGTTTCACAGGTTTGTGAGTAACTGTTGCTTCTTCTAAAAAAAATCTTTAAACTTCGAATAAATAAGAATAAAAAAAGTTGAAATATTGCTCTTTTGATTTATTATGTAGTCAAAATTTTGATTTTAAAAAGTGGCAGCATTGATTTTATTAAAGGATGTTTTTAACATGTATTAATATTTTAATGATTCGGTTCTTGTCGGTTTGATTTTATAAAGCGGCTGATTTTATTATCCGGTGATTTTATTAGCGGCTGGCATTCTACTAACTAGTGAATAAGATTTTTAATTAGTTTAATTATTATTTTTAGGTTTTTCAGGTATAATTCAGTTATTATTTATCAATAAAACAATCTATAAATAAAAGCTTTAATTCTTGTGATTCGTCTTTTTTTTAATAGTCACTGAATTGCGATTAAAACATTTCATTTAACTTTCCTTAATTAGTTTTACTGGCAAAGGTCCTCAATGTCCTCCTTCTACAAACAAACCTAATAAAACAGTGTGCAATGAAGAGTTTGTTTGTTACATGGGAGTAAGTGATTTTCATTTATAACAAATTTATTAAACAAATCATGCCTGTCTAAGCATAATAGTTTTAATTTTATTTTCAAGGAATGTACAGGATCAATATGTGTTGCTTATGGATTAGAATCCTGTCAATGCCGCCGAGGTCCTCGTGATCCAGCAACCAAAGCATGTGAATTATGTTGCAAATTACCAGGAGATGATTATAGTTGCAAGTAAGCAAAAGGAGGGGGGGGGGGATTTCAAAAAAAAAATTTTTTGGTAAATTTAGTTTTTCTTTAAATTTCTATGTAAGATCATTTCAATAAAAATTTAAATCGAAATTCATATAAATGTTAAATGAATAGTGTGTTCCATATCATGATGTATGTGGTGATAAAAGAAGCCTTTGTCAATTTTTTCTGACATTTTCTCAAAACTAATTTTTTGTTCCTGATGGGCTTGATAAATTTTGTTTAACATATGATGTAACTTAAACTAACTTTTTTATCTTTTTCAATTTGGAAAATTTTAAAAGCATCTGAATGTAAATATTTTGTCAAAAGCTTTCATTTTTTATTGCATGCAGTTTTATAATTTTTTAAAAAATTCTTTACTACACCTTTGATAATATAATTTTAAACAATATAGGCGCTAAGATTTGAAAAACTCAATCAACCTATTTATGACTTATATGTTTGTTATTGACAGTTTCATTTCTTCATTTATCTTAGCAATAATTTTAAATTAAAAAAGACATTCTAGAGAAGGTAAAGAAATTATGTAAGAATTTAATGTGTGCAATAAGTAGGAAATTGTAATTCTAAAAGTTTAAGCTGGTTCCCTTTCAGTTACTTAAGACATTAAATTAATTAGAAATTTATCATTTATATTCTAATCAATATCGAAATTATCTACATCAAAAGATATCTCCAAAATTTTCGTGTTTTAAAATTATTGACATGAAAGTTAAACCAGTAGCATTCTAAAAAGAGAAATTTTGTTTTATCAAATTTTTCTTAAAGTACTCTTATTATGAATTAATTACTCTTATTTGAAAAAATTATTCTTATAAATTAAAAAGAAATTGCAAATTTTGCTGGAATTTTAACAGTATAGATAAACAATTTATACTGATAAGCACAGATAGAAAAAAAGTCTTATATCAACTAATTGATCAAATAAAATGAAATCTTGAGTAAAAAATTTATGATACGATAACTAATTTTTATTTATGTGTGATACAAGGTCTATAAAAACGGGGCAATAATAAAAAAAGTAAAACGTGATAGCTTGTTATGAATGATGTAGCTTCACAGATTTATTTTACTGTTTGTACTTTCATAGAACCAATAATCAATTTTTTCTCTGGATACTAATTTTACTTATCCCACATCACACTGTACTTTATGTGCTATTATAGCTCAAATATAAAATTTCATTCTTCTTTTGTGCATAGTTTTTGGGTCAAGTTTTATACATTCTTGTTTTGACAAATGCTATTATAAGTATTGAACATTATTATATATTTTGCTTTTTTAGATCTTCGTTTGATTGGAATTTTGCCCCATATGATGTTCCTGATCTTTATGCCAAACCTGGAACACCTTGTGATAACTACAATGGATATTGTGATGTTTTTCAAAAGTGCAGAGAAGTAAAAAATAAATTTTTACTTATAGCAGATTTAGTTTACTTTCAATTGGCTCATATTCATTTAAATCCATGAATTTAAATATTTCTTAAAATTATGCCATGTTAGCATGTTTTAGTAGTTACTTTCAATACATTTCTATCTACTGCTGATTTTTCCCACTTTCACTAAGTTAAGGTTTTATTTACTATTTTATACACAGTTTTATTTGCAATTTTTTGTGTAATCTTTTGACAAAAAAAGTTAACTTCTTAAAATTCATATTCCACCCGCGATTTCCTTTTCATGGCAATTCAATTCCTTTTGTTTATGTTATACTATACAGAAAAATTGTATACATTGGGAGAAAATATTTTATTTAAGTTTTCCAAAAGTATCGTTAAATAAAATATAAACTTATTTCTAATGAGGACGCCTTGTTTTATTTATGAATTTTCTTAAAAATTGATAAATAAATTCTATGTTCTAATTTTTTTACAGAACTTTTTCTAAATTGCATACTTGCACTATAAAATGAGTTCATCAACATAAGATGTTTTATTTCATTAGTATCACTATTTTTAACAAATTTCTTATATGGAAGTTTTTTATTATTATTTATTTAATTTTTCAAAAACCTGATGAGAGATGTTAAGATAGTAGTTGTAAGTGTGTAAGTACTTATGACATGGTTGTTCTACCATGGTTGATTCTGCCAGAAAGCCTATCTCTGAAGAACAAGTTCTGCTGTAAATAGAGAAAGTAAATTTTTCACTAAAACCAAACAAGGGTTATGGCCAATATATAATCTGACTTATATATTGGAGTGAATGATTTCTGAGAACAATAACAAGGTGTATTTTTTAGACTAATTTAGAAACTCTGTAAGAAAGCTTTTAAAAAATATTAAAGCTAGGATCTTTTAATTTATCAGAGAAGACTTACTGCTATCATTTTTTATTTCCTGTTTTTGGATTCAAGACACATGATTTACATGACATGGACAAGACACATGAAGGTATGAAAACTCACATAAACTAAATACCTCTAAAGCTGCAAAATAATCCTCAAAATATTTTTTAAGATCTTAGTGCATAAACTGAAAGTTTCTAGTCCATTATTGTTGGGTAGTGTATTTATGTTAATCAAATTAAAGAGTAAAAAAAATTACCTAGCTTAATATTAACCATATCCATTATCATTAAAATATTTTAATTGAAAAATAAAGCATGATATTACAACTATTTTTAGTAGCCTGGAGTAAGACAATTTGTTTACTTGAAAGTAAATGAAAATACTTATAATCTCTATAAGTATTCCATAGTCTTTATATCTATGAATCTTTATTTTACTGATCTTTTATTTTACTGTTAACAATAATGTATAGAATTTCCAGGTTGATCCATCTGGTCCTCTTGCAACTCTAAGAAAACTGTTTTTATCTAATGAAAGCATGGCATCTGTTAAAAGATGGATTTTACTGCATTGGTGGGTTGTTTTATTACTGGTTATCCTCATTATTATGTTTATGGTAAGTAATTCTCCATTATTTATTGGTTTCAAATTCTAAGCTACAAATGAGAGTTACATATCTCTCTTGAATACTAGTTTTTAGTAAACTATGAATCAAAATTCTTATTTTCTTGTAAATTTATAGGCTGTTACTAAATCAATTTTTATAGCAGTAAAAGCATAATTATAAACTATTATTTATAAGGCTTTGCATTGTTTTTTTTTTTCTTTGACAACACTTGTTTTAACTGATCTAGCACTTAGCTCTTAGGCACTATCAGTAGATTAATTTTTATTTATGTTGTGTATGGATTTGTTGAATGGAAGAAAGAAACTTGTTTTAAAAACTGTTATTGACTTAAAATCATGTGTGATACAGAAAAACATAAATGCACCTATATATGTGTGTTTAAAATTCTGAATCAGTTGATGCTGCTGTTAAAAAAATTAATTAAAAAAAATTTTTAAAAAAACAGATTTCAACTGCAAAAAATATACTTTTTAAAAAAATATATATTTCATTAATTTTTAATTTGATAGAACAAACAAGTACTTTCATTACATAAAATGTAATAGAGAACTCTAGACAGAAGAAAAAAATTACAATCTTACCTAGTTTACAGCCTAAGTGTCGTGACAAAAAATTACCTATTCAAAATTTTATTTTCATTGAAATCACAAAAGAGCAACTAACAAAATCTACTATACTTAGGAAGGAACATTCTGAAAGTACGTTAATTTTAGAAATTACTGAAGCTATAGAAAAGATTTAAAATAATGTGCATATTTAATGCTAGTTTTCAAAGATCACAGGGAGTTCATGTTTTAGTTTCAAAGATCGCAAGGAGTTCATGTTTTAGTATATTTCTAAAATCGTATAGATTAGGATAAGTTTATTTTTCTAAAGGCTTCCAAGATCCCTTAAACTTAAATGATTAAATTAGTACCAAATGTCACTTATTAATGCAAAGTGAATTTGTCAAACTCTGACGCAGTTTTTGATATAAATCTTTAAATTCTCACGAGAGGTATTGTGTTGCATTTAATTTTATTACAAATTGTCAAAATATTCTTGATGTGTAGAAAATCATTTCTAGATATATAAAAATTATGATATATAAATAATTTATTTGCAATATCTAATTCAGTATCAAGGCTTTAAATTGTGATTTAGTAAATATTTGATGCGTTCATAGTTTATATTAAAATTATGAAAGTAGAGCAGGAATTTTTCTTTAACATGTTTAATACTATTAAAACTATCAATTACTCTTTATTTTTTTTTATAGACAACACCCTAATTCTTAAATTTTGTTGCATAAAGTTTGTAGCTAAGGAAGGAGGCTGAAGCCCCCCTAACCAGAAATGAAAATTTACATATGAATGTTTATCTTTAAATTTAAATGAATAATAATATGAAAGAAATTAAATTAAATTTTTTCCTTTCTGGAAAATAAATTTTTTTGCCTAAAATAAATATGATGCAAAAGCTTTGCCAAATTATGCAGGGAAAGCATTGCAAGATTAAAAAAATATTTTTTGCTTAGTATTCAAATACTGTTTAAACTCTTATTTGTTCTTTGTGTCGATCATGCTTATCCGTAAGGACAAATTTAAACATCTGTTATAGTATTTTTTTCTGAATATATTTGATCCAAAAGCTTTGCCAAAATATGCAGTAGATAAAAAATTGAAAATATGTAATTTGAAGAGACAAATAAAAACCTTTTTACAAATATCAAAATTATGCTTGTATTCTTTTTGTTTTTTCTGTGTATCACTACTAGAGAGTGAACATTCTCAATTTCTAAAAGGTTGAAAATTTATTAAAAAAATAGTACTGGGGATGATTGTACAGCTCAACACACATGTCTATCCATTTAAACATTCCTTGTTTAGATGGACATTTGCTGTTGTTATCTCAATATTAAATTTGTAAAATTTTTATTTTTTATATAATACTCATGACAACCTTTTTTCCACATTTTTCTCTTAGATTCTATTTAGAACAATCCTCAATTAAACTGTATCTTAAGAAATCTTTATTTTTAGAACTGTTAATTAATGTTAGCTTTGAACTGATTAAATGATACAAAAAAGTTCATAAATATTAATGCAAATCATTTTCTTTAATTTTCAGATTATTATTGTTCGTCTATTTGGAAAACAAAGTGATCCTGTAAAATCAGTGTCTGAGAATGGCCAAGTGAACAAATCTATAAGTCTTTTACGTCCTTGCAGTAATCAACCTTTAGTGAAAGCCCGAACTCAGGCCTTGGCAGCAAGTTCCAGTATTGCCTTGGCGCATGCCTCCAATCATCAAAAATCAACAAGTAATTTTGTCAGGACTAGTGTTTCATCTTTCACTCAGAAGCATCGACCTTTACTAATGACCGGAAATGGTTGGGTATGACAATGAGTAAAAGACTTAGTTTGCATAATTTATGTATGTACCAAATGTGCACCCTGGTCAGAAATACAGTTTATGATTTACTTACTCAAATTTTATGTAACATAAGTGATAAAAATTAGTTTTGTAATTTTATAACTTTTAAAATTTAAATGAAATGTAACTAATGCTGTCTCTTGAATAGCTTTTAATGAGAATTTAAAAATAAGTTCAATTCAAAATTCTATTAGCAGTCTTCATTTTATTCTACATTTACAAATAACCATGTTTTGTTGAATTGATGAACAACGTTTTTAGGTTTAAAATTTTTTATTTGCATTTCCTTGCACTTCAACATTTGAGAAGCAGTGGGATTAAATAAGTCCCACCTATTTATGGCATTATACGAAAACTGTAAAAATATTTTTCTCCATTTATTTCATTTTTCCCTAATGCATTTAGTAAATAAACACTAAGTGCATAATGATCAAAATCAAAAAGCTAATAAATAAATTGTAATTAAAAATTTAAAGAATCTTTATGCATACTTAATAATAAAAGAAAATATTTTCTTTATTATTAAGTATACTTAAAAGTTAACTTCTACATTTTGTTTTAAAGACAATGATTTGTGTCTATAAATTTTTGCGTTTTATATATTGTGTATAAAAGTCATTTAGACATTATCTTTTATATAAATTATTATATGTATTTTAATGTATAATTTGTAAAATACTAGGTGGTACAAATTTATCTCTCCAACTTGGACAGAAAATAATTTTTGTTTACTTTATTTTATAATATTTGCTCCTATAATATGGCAATAATTTAATTCTACATAGGAATGCTTTTCTTTAACTTAACCTACTGCTTGTTATTTGAGGTACTGTTAACAAGTTCAGTTGTGACATTTGCCTTTATCTAAGTGAAGTAGAAGTAAGCTTGTCAGCTATGACCCTCAATCCTTATAAGCTATTACCCCGAGAACTTTCTTTTTGGATTCAATTAAGTTTAATTTTTGATCTTTGCAAACAGCAGTTATCTTACCCAAGTAAAACAAAATTCTGAAACATTGTTACAACTTGAGCTAACATTTTCAAAAGTGAGGTTTATTTCTGACCAGGTATGCCAAATATGCTGATCCTTTTATGTAATTTTGTGTAAACGTACCACAAAATTTGCGTTTATAAATTTGCCATACTTTATGTGGCTGCATATTTTGTATGATATTACTAGTATCAATGCAATTATTGTTGAAATATGAATCTCCTTTTTTAAAAAAATAAGCTGTTTGATGAGAAAATTAGGTTTAGTAGCTAAGAGATTATTTCTCTTAAGTAATCTTTATTTATATCTTCATTAAAATGTTTTACAAATTCTTCTAAGAGCTTTATCTTTTTTTTTTTTCTTTTTTTTTTTAGGATAGTACTTAAATGTTTTTTTTTATTTTTAATAGCAGAATTAAATTTTTTCTATGAAAATAATAGTATTATACAGATTTCAATGCAATTAAAAAGCAAATAAATTCTAAACAGATTTTATGTTACAAACTTCTGGATCTTTAGTATTTATTTATTGTAAAATTAATGTTCTGAATCAAGTCCAGATTCACTGAATATAAAGAGTTTCTTTCTTGTGAAGTTATAAATAAAATGCAACATTAAATTTCAGAAATCAGAAAATTTCAAGGGTGATTAATAAGGCTATTTGAATTTTAATTGTGCCAATTTAAAATTATATGTGTTTGAAGTAAATTTTGAACTAAAACAGTCAGACAGTTTTTCTTCATGTTTAAATATTTTTTATCTGCTGGCAAAGGTAATGAAATGATATAGAATTGCATTATTAGGAAAAAATTTTATCTCTGATAAAATTTTCTAAAAAAAATTTCTTATTAAAAGTTATTATCTTTATGTTGTTAAAATTTTTAAAACTTAAGTACTAGGCTTCATATAAAAGTGAGAAAATAATTATTGACGTTATTTTATGTGGGATCTATCTTCAATGTATTCATTTTCTGCACTGATAATTTAATTTATAATGAATTCTGATTGGCGTATAAATTATTTTATGATTCTACATATAAATGTATTTGGGGGAAATGAATGATAGTATTTAATTTTTTTTTAAATATAGTGTTTTATGCATGTTAATTATTTTCTGTATTTGAAATTTAGTTTAATTACTGTATTTGAAATTTAGTATTAATCCTTTTTGGAAATCCCTTATACAAAAATAAGTCATAACTAAAATCAGATTTGCATTTTCATTCAAATAAACAAAAATTGCTTTTATCTGATGTTGAATTTCAAGTGATGTTCAAACATCATAATACCATTCAGTCAAGTACCACTAAACGAGTTATTTGCATGGATGGATATACTAGTTACTTTCATACATCATTCAGTAACTTTCTCTGCTGCTAGTTCGCCCACTCTTATACCTTGTGTAACTTGCTTTGTACTACGGTGACAGCTTAATCAGGCGTCCTTCAATTAGGAACCCAAATTTTTACTTAATATTAATTATTTTTACAATAGAAAGAAAGAGCAAGCACCTGTCTCCTCAAATGGTCCCTCAGTGAGTGGTTTGTTTAGTGTTACGTCATCCATTTCTTAAACCTTTTTAGTCTGTGTCACTATATTGAATGGAACAATAATGGAATTACTCCAAGTTAACAAATGGAAACTTCAGACACATACACAATATGTGATTATTGTTGTTAAAACATAAAATTATCTACTCTTGCTGATATAACTATGTGTATTTTTCTGTTAACAGTTATTCTTAAAAAAAAATTATATTCTCTAATTGTAGTAAATAAATTTTAAAAAAAAGTTCCGTGTCCAGCTTTTGGATCTGTATTTTTCATTAATTAATACTTGTTTTATTATCTGAAATCCGATGAATTAGTCTTTTATAACTAATTTTCTAGATGCAATTGCTTGTTTTATGTAGGTGCTATTTTACTTTCTCTTCCTATTTATGTAATATATCACCACATTTATGTATTAAAAATGCCCATTATATATGTCACATATTTACTGTTTATTGGAGCTAAACAAAGAAGTTACTTATGCTTAAGATACCCTGAAAACTACTAAAGTTAGTTACTAATAGAATATTAACGCAGTTAATATGATTTTCTCCTCTGTATATTAATTGTTTTCAGTTACGTTGCTATAATATCAAAAATTTTAGGATAATAAAGCAGCTCACCAAAAGTCAGTCATTTTAATATTTTTATATTTTGTTCATATAATTTGTAGATTTTATCAAAAGGATTGCTGTTAGGCTGACCATGTGTGTTGAGGGTGTAAAAGCAAAATTTTAAAAACCTTTTCAATAGAATGAAAGATTAAATGAAAATGATTCAATGAAAGATCAAATGGAAATGATTCAATGAAAGATCAAATGGAAATTATTGGAAATTCAATATGATAATTAAAAGAATTTTTATTACTATTCTATTGGTATATTCTTTGTTTATGATATTTTAAAAATGATCATATTTTTCTTGAATTTTCCTTTGAATATTTAGAGCACACCATTAAAGGCATGGTAGACTAACTTTTACTTGTTAGTTATACAGTCAAACCTTCATGTTCACCTTATAATGAACCTTCAAGGGACCGAAATTTTGGTTCACTGTAACTGGGACTTTCATATATCCGTTCCGCAAACAATTTTAATTAATCTTTCCAAACTCCCCCCCCCCCTTTTACTGCACATTATTTAAAGAAGTGACCCATAAAATTAAATACAAAAATGACTGGAAAATAATTCGTAGTAACAAAAATGTGTTAACTTTTATTTTTTATTACTCTCCTCCTTGCATACAACAAAAAAAATTAGTAATCTTTAGCTGATGCGCAATTCTCAACATCAATATGGAAAAACTTTCCCACTCTCCGATAATTTTCCTTAAATTTATGTTATTCTGGTTTTTAAACCTGTTTAACCATCCATTCGAGCACATAAAAGTAATTTCACCAAATCGTTTAGCAAAAATTCATCTGATTTGACTTGAAGCATTTGTCCAGATACTGTAAGATTCAATAATGCTATTCAATAAAGAAGCAAATAAGAAAAATTTTTATTGCTACATTCCATGCTATAGATGGTTTTAAAAATCGGTATTTGTATTTATTTTGAAGTAGAAATTTCAAAATTATTACACAAAAATTAAAATAAATCAGTTGAAGGCAGGAAAAAGTTAATAATATCCAACTTCCTCTCTTGTTTCGGTTCACTATATCCGCAAAAAACATTATACGTGTGTAGCAAGGCACAGGAGCGAGCATTTCGTTCATTACATTTTAGAGTTCGACTGCAATTAATTCCTTATATCTTGCATGGGTGATCTAATGATTTTGAGTTCTACTAACCATCAGTAAACCATAATACACTATTTAAATTAAATGTGACACTGCTTCTCAGACTACTAACAATATATTTTTCTTTCTAAATTAGAATTTGGATAATCCCATGAAAAAGACAGTTCCTTCATAGAATGTATTTAATTTTTAAAAAGAAAATTTGTATAGCAATATTTTTGTTTCAAAATATAGCTATTTTTTTTATATGTATAATTTAAGTTCTTTTGAAATTAACATTTCAATTTTTCAGTTTGTTATTAATCAAAGATGTTATGGAGTATCTCTGTTTTTTGTAGTAGAGGCTTGTTTTATATTTAATAATAGTGTTGTGTTTTTGAAATTTCTATTGCATTCATGCTATTAGTGAGTCTTGCACCAAAGTGAGAGAATAAACAGTATTGATATATTATATATACATAACTTATATGGAGTGCTGAATATTGTGCGTGTCCATTTATAAGTTGCCTTTGTAATATTGTAATTTCACTTTCTTCCAAAATGTTCATATAAAGCAATGTGACAATACTGCTTATTTCAAGCACATGATAAATATATACTGATCTATTTTGAAGGATTGAAGTTTTTTCAAGTGAAATCCAATAAAATTTTAAAAAATATGTCTCAGTTGTCAATTTTTGTTGTATAGGGAACCTTAATAGAATTACATATCCAGCCATTAAAGGACCTATATATGTAAGTCGTGGCTTTATAAAGATCATTATCAACCAATATTTTACTTAGACAGCCTTTATATGATTTTGACTAATTTACCTGATATTTTTTCGACCGATATTTTTCAGCCTTGGTAGGACTGATATATAGTTGTTTTTCAACCACTATTCAGCCTACATAGGGAAGTTACATAGTCAGTGGAATCACAGTCGAATTGCATAGTCAGTGACTATATAAGTACATTTAGGCAAAATCTAGACATCAATTGATGTCTAGATTTTGGCCTAAATGTACTTCTTTTAATGTGCCTAATGTTAATCTTTAGCACCCCACTATTTTACTTAGACTTTTTATGAAATTGACCAATTCACCTGTTATTTTTTCGACCGATGTTTTTCAGCCTTGGTAGGACGGATATATAAATGCTAGTGACTATATAAATACATTTAGGCAAAAATCTAGACATCCCAATCTTGGTCCCTTGATGAATTTTTATGTAGGACATTTGTTGAGCCAATTTTGATCCCTACTGACTACAGACAAAATACTTTTGCTAGGGAAAATAATACATTTTAAAAAGTGATTCTTAAAAGAGGAAAAAATCATTAAAAACATCATGGACGGATGTTCTCTTAATGATACCTGTCGTTAATATATATTTTTAGAATCGTAGTAAAAAAGATGTAATAAAGCTAAGTACATTATAAATCATTAATTAATATTTACGTGAGAGCGAAAGAACAAAAATATTTCTTATGTCTGACAAATCATAACTGAATACATTCAATGGTTACTAAGAGGGAAAAGAGGTAATTTGAGGATAAAGCTTAAAATCAGTACTTAATAAAAAGTAAATGCATTCTATAAACAAAGTAGTGCAAATAAAGGTATCACTCTGATTAACTTTCATTCTAATTATCGGATTTTTACGTACTAAATGTCAATCTTAATGGTTCTTGGGGGTGACCTCAAATATGCAAATTATTTAGTGCTAACTATTAATTAAGTTACGAAAAAAGATACAAAAACATACTTTCTTTCAATAAGCATACAGCATGTATATTTTTTTCATATTTGTATTCTTAACCTTTAAAATATAGGGGGAGCCACAATCTTGGAAATATGGTCCTCATAGTTTGGTCAGGAGAACCATCTAATCTTCAGACCTCTTGATGTTAATTTCATTTTGCTTTTTTATTCATATTTTTAAAACTAACTGAGCAATTCAGAAAGAAATTGCTCCCACTTATAAAACCAATTACCCAAAGATAGTTTCAAGCAAAAATTAATTTTTCATAATTATTTTTTAAATTTTATTGTTTATGAAAAAGTTTTGAATTATGAGGTAAAAAATTTTTTTAATACTTTATTTATCTGTGTATTTTTCTATTGCAAAAATCTAAAGTTCAACAGGAAAGCCTGGTAGAAGCCGAGAAAAATTAAAATTAATTATTTTTAAAAAAATAATTTAGTGACAATGAAGAAATATTTAAATGGGGAGGTTAATATTTAAAAGCTTTTAACTTACAAGAGAAATTTGACTCACGCGCGCGTAGAGTAAAATTTCATTCATATATTTTTCGCTGATAACTGATTGCTAATAATTTTTTTTTTTCATAAAATTTTAAATACGATGTTTCGTTTTTAGTTAACTAAACATTTATTCGTAATTTTATAAAGAGATTTGAATACAACATTTAGCTCAACGAATGCTGAGTTTTATAAAAACATGTTTCTGATAGAATGTGATTATACATCAGCTTTTTTAAAATTTTATTTTTTAGTTTGTTCTTTCAATAATTGATACAATCTCAGTAATCTAGAAACGTATGCATATATTTGGAATAATGTTTATAAATTTCTTCAATATATATTTTATAATTATATTAATACGAATACGTAGTCAACATTTTTAAGTATCTTTAATCTCCATACATCTTATATATGGTCCTAATATTAACATACGTTTGCAGGGCCGGATTAAGACCTCTTGAGGACCTAAGCACTGAAAATATTTTGGTGCCCCCATCTTACAATTAAAAATAATATCCCACATTAAGTCGTGTGTTAATTCAAAATATAAAATCAAAATTTTTTAAAAGAAAATATTTATTTAAATTTAAAAAAAAAAATTAAAATATCAAAAAATTATTCATAACAGCTAATTACAAATTTGGTGAAGAAAATTTCCATTTGAAAAGAAATTAAGAAAATTTTTAAAAAATAAGCACATTTTTTTCTTTATTTAATTTTACTGGCACTTAACTCTTTAACGACCCAAGCAGTGGAAATTTTACCACCATTTTTTCAGAAGAGAAAAATCACAAATGTACTCGCCCACTTTGTTGGGGTTTCTCTTTAGTCAGTTGCTTCACAGCAGGTCATTTGCCCCCCATGTCACTAATAAATCAAAGGCCTGCTCTACTTGTCAGTGAATCTTCATGGCAATCATACTGACAATCAGCTTGTGAACATGGCTTATTTTTTACCCATAGAATGTTTTTCTGGTTAAATATTCAAAAGCAGGAATTAAGTAAATAATAAGATTTTCAATTTTTTTCCATATCTTAATTTTACTTATACATTATTTTTGTTATTTTATTTATTTTTTAAATTTGAGATTATTTTTTTAAAAACAAATTATTTTCAACAGATTATTATGCGAAAAAAGAAGAAAAAAATTATCTCGAAAATGTGTCAAAAATTCAGCTTTCTCAAAGGAACAGAAACATATTTTTTTTAGTTATTTTTTGTTTAAGTTAATATTAACTAAAATCACGCTTTTGTTAAGATTTATGAGTCAAATAAAGCTCTAATAATATTGAAGTTTGATAATGGAAATGTTTTTGCATTAATTATTAGAGAAATATTTCCATGAACTATTTTTCTGATTTAATTGAATACTTGGAAAAATAACAGAAATAACTTTCAAAAGCTGCTTTCAAAACGTCATTTAGGTGTAACGGCAATAAGAGAAGATGCAACTGGTTCTTAAATTACTGTTAAAAACTTAAGTTAAAGAAGAGTTTAAAGAAAAATTTTATTTTTTTAAAGTAAATTTTGAAAGAAAAAGCAAATGCTTATGGGATATGGTAAAAAATTATTTCAATATATTGTAAAGAAAAAAATGTCTGTTTTCTCCAACATCAAGTCGGTTGTTTATGATACAACTTTCTACAATTCATCTGTACCAGTCTTCATTCAGTACTTATTTATTTTCATTTGAACGTACACTTTAGTGGACTTGTAGGTGTATTTTAGCTCTGTAATACCTTAATATTAACCCATAATATTTTAATTGGACCAGGTAATATATTAACTTGTAATATTGTACCCTACCAGAGGAAATAATTATAGACCTCATAGGGGGTACACAATGTGACCCCGAAATTTATTATGTTCGTATATCTAAAATAGTGTTACGAGAAGTCTTATTTTGAGGAATTTCGTCTTCTAAACAGCGCTAAAAGGGGGAAATTGTAAGTCTTTTCTCAATATTAGCAAAAGGCCTCATATCAGACTTAAATATTAACCCTTAATATTTTAATTGGAATAGGTATTATATTACAGGGTAATAGTGTACCTTACCAGAGGAAATAATTATAGACCTCATAGGGGGTACACAATGTGGCACTGTAGTTTACTATGTATGTAAATCAAAAACAGTGCATTTTTCAATATTAAAAAAATGCCTCATATCAAACCTTAATATTAACCCATAATATTTTAATTGGACCAGGTATTATATTACCTTGTAATAGTGGACCCTATCAGAGGAAATAATTATAGACCTCATAGGGGGTACACAATGTGACCCAGCAATTTTATGAATGTATATCTAAAATAGTGTTGCGAGAAGTCTTTTTTTGAAGAAATTCGTCTTCTAAATAGCGTTAAAACGGGGAAATTTAAAGTCTTTTCTCAATATTAACAAAAGGCCTCATTTCCGACCTTAATATTATCCCATAATATTTTAATTTTAACAAGTATTGTATTACCTTGTAATAGTGTAAATTGCAAAAGGAAATATTTATAGACCTCATAGGAGGTACACAATGTGGCACTGTATTTTACTAAGTATGTACATCTAAAACAAAGCATTTTTCAATATTAAAAAAATGCCTCATAACAGACCTTCATGTTATCCCTTAATATTTTAATTGGACCAGGTATTATATATCCTTGTAATAGTGTACCTTACCAGAGGAAATAATTATAGACCTCATAGGGGGTACACAATGTGACCCCGAAATTTAATATGTATGTATATCTGAAATAGAGTTACGAGAAGTCTTATTTTGAGGAAATTCGTCTTCTAAAAAGCGTTAATACGGAGAAATTCGAAGTCATTTATCAATATTAACAAAAGGCCACATATCAGACCTTAATATTAACCCACAATATTCTAATTGGACCACGTATTATATTACCGGGTAATAGTGTACGCTACCAGAGGAAATAATTATAGCCCCATAGGGGGTACACAATGTGGCACTGTAGTTTACTATGTATGTATATCTAAAACAGTGCATTTTTCAATATTAAAAAAATGCCTCATATCAGATCTTAATATTAATCCATAATATTTTAATTGGACCAGGTATTATATAACCTTGTATTAGTGTACCCTAAAAGAGGAAATAATTATAGTCCTCATAGGACGTACACAATGTGACCCCGCAGTAGTAAGGGCAGGCATCCATGCGGCGGAAGTGATGGGCAGTCATGGGGTGCTTATTTCTGCCCACCTGAAATCGAAACTTCGTCTACAGCGTCATGGGGAGCTTATTTCTTTTTTTTCTTAAGCTTAATATATTTTTAGTTTCGGTTTCTGTTTTTAATTTCGTTTCGTTTTTTAAATATTATTTAATTTATTACTTTTTTGAGGGTGGCAACACTTATTTTTTTTACGTAGATTTATTCTGATGGTTCCATCTAGTGGTTAAAATATTTATTATTTTTTCCAGGAAATTAGAAAATGTTTAAAAAAAATTATAAATAAATAAATGACATCTCGCACATGTTTTTACTCTAATGGGTCCATCTTTACTTAAAGAGAATATATTAATAACTCATTATTTTAGTTATTTTTTAATATAAATATCGTTGATATAAATGACTGTAATTATTATTAACCTATTCAATAAAAAATATATAGAATTTTCTGAAAAACAAGAAATTATTACAAAAATATTAGATTTTTCTTTAAAAAACTAGAAAATTTTTACAAAAGCAAAAAAATATTTTACTAAAAGTTAGAAATTTTTTTAAAAAATAAAAATATTTTATGAAATATTTGAAATACGGAACTTGTTTCATCTTCATGATATCTATTTTCTCACAAAATTTTATTATGTCAAATTATTTTAAAATCTTTTGACAATAGTATTTTAAAGCTATTACATTTAAAATACTATATTTTTATTTAATATTATTATAAAAACTTTCTTTTTCAAATCTATGAAAAAAGAATATTTTTTTATTTTCTGTTAGAAAATAATTTTATATAGCAATTTAACTATATATTAAATTTTATTTTAAATCGAAGAAAAACATTTAACGCAAATGTTTTCAACTTTCTACAATTTGTTTGATATTACATTAATAAAACTTTATTTTAAAGCATGCGTGGGAATCGATAGTGATAACAGATCCCTTGTTCTGTTAATGATATCAACATGTGAAGTTGTAGGTTTATAAATGAGAGAGCCTGTGATACTGATTACAACAGCATGGGAATCGAAAATCTTCTAATTGATAATGATAACAGATACAGGAGATTGTGCTTATAGTGATATCCATGTGTGTGTGTGTGTGAAGTTGCAGGTTTTATCAATGAGGGAGGTTATCATACTGAATACAACAGTATGGGGTGAGTCCTGTTATCTATTTCTCACAAGATTGAACATGGCGGATCTCATGACAATTGAATCCACCTGTGATATTTATGTTTTATGTGTAACAGTTGAGGTGTCTGGGACTGTGTATATAAAGAGCTGCTTCACTGTGGACAAGTTAGCTGGATTTTTATTTCCGTTGCGATGAACTTTTTTACTTTGTTCGAGTATTGGATTATATTACTATTGTTTTTTCGATAACCATTATTTTTCAATATGGATAAACGCCAAAGATCGGATAGTTCTTCTTCTTCTTCTGAAGGCAATGTAAGTTAATTTATGTAATTTTATTTTATTTATATTATTTATTTATATTATTTAAGAAATATTATAGTTTGTTTTTAATTCTATTTAAAAGACGCTCTTCTGATTTACTAACGAGTTTAAAAGCTTTCATATTTTATTATAATATGGTTATTTCACTATTTTTTGAACATATGGTTTTATTTTTATTAATAGTTGATTATGGAGAATAATACTTACGCAGCTCGAACGGTGTTTGAAGATGATGATATTGCCTTAGCGATGATTATCTGGTATGTATTTTTTCTTTTCATTTGTTTATCTATTTTTTTATTTATATGTTTCCAAAAATAATTTTTAATATTAGTTTAGGGAAGAGCTTACTCAAAATTTTATGGGTGCGTCCCAAGTTTTTCATAGGGTATCAGATGTTAACCAAGAAGGATCTGGGTTGAAGGTGAATATATATGTTTCTTAAAACTGTTATACATTATAAAATATTTTGTTGAACTAAGAATATTTATTTCTTTGTTCTAATTCTTAATGATTTATTTTTTTAGAATGTGCCTGGCCCATCTCGAGTGGAATCTAATCCCGGTTCAAAGGAGTTAAGCGTACGTGATTTTTAAACTATGTAGTGTTTTAAAATGTTTCATGTTAATTTAAGATTATTTTTCAGATATCTTTTTCGTTGAATCATGTTATAGTATTTTTATCCCCAACATAATTTTAACATTTTTCTTTTTTAGAGTTCATTTTATATACATTATGTTTATCATTGATATATATTTTTCTTTTTTAGGTGAAGAATGCGATAGTATTAACCCCTCTTCACCAGAGAACGTATCAGACTTATAGAGCCGACGAAGCTTCTTACCGGGCGAGAATTGATATCGATCGGATTCCAGACTATTTGAGGGAAAGGCTCTTGATTGCTGCTGTGGAGGCTGTTCGAGAATTATTCGGAACGTTGATGCAGCGCACATTTGAGGGCTTAGCCCCTGTGGATCTCGTGAGATTCTGTATTCAGGCAGAAGGTTTGGACAAGCCAATTTCGTCCCATTTGCAGCGTGTGGATGCTTTCACCCTGGAGAAGCTCTTGGCCATTGTACTCAAAGTGTTGCAATCTAAAGACAAAATCAAGCTGGTGGATGGATTTGTCGTGGACATAATCACGGTGAAACGTGATGTTGGTGCCGGAGTGGATAGAAAAGTCATAAACGTCCAAGTCAACAGGCTGCGAAGACAATCGATTATTACCATCGATAATGATGAGCTGGCACTGTGTTGTGCAAAATCTATAGTACGGGCTATAGCGCATGTGGATAAGGATAAAGCAGCCATCAAGCCCGGACTGGTATCTAAAATCGGCCCGGGCATTTTAGACATATCGGCCCTCTACTTCACATAAACACCACGTGCGCGAAGCGTACGCGGCTCCTAATGAATTATTTTTAGGCATTTTTTACTTACAAATTCTCATGAACGTAAGTTAATTTATCGAAGTAAGAAAGTAGATAAAAATTGCTTAATAATCCTCTATAGAATATACTTCAGTTTAAAATACATGGTTCTTATGAGGAAACATAGGTTGATGAAATCAAAAAGGTGAAGGATGAAGAGTAAATAAAAATATTTATTATACTACACATACATGAATGATTTATGTAAAAAAAATTAAAAAAATAGATTTAATGCTTCTTCAAAAGTCATTAAATTAGAATTTATGGTAATGGCTACCATGAGGGCATTCAAATTATCTGAGGATAAAGCACTCCTCATTCAATTTTTAATTACTTTTAATGTGGAGAATGAACTTTCACAAGCCACCTGACTTATTGACAATGTTAGTAAAAATTTTAATGCTAGACCAATTAAATTTTAAGAATCGGTCAATAAATTGAATCTCTGTAATATCTTATAGCAACAAATAACACAATTTTTTCACGCACTGCGTCTTGTCTCACATTTTAGACTTACTTCTTCTTCTGTTTCCAAAGTAAAGTCGTTGTTATCTTCATTTGAATGATCTTCTCTGATTATTTTATAATCTTCTAAGTCTGAATTTTTCAGTTTTTCCCAATGTAAAGCTAAATTTCTTAGTTCAATCCGCAAATTTTCACCTCTAGCTGTTTCGTCAAATTTTATCAAGAGTTTGCTTAACTCATTCAGTTCGCCAGATTGAAGCTTGTTAAGACGTATTTCAGGGAAACGTTTCGGATATAGATAAGAAAAATCGGCGTGAAATTTTCCATTCGCTGGAAACCGGCGTTCCATTGACGCTACAACTGTGCAGAAAAGAATGTTATGGACGTTTATCTTGAATGCAGTGGTTTCATCATCAAAACCTGTTTCATTCGACGCTGTCTCACCCGGCATCAATTTTCTTTTCTTCAATCTCTTTTGTGAATCTTTTTTTGAATTTCAGTTTCAGTTTCTTCAATTACTTATTTACGCGAATAATAAAATCATCTAACTTTTTGTACACCTTTAAAATCTCTCACTATTTTTTTTAGTTCTGAACGTTTGTGATACCATTCCAAAAGCTTTTAAGATGTCTAAAACCGGAGGTTTGCAAATATTGGGAGAGCGGTGTAGTTAATTCAAATATTCTTGAGAATATTTTGGCGGTGATTACTGTTTCATATTTGCAAAATGATTCTAAAAATATTTTTGCCTTTGCACAGATATCTGGCTTGAAATTGGTTGTATAGATTCTAAACTTGTAATCAATGTGACATATAACGGCTTTATAGTTGAATTTGAGTTTGAAAATGAACCAAAAATTTTCTTTAATGCAGAATCTTTAGACCACCAACGTGTTTCTCCAATAATTGCGAGCCTTTTTTTATTTCCGTGCTCGTTACTTTGTTCCCAGATGTTCATGTGTTGGTATGATTCACGGAAAAATACTGCGACGCTATTTAGTAGGCTGAAAAGCGATGCACTTTCAATTAATGCCTTCGTGGTATCTCCTAAAACTAAATTTAAGACATGTGCATAACACCAAACATGAATTTGACCAGGGGACTCCTTGGAAAGGCATGAAGAAAATCCTTTATATTCACCTTGCATATTTTCAGCCCCGTCAGTTGAATTACCGATGCATTTTGTTATATCTATATTACAAGACTTTAAAACTGAATCCGCTAAAGAAAACATATTCTGTCCCGTTGTAGATTAACACTCTACAACAACGAGAAGTCTTTCATATACACGATCGTCTTTTACATATCGTACTATAATTGAGCATCGATCTTTGCATGAAATATCCTGTGTTGTATCCACTTCTAAAGAAAACATATCAGCTGCTTGTACTTCCATACTAATATTCCGTGTTATAAGTTGTCCAATTGATTGAATAATTTTATTAATGGTGGATTTGGAATGAAACGTTAACAAAGACCCTCTGCCATTACTCTTTTGTGACTCGTGAAGTTTTTTACTGCTCTCAATACAATCTTTCAAATGGTCTTTCAAAGTAATATCGTATTTGCTAAGAAGAACAACAAGTTCCAAAAAGTTTACATGATCTACGGACATGTCTTCCAGAGTATAGGCAGCTTCTAGCCTATCGCCTCTGTAACTTAATCCTCGTTTCCCGATAAATAAAGAGTTTTGGAAAAGAAATAACTTTTACTTAAAATACTTTTTAATATCTCTTACTATTTTCAAGATAATAGATAAGAAAAAACACATATTAAATAGATTTTGACATACTCACTAAAAAAAAAAAAATTTCCGTCATAATGTCTTATAACCTCATTAAAACACATTTGTGCTTTTCTTCCAATGTTTTATAAAAATTGAAGCGATTTTGATAATTTAAGTTAATTATTTTTGGTAAAAATGATAAATTGAAGTAAATAATCAGAATTTTTTTGTATCTATTATCTTGAGAACAGCAAGAGACATAAAAAAAAATTTTAAGTAAAAGTTACTTTTTTCGAAAACCCTCTCCAATGATGCTAAATAAGATATAGGTTTCCAATTAAAAAATCAAATTTGTGTTCAAATTACGGTACTTCCGGAAATTAACAATATCACTATTGAATTCCTTGGGATCGATTTAGTTATTAGATTTTTTATTTCAAATCGATTATTTGCTCCATACTCGAAAAAAATGGGTGGCACGCATGGTCTGAATCACCCTGTATATTAAAACAATATTATGACTACATATATCATATATATGTTATTTAATATTATTATTATTTGCGCAATATTATTTGAAATTCATGCAATGTATTAATAAATTTTTTTGCGCTGCTGGCTTAGCCCAACCGGCCCTCAGGCCAGACCGGCCCACCGGGCATTTGCCCGGTCTGCCTACTAGCCAGTCCGGGCCTGGAAGCCACCAATGCTTTTAGAGATAAACGACGTCCTGCACTTTTTAACAAGGCTGTTAAACTCCATGAAGATGTCGGTGTACCCCTGGGACCTTGCTCCAACAGCGAGATTGCCGTTTTTGAGGATTATCTGGATAAGCAAATTGTGGTGTTTTCCACAGAAAATTCAAACAGAGTATGTTGTTTTTTTCCCTATATTTTGTTCTATAAATTACTTTTTTTTTTAATTATTATAAGTATTATTATTATTTCTTTATGATTCATTTGCATTCCATATATTTTTGAAATTATATTTTTTGTTATAAACATTATTTTCAATTTTTTTTCAAATTATTCACTTATTAGTTTTTTTAAAAAATATTAAATTTTAAAACCTTTTTAAAAGTTTTTATTAAGTTTAGTTATGAGTTTTAATAAATAAAAATTTATTTATGATCCTTGTAGAAAGTGTTATTACGAATTTGCTTTTTTACCTATTTTTCCTTTTAAATTTTAGGTGTCATATAAAAGTGATGTGTGTAGACCACGCCGAATTAACCTGTGGCTCCACGGTGGGCATTTTGAAGTGATCACATCGCTAAAGGGTTTTTATGGCTCCAATTGTTATTGTGAAGGATGTGAGAAGCCGTACGACCACGAAGAAAAACATTTTTGCGAAAATGTTTGCCCCATCTGTCGCCGTAAAGACTGTCTTCGAAATGGACCCTCTAGACGATGTAGCGATTGCTACAGACTGTGCCGATCAGAAGTCTGTTATCAACAGCACAAGCGCAAGGAGGGAAACCAAGTATTGTCTCTATGTGATAAAGTAAGTTTATGTCTATTAATAATGTTTTCTGACACAATATAGTTTGGTTATTGTTGATTAATATATAATTTATTCTTTCAGATCTATCAATGTCCATCATGTAGTCAGGTGATTCAGAGAAGGAACTGCCCTCGTGATGAACATCGCTGTGGCACATCAAAGTGTCGTTCATGTGATCGGTATGTGGAAAGTGATCATTTGTGCTACCTTCGCAAAGTAGATGCTAAGCCCCCCTCTGAAAAGATCATCTACTTTGATTTTGAAACCGATCAGAGTTCTGGGGAACACGTTGTCAACTATGCCATCGCCCAATACTTCAATGGAGAGGAGAAAGTGTTCCAAGGCTATGGTGCTTTAGCAGAATTTTGTTCTTGGTTGTTTTCCACTCAGCATAAAAAATTTACAGCCATTGCACACAACATGAAGGGGTAAGTTAAATCCATTGTTATTTTCTAATTTTATTATTTTCTAAATTTATTCTTATTTATTTTTAAAGTTTTATTTCTTTATCTTAAATTTTTATTTCGAAACTTATTCTTATCTATTTGTTAAAATTTATTTTAAATGTTTATCTTAAATTTTTTATTTATTTTCATTTTTAAATTTTTATTTATTTTCTTTATCTGAAATTTTTATTTCTTTATCTTAATTTTTTATTTGTTTTTATTTTTAAGTTTTTATTTATTTTCTTTATCTTAAATTTTTATTTCTTTATCTTAATTTTTTATTTGTTTTATTTCAGTCATGTTAACATTTATCATTTTTAGTTATATTCAAATTTATTATTTCTAAATTTATTAATTGTTCTGAATTTTAAAACTCTAATGATTATGTCTGTTTTATTCGTTATAGATTTGATGGACAGTTTATCATGGCATGGCTTCTAGAAAAAGGCATCACCCCTGGAGTGATACCCAACGGCTCTAAAATCATGAGCATTTTGCATCCAAGTTTAAAACTGGTCATTATAGATTCTTTCAACTTTCTTCCCTCTCTAAGCTACCATCTTGCTTCGGATTAGTCGAGCTGAAGAAAGGCTATTTCCCGCACCTGTTCAGCCAATCAAGCCTATGTTGGACGCCTGCCAGAACCAGCTTTTTATTGTCCTGATACTATGTCAAGCAAGGCTCGGGATGAGTTTTTAAAGTGGCATGAAGTACATAAGGACGTAGAGTTCAACTTTCAAAAAGAGATGAAAGAGTATTGCAGGTAATCATTTCTAAAAAAAATAATAAATTTTTTTTTTTCAATGTTATGAATTTGAACTAAATTTGCCTTTTTTTATTCAACAGTTCTGATGTCGATATATTGAGAAGGTGTTGCAATATGTTTAGATCAGAAATGATTAAAATATCTGGCGTGGATCCATTTTGGTAAATATTTGATTTTTTTTTTTAAATTATCATTTTACTATTTATTTTTTATGAAAATAAACGTATGTCTTTTTTTTACAGCTATATTACTATAGATTCATCCTGTATGGCAGTCTACAGGAGCAAACTTATTCAGCCAGACACCATTGTCATGGTCCCAGTGCATGGTTATATCAACAGAACCATCTACAGCCCTGACTCCATACGATGGTTGGATTATGTAGCACAGGATCAAGGCATTATGATTGAGCATGCTTTGTAAAACAAGGGGGAAGTCAAGATTGGAGGAATGTCAGTGGATGGTCTTTGCCGGGATACCAATACCATCTACCAATATCATGTAATTATTATTTTATTGTTTTAGAAATAGTGTTTAAAAATGTTTTCTTACTTTAACATCTTTTTGTTTATATTTTCACAGGGTTGCTTCTTCCATGGCTGTTTGACCTGTTATGGTGCGGATACTCAACATCCGTTCAAAAAGATGTCAATGGGAAAATTAAGGGCAGCCACCCAGGAAACCACCGAAACATTCAGGGGCTTAGGCTATCAAGTCATAGAGATGTGGGAGCATCATTTTCAAGAATTGAAGAAGGAAATGCCCGAACTACAGAATTTTCTGAAAAGCCATAAAATGGTGGACAGACTCAACCCTAGAGAGTCCTTTTTTGGCGGTCGGACAAATGCCGTTCGACTATTTTATAAGGGCGAAGCCAAGTATGTCGATTTCACCTCGTTATATCCATGGGTAAGCATGCATTTTTAGAATTTTCACTTTTTTTATGAAAAGTTATTACGTCTGTCTTAATTATTTTTAATTTTTCAGGTCAACAAATACTGTTTATATCCAGTGGGCCATCCCAAAGTAATAACGACTGACTTCGATACCATCGATAACTACTTTGGCATAGTAAAGTGCACAGTGTCGCCCCCTAGAGAGATCTCTTCCTACCTGTTTTACCATACAGATCCAACGGAAAATTGATGTTCCCTCTATGCCGGACGTGTGCGGATACTCTATCACAAGTCGCTTGCACTCACACCGAAGAAGAGAGAGCCATCACGGGCACATGGGTAACTGAAGAAGTCAAGTTGGCCGTGAAAAAGGAATATCGAATAGTCGAGGTAATTATCATTTTAATGACTGTTTTGGTGATCGAAATAAATGTATGTTTTTGTTAATTATGGTTTCTTTTATTATAGATGCATGAAGTATACCATTTTCAGAACTCCTTGACGAACCTTTTCAGCTCTTGCATAGATCTTTTCTTAAAAATTAAGCAGCAGAGCAGTGGTTGGCCACGAGAATGTGTGACCGAAGAGGAAAAACAGCGGTATCTCCGAGAATATAAGGAAAGAGAGGGTATTGATCTCGACCCAACCCAAATCCAAAAAAATCCCGGACAAAGGCAGGTGTCGAAAGCATATTTGAATAATTTTTGGGGGAGGTGAGTATTTTTTTTTCCCGATATTGTTTCCATTCAGTGCTGTAGTAATTTTAGATTGAAATGTTTTATAATCTTTATTTTTCAGATGGGGTATGAACCTGAATAAGACCCGTCTCACTTATGTCAACACTCTGCCGGATTTTAATAAAATGTTAGCGGACCCTACAAAAAAGGTAACACAATTTAAAATAAATTATTTTAATGAAAAATTATCCTATTTTATTTAAAATGATTTTATATATATTTTTCAGGTGAAAGACATTTATTTCATTCACAATACGGCCGCCTTACAGTGGGAGTCCCGTAGCGAGTTTATCGAACAGGATGCTTCGACCAACATCTTCATCGCATCCTTTACTACTGCCTGGGCTCGTTTAAAACTTTACGAGGAAATGGAAAAGTTGGGAACCGCCCTGTTATACCATGACACCGATTCTATAATCTACGCCAGAAATGGAAGTAATGATCCGGCAATTGGAAATTTTTTAGGAGAGTTCACCGATGAATTTGATGGTGACGTCATAACTACTTTTGTTTCTGGTAACTATCCCTTTTTTTAAAATAATCTTTTTAACATTTTTAAATTCTGTTTTATTAAAATATCATTTTTATTGTCTAAAAAATTCTTTTGAAAACTTTATTTTTTTTTATTTATTTTAGGAGGAGCCAAGAACTATGCTTATTCCACAAGATCCGGAAAGACATGTTGCAAAGTGAGGGGCTTCTCGCTGAATGCCAGAAACTCGGAAATTTTAAATTTCGAGTCTGTCAAACACCTGGTACGTACTCTGGACAACACTGCAACAATCCCTCTTCATAATCCTGCTAAAATCACTCGACTGTCGAAGAAGAGGAAAATCGTGAACGTTCCGGAGACAAAAGTATATCGTATGGTATACGATAAGAGAGTAATCAACCGTGACGATTTCACAACCTTACCATACGGATATTGATTTAAGAGAGTGGAGGCGACCCACTGAAAAAAAGCAGTGGAGGCGATATCCACTTAGAAAAAAGCAGTGGAGGATATACCCACTTAGAAAAAAGCAGTGGAGGCTATACCCACTTAGAAAAAAGCAGTGCCGACGTCCACTTTAAAAAACGCGGAGTGCTACTGGAGAAGAGTCCTCGTCCCGCACTCTGGATAGTTACTTGTAAATAACAGATGTCTCCTACTTCCATTATGGAAAAATTTATTGAATTAATTATACAAATTTTATTAAGATTAAATTTTTAAAACTAATAATAACATAAAATAATACTATTGCGTGTGAGTGAATGAATATTTTCATGAAAATGAAAGAAAAAATACAATTTTTTTTAAAAAAATCATTTATTGAAAAACGCATTTTATAAATATTTTACGAAATTTTTAATATTTCAGCCATCTATTTTTTCTAGCAAACAACATAGGTGGAGTATTTACAGAAGGAGAGTCATTTAACATTTTTTTATTAATCACAAATTTTTCAGGTATTTTCATTTCTCTTAAAGCTTCGAAAAATTCTTTTTGTCCTTTGGGTTGTTTCTTTTCATTTCTTAATACATTGTTTATTAAATGAGTGATGTTGGTTCCAGGTAAAAGTTTTTGTCTATACAAAATTTCTCCTTTTTCAGTCCACGTTAACAGTTCTTTATTATTATTTCTTTATGATTCATTTGCATTCCATATATTTTTGAAATTATATTTTTTGTTATAAACATTATTTTCAATTTTTTTTTTCAAAATATTCACTTATTAGTTTTTTTAAAAAATATAATTTCAAAAATATATGGACAAATCCATCCACCAGCTTGATTTTGTCTTCAGATTGCAACACTTTGAGTACAATGGCCAAGAGCTTCTCCAGGGTGAAAGCATTCACACGCTGCAAATGGGACGAAATTGGCTTGTCCAAACCTTCTGCCTGAATACAGAATCTCACGAGATCCATAGGGGCTAAGCCCTCAAATGTGCGCTGCATCAACGTTCCAAATAATTCTCGAACAGCCTCCACAGCAGCAATCAAGAGCCTTTCCCTCAAATAGTCTGGAATCCGATCGATATCAATTCTCGCCCGGTAAAAAGCTTCGTTGGCTCTATAAGTCTGATACGTTCTCTGGTGAAGAGGGGTTAATACTATCGCATTCTTCACCTAAAAAAGAAAAAAATATATCAATGATAAACATAATGTATATAAAATGAACTCTAAAAAAGAAAAATGTTAAAATTATGTTGGGGATAAAAATACTATAACATGATTCAACGAAAAAGATATCTGAAAAATAATCTTAAATTAACATGAAACATTTTAAAACACTACATAGTTTAAAAATCACGTACGCTTAACTCCTTTGAACCGGGATTAGATTCAACTCGAGATGGGCCAGGCACATTCTAAAAAAATAAATCATTAAGAATTAGAACAAAGAAATAAATATTCTAAGTTCAACAAAATATTTTATAATGTATAACAGTTTTAAGAAACATATATATTCACCTTCAACCCAGATCCTTCTTGGTTAACATCTGATACCCTATGAAAAACTTGGGACGCACCCATAAAATTTTAAGTAAGCTCTCCCCTAAACTAATATTAAAAATTATTTTTAGAAACATATACATAAAAAAATAGATAAACAAATGAAAAGGAAAAATACATACCAGATAATCATCGCTAAGGCAATACCATCATCTTCAAACACCGTTCGAGCTGCGTAAGTATTATTCTCCATAATCAACTATTAATAAAAATAAAACCATATGTTCAAAAAATAGTGAAATAACCATATTATAATAAAATATAAAAGCTTTTAAACTCGTTAGTAAATCAGAAGAGCGTCTTTTAAATAGAATTAAAAACAAACTATAATATTTCTTAAATAACATAAATAAATAATATAAATAAAATAAAATTACATAAATTAACTTACATTGCCTTCAGAAGAAGAAGAAGAACTATCCGATCTTTGGCGTTTATCCATATTGAAAAATAATGGTTATCGAAAAAACAATAGTAATATAATCCAATACTCGAACAAAGTAAAAAAATTGATCGCAATGGAAATAAAAATCCAGCTAACTTGTCCACAGTGAAGCAGCTCTTTATATACACAGTCCAAGACACCTCAACTGTTACAGATAAAACATAAATAGCACAGGTGGATTCAATTGTCATGAGATCCGCCATGTTCAATCTTGTGAGAAATAGATAACAGGACTCACCCCATACTGTTGTATTCAGTATGATAACCTCCCTCATTGATAAAACCTGCAACTTCACACACACACACACATGGATATAACTATAAGCACAATCTCCTGTATCTGTTATCATTATCAATTAGAAGATTTTCGATTCCCATGCTGTTGTAATCAGTATCTCAGGCTCTCTCATTGATAAACCTACAACTTCACATGTTGATATCATTAACAGAACAAGGGATCTGTTATCACTATCGATTCCCACGCATGCTTTAAAATAAAGTTTTATTAATGTAATATCAAATAAATTGTAGAAAGTTGAAAACATTTGCGTTAAATGTTTTTCTTCGATTTAAAATAAAATTTAATATATAGTTAAATTGCTATATAAAATTATTTTCTAACAGAAAATAAAAAAATATTCTTTTTTCATAGATTTGAAAAATAAAGTTTTTATAATAATATTAAATAAAAATATAGTATTTTAAATGTAATAACTTTAAAATACTATTGTCAAAAGATTTTAAAATAATTTGACATAATAAAATTTTGTGAGAAAATAGATATCATGAAGATGAAACAAGTTCCGTATTTCTAATATTTCATAAAATATTTTTATTTTTTAAAAAAATTTCTAACTTTTAGTAAAATATTTTTTTGCTTTTGTAAAAATTTTCTAGTTTTTCAAGAAAAATCTAATATTTTTGTAATAATTTCTTGTTTTTCAGAAAATTCTATATATTTTTTATTGAATAGGTTAATAATAATTACAGTCATTTATATCAACGATATTTATATTAAAAAATAACTAAAATAATGAGTTATTAATATATTCTCTTTAAGTAAAGATGGACCAATTAGAGCAGGGATGGCGAACCAATGGCACGCGTGCCATTGGTGGCACGCGACAGAATATTTTGGGCACGCCACCAATCACAAAGTTCACTATGAAGCATATTAACAATTGAATTAAAATTCACGAAAAACGAAAAAAAATGAAAAAAATTTTATGAAAAATTAACAATTAATGCAAAAAGAAAACAATTAATAACCATAAAAAACAAGCTAACAATAAATAACTAGCAAAAAAATTAACATATAATAACTAATAGAAAACAAAACAAAAGAGCAATTAAGCTATGCGAGTGAAAGCGAAACCAAAGCTGCACAGGACGCCTAAGCGAAGGCAAGGAGACTCGAAACAGTTAGTCTCGCCAGAGCACAGCCAACGCGCTAATTTGTCCTTTCGTCCCTTGGTCGCCAAACTAAAACATCTTCTCTGTACATTCGCTTTCCTGAGAAGGTAAGGTATTTATAAATTAAGTACATTTAAACATGATAAAGCTTGTAATACATGTTCAAAGATAAACTTTTCTTATTATACAACATTTATTTGTATTTATAGGCACTTTTAAACTGTAATTAATTCCGAATACTTTTGAAAAGCGTAGTATTATATTTCCCTGTGGTGAAAGCTTGAGTAGACACAACTGTATTTTAAAGTTTATTTGTGTTATATTTGCGATTAACTGTTATTTAACATGGCTAGTTCAGCAAGAAAAACAAAAGTGCAAAATAGTAAGCATATCAGAGAATTTCAAACTTGGTGGACAGAAAAATATGGCATGATTAGTAAAGGCGACAAAGCAGTGTGCGTTTTATGTTCTGGAACAGTGGTATGTAGAACATCGTCTGTAAAACGGCATTTTGAAACAAATCATAAATTCGTTAGTCAAAAAAGCGAACCAGAGCAAAAGGAATTAATTGCAAGTGCAATGAAAGACAGAAATAAACAGTCCACTTCTATGATTAAATATGTCGGCAAAAATTGTCATACAAGTGCGGCAAGTTACTCGGCTGCAAATATCATTGCTCGGCATAGTAAACCTTTTCAAGAGGGAGAGTTTTTGAAGGAAGCCTGGTTAGCATGCGCGCCCTCACTTTTTGATGATTTCGATAACAAAGATAAGATAATTCAGCGCATCAAAGATACCCCTCTATCTAGAAATATAATAAAGGAAAGAATATTAAAATTGGCCGGAAATGTAACAGATCAACAAAAAATTGACATTAACTCCGCTCTTTTTATATCGCTATGTCTTGACGAAAGCACTGACATCACTAAATCTGCACGCTTAGCTGTTTTTGCTCGATATTGTGTAGGAAACGTCATTAAGGAAGAATTAATTGTGATAACATCGTTGCTAACAACTACAAAGGGCACAGATATTTGTACGGCTGTTCAAAATTCGCTTATTGAGAAAGAGATTGATTTGCAAAAAATTGTTTCGGTAACAACTGATGGTGCTCCAAGTATGGTGGGCAAAAAAAATGGTTTCATACGTTTATTTCAAACATACGTAGGGCACCCGATTCTTGAATTCCATTGCCTCATTCACCAACAAGCCTTGTGTGCTAAGAGTGGTTTAACATCTCTTGATGATGTAATGGCGGTAGTCACAAAAATAATCAATCTCATTTCCTCGCAAGCTTTAAATAAGCGAAAGTTTGATGCTCTGTTGGATGAAGTCAACTCGGTGTATAATGGCTTACTGATGTATAATAATGTTCGCTGGTTGAGCCGCGGGAACGTACTTCAAAGATTTGTTGATTGTTTGGAAGAAATCAGACTGTTCCTGCAAAATGAGGGGAAAATTGAACAATACCCACAGTTGTTGGATGTTATATGGCTTTCAAAATTAATGTTTTTTACAGACATATGCCAACATTTCAATGAATTGAATGTGAAGCTTCAAGGCACGAATAAAACGATTATCGTCATGATAGATCTCATTCGCGCTTTTGACGCTAAACTGCATGTTTTCAGGAACGATATTATTACAAGAAACTACAAGTATTTTCCAAACTTGAAAAGAAGTATCAAGGATTTAGATATACATGAGAAACCAGTCGAAGAAACAGTAACTGAAGAATTTATTTCTGTTATTGATTCTTCAATCAAGGAATTTTCAGCGAGATTTTCCCAGTTCAAAGAATTATCAGAAACACTCAAGTTTATTATGTACCCTGATGTGACTTCATTTGATAAATTGAACTTGTCCCAATTCGATTGGTTGGAAATTGAAGAATTTGAAATGCAGCTGATTGATTTCCAGTCCAGTTCAATATGGATTCAAAAATTTATTGAAACAAGAAAAGAGTTAGAATTAATCGAAACAGAAAGATTGACAAGCTATATAAGTAAAAATGCCAATAACAAAATTTTGGAAGCATGGAATTCGTTACCAGACACATTTAACTGTTTGAAGAAGCTGGCTCGTGCTATTTTAACTATATTTTCGTCTACCTATGCTTGCGAGTCATTATTTTCAGAGATGAATAACATTAAACACTCGCTTAGAAACCGTTTAACAGACGACTCCACTTCAGCGTGCATTCAGCTTAAACTAACATCTTACAACCCTAATATAAGTTATTTGTCATCTAATCTGCAACAACAGAAGTCACACTGATGTTACTTCAAAGTTTAATTATGCATAAAACTGAGACATTGCATTATTTTCGTAATAAATAATAAGTTTTGAATTAATAAATAATAAGAATTTCGTAATAAATAATAAGTAAATAAAGAGTTTTGAATTGATAGTATTTAGTATTATTATTTTCCCAATAATCACGTAAGTCAAAATTGTTTGATGGCACGTCTATGACTTCATTAAACATTTTTCTAGAAAAAATGGCACGTTGATACATAAAAGTTCGCCACCCCTGCATTAGAGTAAAAACATGTGCGTGATGTCATTTATTTATTTATAATTTTTTTTAAGCATTTTCTAATTTCCTGGAAAAAATAATAAATATTTTAACCACTAGATGGAACCATCAGAATAAATCTACGTAAAAAAAATAAGTGTTGCCACCCTCAAAAAAGTAATAAATTAAATAATATTTAAAAAACGAAACTAAATTAAAAACAGAAACCGAAACTAAAAATATATTAAGCTTAAGAAAAAAAAGAAATAAGCTCCCCATGACGCTGTAGACGAAGTTTCGATTTCAGGTGGGCAGAAATAAGCACCCCATGACTGCCCATCACTTCCTCCGCATGGATGCCTGCCCTTACTACTGCGGGGTCACATTGTGTACGTCCTATGAGGACTATAATTATTTCCTCTTTTAGGGTACACTAATACAAGGTTATATAATACCTGGTCCAATTAAAATATTATGGGATAATATGAAGGTCTGTTATGAGGCATTTTTTTAATATTGAAAAATGCACTGTTTTAGATGTACATACTTAGTAAAATACAGTGCCACATTGTGTACCTCCTATGAGGTCTATAAATATTTCCTTTTGTAATTTACACTATTACAAGGTAATACAATACTTGTTCAAATTAAAATATTATGGGATAATATTAAGGTCGGAAATGAGGCCTTTTGTTAATATTGAGAAAAGACTTTAAATTTCCCCGTATAAACGCTTTTTAGAAGGCGAATTTCCTCAAAATAAACCTTCTCGCAACATTATTTTAAACATACATACATAGTAAATTTGTTAATATTGAGAAAAGACTTTAAATTTCCCCGTTTTAACGCTATTTAGAAGACGAATTTCTTCAAAAAAAGACTTCTCGCAACACTATTTTAGATATACATTCATAAAATTGCTGGGTCACATTGTGTACCCCCTATGAGGTCTATAATTATTTCCTCTGATAGGGTCCACTATTACAAGGTAATATAATACCTGGTCCAATTAAAATATTATGGGTTAATATTAAGGTTTGATATGAGGAATTTTTTTAATATTGAAAAATGCACTGTTTTAGATTTACATACATAGTAAACTACAGTGCCACATTGTGTACCCCTTATTAGGTCTATAATTATTTCCTCTCGTAAGGTACACTATTACCCTGTAATATAATACGTGGTCCAATTAAAATATTAGGGGTTAATATTTAAGTCTGATATGAGGCATTTTGCTAATATTGAGAAAAGACTTTGTATTTCCCCGTTTTAGTGCTATTTAGAAGACGAAATTCCTCAAAATAAGACTTCTCGTAACACTACTTTAGATATACGTACTTAATAAATTTCGGGTTAACATTCTGTACCCCCTATGAGGTCTATAATTATTTCCTCTGGTAGGGTACAATATTACAAGTTAATATAATACCTGGTCCAATTAAAATATTATGAGATAATATGAATGTCTGATATGAGGCCTTTTGTTAATATTGATATATGACATCGAATTTCTCCGTGTTAACGCTATTTAGAAGACGATTTTATATTCAAAATAAGACTTTTCGCAACACTATTTTGGATATACATACATAATAAATTGTGGGGTCACATTGTGTACCCCCTATTGGGTCCATAATCATTTCCTCTGGTAGGGTACACAACTATCCGGTAATATAATACCTGGTCCAATTAAAAAATTATGGGTTAATATTTAGGTCTGATTATTATTGAAAAATGCACTGTTTTAGATATACATACATAGTAAAATACAGTGCCACATTTTGTATCCCCTATGGGGTCCGTAATTATTTCCTCTGGTAGGGTACACTATTACAAGGTAATACAATACTAGTTGCAATTAAAATATTATGGGTTAATATTAAGGTCGGATATGAGGCCTTTTGTTAATATTGAGAAAAGACTTTAAATTTCCCTGTATAAACGCTTTTTAGAAGGCGAATTTCCTCAAAATAAAGCTTCTCGCAACATTATTTTAGATATACATACATAGTGAATTTGTTAATATTGAGAAAAGACTTAGAATTTCTCCGTTTTAACGCTATTTAGAAGACGAATTTCCTCAAAAAACGACTTCTCGCAACACTATTTTAGATATACATACATAATAAATTGCTGGTTCACATTGTGTACCCCCTATGAGGTCTATAAGTATTTCCCCTGGTAGGGTCCACTATTACAAGGTAATATAATACCTGGTCCAATTAAAATATTATGGGTTAATATTAAGGTATTACAGAGCTAAAATACACTTACAAGTCCACTAAAGTGTACGTTCAAATGAAAATAAATAAGTACTGAATGAAGACTGGTACAGATGAATTGTAGAAACTTGTATCATAAACAACCGACTTGATGTAGGAGAAAACAGACATTTTTTTCTTTACAATAAATTGAAAAGAAATGAATTAATTTTTTACCATATCCCATAAGCATTTGCTTTTTCTTAAGCATAGCATATTTCAATATTAAAAAAATGCCTCATATCAAACCTTAATATTAACCCATAATATTTTTTATGGACCAGGTAATAGATTACCTTTTAATAGTGTACCCTAAAAGAGGAAATAATTATATACCTCATAGGTGGTACACAATGCGACCCCGAAATTTATTATGTATATATATCTGAAATAGTGTAGCGAGAAGTCTTATTTTGAGGAAATTCGAGTTTTAAAATGCGTTAATACGGAGAAATTCGAAGTCATTTATTAATATTAACAAAAGGTCTCATATCAGACCTTAATATTAACCCATAATATTTTACTTGGACCAGGTATTATATTATCGGGTAGTAGTGTACACTACCAGAGGAAATCTTTAATATTAAGCTATAAATCTCAAACTCGGTACCAAAATAGGGTACCATGCCCCCAACTCCTGTGCCAAAGAAAATATTTATAGCTTAACTAAGAGGGTCAAAATGGGCCCCCAAAGTACATCGTTCAACTGACCGGGAGAGTGCTTTTGAAGCCATGCAGTAGCACGCTCACCGTGTAAGCGTGGTGGAGAGGATAGCGTGACCACGTGCTAGCAGCTGAGCGAGACGGCGCGGCTTCAAGTCCCGGTGTGGACAATTTTTAAAATTTGTTTTTTTTTTTTCTTTTGTTAATTTTACATTATATTATTTATTTAATGTGTTTTACTCTATTTTAGAAGGAACTATATATGAAAAATAATTTTTTTAAGTTCGGGAAAGTGAGAACAGAGCTTAAAAACAGGAAAATCAATTAAAACTAATTTATTCATATTATTTACAATACTTTCGATAGTTTGGCCTGCCTAGTGTGTTTTCTGTATAAAAACAATCCTCTTTCTTCGTTAAAGAAGGCATAACGGAATAAAAAATAGCATAAAATAGGTATGTACGGGTCAATTTTCCAGACCACGTAACTCGCTTTAATATTAAGCTATAAATCTCAATCTCGGTACCAAAATAGGGTACCATGCCCCCATCAAATGTGCCTAAGAAAATATTTATAGCTTAATTAGGAGGGTCGCAATGGGCGCCCAAAGTACATCGTTCAACTGACCGGGAGAGTGCTTTTGAAGCTATGCAGTAGCACGCTCACCGTGTAAGCGTGGTGAAGCGGATAGCGTGACCAAGTGCTAGCAGCTGAGCGAGACGGCGCGGGTTCGAATACTGGTGTGGACAATTTTTAAAATTTGTTTATTTTTTTTCTTTTGTTAATTTTACATTATATTATTTATTTAATGTGTTTTTCTATATTTTAGAAGGAACTATATATGAAAAATAATTTTTTTAAGTTCGGGAAAGTGAGAACAGAGATAAAAAAAGAAAAAAAATTAAAGTTAAATTATTCATAATATTTACAATACTTTCGACAGTTTGGCCTGCCTAGTGTGTTTTCTGTATAAAAACAATCCTCTTTCTTCGTTAAAGAAGGCATAATGGAATAAAAATAGCATAAAATAGGTATATACGGATCAATTTTCAAGACCACGTAACTCGCTTTAATACTAAGCTATAAATCTCAAACTCGGTACCAAAATAGGGTACCATGCCCCCAACTCCTGTGCCAAAGAAAATATTTATAACTTAATAAGGACGGTCGCAATGGGCCCAGGTACATCGTTCAACTGACCGGGAGAGTCATTTTGAAGCCATGCAGTAGCACGCTCACCGTGACTGCATGGCTTCAAAAGCTCTCTCCCGGTCAGTTGAACAGTTGAACGATGTTTTTTGGGGGCCCATTGCGACCCTCCTAATTGAGCTATAAATATTTACTTTGGCACATGTGTTGGGGGCATGGTAGCTTATTTTGGTACCGAGGTTGAGATTTATAACTCAATATTAAAGTGAGTAACGTGGTCTTGAAAATTGTTCCGTACATATCTATTTTATGTTATTTTTTATTCCATTATGCCTTCTTTAACGAAGAAAGAGGATTGTTTTTATACAGAGAACACTCAAGGCAAGCCAAACCATCGAAAGTATTGTAAAAAATATGAATAAATTAGTTTTAATTGATTTTTCCTGTTTTTAAGTTTTGTTCTCACTTTCCCGAACTTAAAAAAAATTATTTTTCATATAAAGTTCCTTCTAAAATATAGAAAAACAAATTAAATAAATAATATAATGTAAAATTAACAAAAGGAAAAAAATACACAAATTTTAAAAATTTTCCACAGCGGGATTCGAAACCGCGCCGTCTCGCTCAGCTGCTAGCACTTGGTCACGCTATCCGCTCCACCACGCTTACACGGTGAGCGTGCTACTGAATGGCTTTAAAAGCACTCTCCCGGTCAGTTGAACGATTTACTTTGGGGGGTCCATTGCGACCCTCCTAATTAAGCTATAAATATTTTCTTTGGCACAGGTGTTAAGGGCAGGGTACGCTATTTTGGTACCGAGTTTGAGATTTATAGCTTAATATTAAAGCGAGTTACGTGGTCTTGAAAAATGACCCGTACATATCTATTTTATGTTATTTTTTATTCCATTATGCCTTCTTTAACGAAGAAAGATAATTGTTTATATACAGAGAACACACTAGGCAGGCCAAACTATTGAAAAAATTGTAAATCATTTGTATAAATTAATTTTAATTAATTTTTCCTGTTTTTAAGCTCTGTTTTCACTTTCCCGAACATAAAAAAATTAATTTTTCATATGTAGTTTCTTCTAAAATATAGAAAAACACATTAAATGAATAATATAATGTAAAATTATAAAAAGAAAAAAAAAATTTTTAAATTTTCCACACCGGGAATCGATCCCGCTCCGTCTCGCTCAGCTGCTAGCATGTGGTCTCGCTATCCGCTCCACCACGCTAACACGATGAGCGTGCTACTGCATGGCTTCAAAAGCACTCTCCCGGTCAGTTGAACGATGTACTTTAGAGGCCCATGGCGACCCTCCTAAATAAGCTTTAAATATTTTCTTCGGAACATTTGTTGGGGGTATGGTACCCTATTTTGTTACCGAGTTGGAGATTTATAGCTTAATATTAAAGCGAGTTACGTGGTCTTGAAAAATGACCCGTACATACCTATTTTATGTTATTTTTTATTCCATTATGCCTTCTTTAACGAAGAAAGAGAAATGTTTTTATACAGAGAACACCCTAGGCAGGCCAAACTATTGAAAGTATTGTAAATAATTTTTATAAATTAATTTTAATTAATTTTTCCTGTTTTTAAGCTCTGTTCTCACTTTCCTGAGCATAAAACATTAATTTTTCATATAAAGTTCTTTCTAATATATAGAAAAACTTATTAAATAAAAAATATAATGTAAAATTAGCAAAAGAAAAAAAAATAAACAAATTTTAAAAATTGTTCACACCGGGATTCGAACCCGCGCCGTCTCGCTCAGCTGCTAGCACGTGGTCACGCTATCCGCTCCACCACGCTTACACGGTGAGCGTGCTACTGAATGGCTTTAAAAGCACTCTCCCGGTCAGTTGAACGATTTACTTTGGGGGGTCCATTGCGACCCTCCTAATTAAGCTATAAATATTTTCTTTGGCACAGGTGTTAAGGGCAGGGTACGCTATTTTGGTACCGAGTTTGAGATTTATAACTTAATATTAAAGAGATTTACGTGGTCTTGAAAAATGACCCGTACATACCTATTTTATGTTATTTTTTATCCCATTATGCCTTCTTTAACAAAGAAAGAGGATTGTTTTTATACAGGGAACACACTAGGCAGGTTAAACTTTTGAAAGTATTGTAAATAATTTTTATAAATTAATTTTAATTAATTTTTCCTGTTTTTAAGCTCTGTTCTCACTTTACCGAACATAAAACATTAATTTTTCATATATAGTTCCTTCTAAAATATTGAAAAACACATTAAATAAATAATATAATGTAAAATTAAAAAAAGAAAATTTTTTTTTAAAAAATTTTCCACACCAGGATTCGATCCCGCCCCGTCTCGCTCAGCTGCTAGCACATGGTCTCGCTTTCCGCTCCACCACGTTTACACGATGAGCGTGCTACTGCGTGGGTTCAAAAGCACTCTCCCGGTCAATTGAACGATGTACTTTGGGGGCCCATTGCGACCCTCCTAAATAAGCTTTAAATATTTTCTTCGGAACATTTGTTGGGGGCATGGTACCCTATTTTGGTACCGAGTTTGAGATTTATAACTTAATATTAAAGCGAGTTACGTGGTCTTGAAAATTGACACGTACATACCTATTTTACGTTATTTTTTACCCCATTATGCCTTCTTTAACAAAGAAAGAGAATTGTTTTTATACAGAGAACACACTAGGCAGGCTAAACTATCGAAAGTATTGTAAATAATATGAATAAATTAATTTTAATTAATTTTTCCTGTTTTTAAGCAATATTCTCACTTTTCCGAACTTCAAAAAATTATTTTTCTTATATAGTTCCTTCTAAAATATAGAAAAAAAAAATTTTAAAAATATAATGTAAATTTAACAAAAGAAAAAAAATTTTTTAAAATTGTCCACACCGGGATTCGAACCCAAGCCGTCTCGCTCAGCTGCTAGCACGTGTTCACGCTATCCGCTCCACCACGCTTACACGGTGAGCGTGCTACTGCATGGCTTTAAAAGCACTCTCCCGGTCAGTTGAACGATGTACTTTGGGGGTTCATTGCGACCCTCCTAATTAAGCTATAAATATTTTCTTTGGAACATTTGTTCGGGGCATGGTACCCCATTTTGGTACCGAGTTTGAGATTTATAGCTTAATATTAAAGCGAGTTACGTGGTCTTGAAAATTGACCCGTACATACCTATTTTATGTTATTTTTTATTCCGTTATGCCTTCTTTAACGAAGAAGGAGAATTGTTTTTATACAGAGAACACACTAGGCAGGCCAAACTATCGAAAGTATTGTAAATAATATGATTAAATTAGTTTTAATTGATTTTTCCTGTTTTTACGGTCTGTTCTCACTTTCCCGAACATAAAAAAATTAATTTTTCATATATTAGTTTCTTCTAAAATATAGAAAAACACATTAAATAAATAATATAATGTAAAATAAACAAAAGAAAAAAAACAAATTTTAAAAATTTTTCACACCGGGATTCGAACCCGCACCGTCTCGCTCAGCTGCGATCACGTTGTCACGCTATCCGCTCCACCACGCTTACACGTTGAGCGTGCTACTGCATGGCTTTAAAAGCACTCTCCCGGTCAGTTGAACGATGTACTTTGGGGGTCCATTGCGACCCTCCTATTGAAGCTATAAATATTTTCTTTGGAACATTTGTTCGGTGCATGGTACCCTATTTTGGTACCGAGTTTGAGATTTGTAGATTGAGATTATATTAAATCGAGTTACGTGGTCTTGAAAATTGACCCGTACATACCTATTTTATGTTATTTTTTATCCCATTATGCCTTCTTTAACACAGAAAGAGAATTGTTTTTATACAGAGAACACACTAGGCAGGCTAAACTATCGAAAGTATTGTAAATAATATGAATAAATTAATTTTAATTAATTTTTCCTGTTTTTAAGCTCTGTTCTCACTTTCCCGAACATAAAAAAATTAATTTTTCCTATATAGTTCCTTCTAAAATATAGAAAAACACATTAAATAAATAATATAATGTAAAATTAAAAAAAGAAAATTTTTTTTAAAAAATTGTCCACACCGGGCTTCGAATCCGAGCCGTCTCGCTCAGCTGCTAGCACGTGGTCACGCTATCCGCTCCACCACGCTTACACGTTGAGCATGCTACTGCATGGCTTTAAAAGCACTCTCCCGGTCAGTTGAACGATGTACTTTGGGGATCCATTGCAACCCTCCTATTTTAGCTATAAATATTTTCTTTGTCACAGGGGTTGGGGGCATGGTACCCTATTCTGGTACCGAGCTTGAGATTTATAGCTTAATATTAAAGCGAGATAGGTGGTCTTGAAAATTGACCCGTACATACCTATTTTATGTCATTTTTTATTCCATTATGCCTTTTTTAACGAAAAAAGAGAATTGTTATAATACAGAGAACACACTAGGCAGGCCAAACTATTGAAAGTATTGTAAATAATATGAATAAATTAATTTTAATTAATTTTTCCTGTTTTTAAGCACTGTTCTCACTTTTCCGAACTTAAAAAAATTATTTTTCTTATATAGTTCCTTCTAAAATATAGAGAAAAAAACTAAATAAATAATATAATGTAAAATTAACAAAAGAAAAAAAAAATTTTAAATTGTCCACACCGGGATTCGAACCCGCGCCGTCTCGCTCAGCTGCTAGCACGTGTTTACACTATCCGCTCCACCACGCTTACACGGTGAGCGTGCTACTGCATGGCTTTAAAAGGACTCTCCCGGTCAGTTGAACGATGTACTTTGGGGGTCCATTGTGACCCTCCTAATTAAGCTATAAATATTTTCTTTGTCACTGGGGTTGGGGGCATGGTACCCTATTCTGGTACCGAGTTTAAGATTTATAGCTTAATATTAAACCGTTAATATAAATAATATTAATATAGCTTAATATGGAAAACCGTTCATCGCCTCGAACCAGTGTGGTTCAAAAACGTTTTTAACAAATGCCTCCAACTCGAGTACTTCCCCGTGAGATGGAAAAGAGCAAAACTTATCCTTTTACCAAAGCCTGGCAAGGATTTGGCTCTTCCTAATGCCTATAGGCCATTATCCCTTCTGCCCACATGGGGTAAGATACTCGATAAGCTTCTTACAAATAGATTGACATTTTTTCTTGAATATAACAACCTCCTACAAAACGATCAACATGGATTTAGGACTAGAAGATCGACTACCACAGCACTTAAATCAGCCCTAAATATCATCGCACAAGTCAAAGGTAGAAAACATCATACACTTGGTGTCTCTCTCGACATCAAGGGGGCGTTCGATGGCGTCTTTTGGAACGGAATTGTGGAAGAAATTATACAGTTGAATTGTACCAAGACACTTACAAATATGATCAAGAGTTTTCTTGATCAAAGAGTTGTCACATTTCAGCTCAGCGACCAAAACGTTGACAAGACAGTATGTAGGGGTGTGCCGCAGGGTTCGTGCCTTGGGCCAATCCTGTGGCTCACTGTAGCAAACAAAATACTTCGTAAAATTAAAGCGGATAACGAGCATGTCATCGCATTTGCTGATGATTTCTTTTTAATGGTTACTGGCACAATACTTAATAGACTGGGCCCTTGGGCCACAGAAGTTCTAAAAGACTATCAGTCTTGGGCTAAACATTTCGGACTTTCTTTCAGTACTCAAAAAACCAAAGCTATAGTCTTTCCAAAAGCAAATAAATATACCAGGAAACCAACCGTCAAGCTCTGCGATGTTAACATTCCCGTTGAAGTTAATATTAATTACCTTGGGTTCCTTTTAAACACACAACTCTCCTGGTTGCCCCATTTAGAAAAAACTTTTGACAAAATTACTGTTTTTCAAGTTAAACTCAACCGACTAACTGGCGTTGACTGGGGAATCGACCCAAGAACAAGGAAATATATGTTCCAAACTTCCATCTTAAAAATTATCACTTATGGTTCTGAAATCTGGTACAATAATAATATCAGAACTTTAAATAAAATTAAAAAGATCGAACGTATACCACTTTTGAGTCTTACAAAAGCCTATAGAACCACATCTACAGCGGCCCTTCAGGTCTTAGCTGGTACGATACCATTAGATTTAACAATCCAAACAGAGGCAAAACTAGCAGAAATCTATTTACATGAGGATTCTATAAATTTTAAACAAGAACTTGCGCTTAAACATCCAGCCGATTATATTTCTATTCCATTTAATTACATTTTACCAAGTGATGAAACAATACAAATTTATACAGACGGGTCTCGCTTGAATTATGAAGGCGACTTCAGTGTCGGTTGTGCTTTCGTCGTGTATTTAAATGGTAACTACTTCGATCATTACTGCTTCAGGTTGAGCGATCAATCAACTGTATTTAAAGCCGAGCTCTGGGCGATTCTACAGTCTATTTACTGGATAAATAATAACAACATTAATTTAATTGTTCATTTATATTCCGATTCCTTTTCTGGTTTGCAATCCCTAAATAATATTAAAGAATATGACTATCTGACAAAAATGATTAATGATAACTATAGACAAAATGTTAAATTTCACTGGATTAAAGCTCATGTTGGGCACAGGGGTAACGAGGAGGCTGATAATTTAGCAAAGATAGCTTGTTCTAAAAACGAAATTGATTTAATTGATTATCGTTCAAAATCTTCAGTTAGACACGAATTATATAAACAAAATTTGATCACTTGGCAAGAGCGATGGGAAAACCCTGAAAACCAAGCTCGTCACACATTTGAACTAATTCCCAAAGTTAATCCTAATTGTATATATTCTAACTTTTACGTAAATCAATTTTTGACAAATCACGGAACTCAGGGTACTTACCAAGCTAGATTTCATAAAAAATCTACGTTGTGTAAATCACGTTTAATTAACGATGATCTTAATCACATCCTTCTTGTTTGCTCAAACTTTTCAACTATTAGAAAAAATTTCTTTCCAAACAATCTTGCGTTTGAAAATCTTAAAAAACAATGGGCTACTCCGAAAATTAAGAACGGAATTGAACAAATTATTAAAGAACACTTTATAAATAATACCCCAGTCCTTTAGTGCTTTCTTTCCTTTATTGTAAATCAATGTCAGAAGGGTTGACATGGTTTCTCTGGATATACTTTCGTAGGCGGTAGCCTTATGACATGGATTAACTACTTAAAGTTTTTTTCTAAATTGCATTATTATGTACCGAAGATCTTCTTTCCATCTGTTTTAGATCGCATATACCCCTGTAGACTGTAAATTTTTGATTGTTTGTCTTTAATGTACACTGACATCTTTAAAATTTTGTTATGTGGATCATCTTTTCATCTGTAACTTTACGTTGTTACTGTTTATCATTTTCATCAGTATGGTTGAAATGCTATATATTCACACTTGTCCTTTCGATTCGTACTGGGATGTATGTATAGCTGTTTAACAAGACTTACTGCAGTAGAGATCATCTATGCATCTGTTAATATTTTCACGCAGACATCACTTTCACTTTTCAGTTTCATTGTTTTCTTTTAACTCACCATTTTAATTCATATACATGCTGTGTACATATATACTTGTGTAGCTGTTCTTTCATATTCAAAAGTTGTGTGGTTTATTTGCACACCACCCTTTTAAAGGTTTTGTTATTCAGGGGACCCCTTCGACTAACTACTTACAAACTTTCTAAATTGCATTATTATGTAGCGAAGATCTTCTTTCCATCTGTTTTAGATCGCATAAACCCCTGTAGACTGTAAATTTTTGATAGTTTGTTTTTAATGTACACTGACATCTTTAAAATTTTGTTATGTGGATCATCTTTTCATGTGTACCTTAACGTTGTTACTGTATATCATTTTCATCAGTATGATTAGAATACTAGATATTCACACTTGTTCTTTCGATTCGTACTGGGATGTATGTATAGGTGTTTTACAAGACATACTCTAGTAGTAATCATCTATGCATCTGTTAATATTTTCACGCAGACATCACTTTCACTTTTCAGTTTCATGTTATTTAACTCACCATTTTAATTCATACACATATTGTGTGCATATATACTTGTGTATCTGTTCTTTCATATTATAAAGTTGAGTGGTTTATTTGCACACCACCCTTTTGAGGGTTTTGTTATTCAAAGGATCCCTTCGACTAACTACTTACGAACTTTCTAAATGGTAATATTATGTAGTGAAGTACTTCGTTTCATCTGTTTAAGATCGCACTTATCCTTGCAAACTGTTTATATCTGATTGTTTGTCTTTTTTGTTTCCCGGATGTCTTTATTGTTTCCCGGTTTGTCTTTATTGTTAAAATCTGATTGTTTGTCTTTATTGATACCCGGATGCCCCCTTGGGGGCGAAGCGAGGTTTAGCAATAAATAGCTTAATATTAAAGCGAGTTACGTGGTCTTGAAAATTGACCCGTACATACCTATTTTATGTTAGTATTTATTCTATTATGCCTTCTTTAACAAAGAAAGAGGATTGTATTTATACAGATAACACACTAGGCAGGCCAAACTATCGCAATTATTGTAAATAATATGAATAAATTAATTTTAATTAATTTTTCCTGTTTTTAAGCTCTGTTCTCACTTTCCCGAACATAAAAAAATTAATTTTTCCTATATAGTTCCTTCTAAAATATAGAAAAACACATTAAATAAATAATATAATGTAAAATTAAAAAAAGAAATTTTTTTTTTAAAAATTGTCCACACCGGGCTTCGAACCCGAGCCGTCTCGCTCAGCTGCTAGCACGTGGTCACGCTATCCGCTCCACCACGCTTACACGTTGAGCATGCTACTGCATGGCTTTAAAAGCACTCTCCCGGTCAGTTGAACGATGTACTTTGGGGATCCATTGCAACCCTCCTATTTTAGCTATAAATATTTTCTTTGTCACAGGGGTTGGGGCCATGGTACCCTATTCTGGTACCGAGCTTGAGATTTATAGCTTAATATTAAAGCGAGATAGGTGGTCTTGAAAATTGACCCGTACATACCTATTTTATGTTATTTTTTATTCCATTATGCCTTTTTTAACGAAAAAAGAGAATTGTTATAATACAGAGAACACACTAGGCAGGCCAAACTATTGAAAGTATTGTAAATAATATGAATAAATTAATTTTAATTAATTTTTCCTGTTTTTAAGCACTGTTCTCACTTTTCCGAACTTAAAAAAATTATTTTTCTTATATAGTTCCTTCTAAAATATAGAGAAAAAAACTAAATAAATAATATAATGTAAAATTAACAAAAGAAAAAAAAAAATTTTTAAATTGTCCACACCGGGATTCGAACCCGCGCCGTCTCGCTCAGCTGCTAGCACGTGTTTACACTATCCGCTCCACCACGCTTACACGGTGAGCGTGCTACTGCATGGCTTTAAAAGCACTCTCCCGGTCAGTTGAACGATGTACTTTGGGGGTCCATTGTGACCCTCCTAATTAAGCTATAAATATTTTCTTTGTCACTGGGGTTGGGGGCATGGTACCCTATTCTGGTACCGAGTTTAAGATTTATAGCTTAATATTAAACCGTTAATATAAATAATATTAATATAGCTTAATATGGAAAACCGTTCATCGCCTCGAACCAGTGTGGTTCAAAAACGTTTTTAACAAATGCCTCCAACTCGAGTACTTCCCCGTGAGATGGAAAAGAGCAAAACTTATCCTTTTACCAAAGCCTGGCAAGGATTTGGCTCTTCCTGATGCCTATAGGCCATTATCCCTTCTGCCCACATGGGGTAAGATACTCGATAAGCTTCTTACAAATAGATTGACATTTTTTCTTGAATATAACAACCTCCTTCAAAACGATCAACATGGATTTAAGACTAGAAGATCGACTACCACGGCACTTAAATCAGCCCTAAATATCATCGCACAAGTCAAAGGTAGAAAACATCATACACTTGGTGTCTCTCTTGACATCAAGGGGGCGTTCGATGGCGTCTTTTGGAACGGAATTGTGGAAGAAATTATACAGTTGAATTGTACCAAGACACTTACAAATATGATCAAGAGTTTTCTTGATCAAAGAGTTGTCACATTTCAGCTCAGCGACCAAAACGTTGACAAGACAGTATGTAGGGGTGTGCCGCAGGGTTCGTGCCTTGGGCCAATCCTGTGGCTCACTGTAGCAAACAAAATACTTCATAAAATTAAAGCGGATAACGAGCATGTCATCGCATTTGCTGATGATTTCTTTTTAATGGTTACTGGCACAATACTTAATAGACTGGGCCCTTGGGCCACAGAAGTTCTAAAAGACTATCAGTCTTGGGCTAAACATTTCGGACTTTCTTTCAGTACTCAAAAAACCAAAGCTATAGTCTTTCCAAAAGCAAATAAATATACCAGGAAACCAACCGTCAAGCTCTGCGATGTTAACATTCCCGTTGAAGTTAATATTAATTACCTTGGGTTCCTTTTAAACACACAACTCTCCTGGTTGCCCCATTTAGAAAAAACTTTTGACAAAATTACTGTTTTTCAAGTTAAACTCAACCGACTAACTGGCGTTGACTGGGGAATCGACCCAAGAACAAGGAAATATATGTTCCAAACTTCCATCTTAAAAATTATCACTTATGGTTCTGAAATCTGGTACAATAATAATATCAGAACTTTAAATAAAATTAAAAAGATCGAACGTATACCACTTTTGAGTCTTACAAAAGCCTATAGAACCACATCTACAGCGGCCCTTCAGGTCTTAGCTGGTACGATACCATTAGATTTAACAATCCAAACAGAGGCAAAACTAGCAGAAATCTATTTACATGAGGATTCTATAAATTTTAAACAAGAACTTGCGCTTTAACATCCAGCCGATTATATTTCTATTCCATTTAATTACATTTTACCAAGTGATGAAACAATACAAATTTATACAGACGGGTCTCGCTTGAATTATGAAGGCGACTTCAGTGTCGGTTGTGCTTTCGTCGTGTATTTAAATGGTAACTATTTCGATCATTACTGCTTCAGGTTGAGCGATCAATCAACTGTATTTAAAGCCGAGCTCTGGGCGATTCTACAGTCTATTTACTGGATAAATAATAACAACATTAATTTAATTGTTCATTTATATTCCGATTCCTTTTCTGGTTTGCAATCCCTAAATAATATTAAAGAATATGACTATCTGACAAAAATGATTAATGATAACTATAGACAAAATGTTAAATTTCACTGGATTAAAGCTCATGTTGGGCACAGGGGTAACGAGGAAGCTGATAATTTAGCAAAGATAGCTTGTTCTAAAAACAAAATTGATTTAATTGATTATCGTTCAAAATCTTCAGTTAGACACGAATTATATAAACAAAATTTGATCACTTGGCAAGAGCGATGGGAAAACCCTGAAAACCAAGCTCGTCTCACATTTGAACTAATTCCCAAAGTTAATCCTAATTGTATATATTCTAACTTTTACGTAAATCAATTTTTGACAAATCACGGAACTCAGGGTACTTACCAAGCTAGATTTCATAAAAAATCTACGTTGTGTAAATCATGTTTAATTAACGATGATCTTAATCACATCCTTCTTGTTTGCTCAAACTTTTCAACTATTAGAAAAAATTTCTTTCCAAACAATCTTGCGTTTGAAAATCTTAAAAAACAATGGGCTACTCCGAAAATTAAGAACGGAATTGAACAAATTATTAAAGAACACTTTATAAATAATACCCCAGTCCTTTAGTGCTTTCTTTCCTTTATTGTAAATCAATGTCAGAAGGGTTGACATGGTTTCTCTGGATATACTTTCGTAGGCGGTAGCCTTATGACATGGATTAACTACTTAAAGTTTTTTTCTAAATTGCATTATTATGTACCGAAGATCTTCTTTCCATCTGTTTTAGATCGCATATACCCCTGTAGACTGTAAATTTTTGATTGTTTGTCTTTAATGTACACTGACATCTTTAAAATTTTGTTATGTGGATCATCTTTTCATCTGTAACTTTACGTTGTTACTGTTTATCATTTTCATCAGTATGGTTGAAATGCTATATATTCACACTTGTCCTTTCGATTCGTACTGGGATGTATGTATAGCTGTTTAACAAGACTTACTGTAGTAGAGATCATCTATGCATCTGTTAATATTTTCACGCAGACATCACTTTCACTTTTCAGTTTCATTGTTTTCTTTTAATTCACCATTTTAATTCATATACATGCTGTGTACATATATACTTGTGTAGCTGTTCTTTCATATTCAAAAGTTGTGTGGTTTATTTGCACACCACCCTTTTAAAGGTTTTGTTATTCAGGGGACCCCTTCGACTAACTACTTACAAACTTTCTAAATTGCATTATTATGTAGCGAAGATCTTCTTTCCATCTGTTTTAGATCGCATAAACCCCTGTAGACTGCAAATTTTTGATAGTTTGTTTTTAATGTACACTGACATCTTTAAAATTTTGTTATGTGGATCATCTTTTCATGTGTACCTTAACGTTGTTACTGTATATCATTTTCATCAGTATGATTAGAATACTAGATATTCACACTTGTTCTTTCGATTCGTACTGGGATGTATGTATAGGTGTTTTACAAGACATACTCTAGTAGCAATCATCTATGCATCTGTTAATATTTTCACGCAGACATCACTTTCACTTTTCAGTTTCATGTTATTTAACTCACCATTTTAATTCATACACATACTGTGTGCATATATACTTGTGTATCTGTTCTTTCATATTATAAAGTTGAGTGGTTTATTTGCACACCACCCTTTTGAGGGTTTTGTTATTCAAAGGATCCCTTCGACTAACTACTTACGAACTTTCTAAATGGTAATATTATGTAGTGAAGTACTTCGTTTCATCTGTTTAAGATCGCACTTATCCTTGCAAACTGTTTATATCTGATTGTTTGTCTTTTTTGTTTCCCGGATGTCTTTATTGTTTCCCGGTTTGTCTTTATTGTTAAAATCTGATTGTTTGTCTTTATTGATACCCGGATGCCCCCTTGGGGGCGAAGCGAGGTTTAGCAATAAATAGCTTAATATTAAAGCGAGTTACGTGGTCTTGAAAATTGACCCGTACATACCTATTTTATGTTAGTATTTATTCTATTATGCCTTCTTTAACAAAGAAAGAGGATTGTATTTATACAGATAACACACTAGGCAGGCCAAACTATCGCAATTATTGTAAATAATATGAATAAATTAATTTTAATTAATTTTTCCTGTTTTTAAGCTCTGTTCTCACTTTCCCGGACATAAAAAAATTAATTTTTCCTATATAGTTCCTTCTAAAATATAGAAAAGCACATTAAATAAATAATAAAATGTAAAATTAACAAAAGAAAAAAAAAATGAACAAATTTTAAAAATTGTCCAAACCGAGATTCGAACCCGCACTGTCTCTCTCAGCTGCTAGCACGTGGTCACGCTATCCGCTCCACCACGCTTACACGGTGACCTTGCTACTGCATGGCTTCAAAAGCACTCTCCCGGTCAGTTGAACGATGTTTTTGGGGTGCCATTGCGACCCTCCTAATTAAGCTATAAATATTTTCTTTGGAACATTTGTTCGGAGCATGGTACCCTATTTTGGTACCGAGTTTGAGATTTGTAGATTGAGATTATATTAAATCGAGTTACGTGGTCTTGAAAATTGACCCGTACATACCTATTTTATGTTATTTTTTATCCCATTATGCCTTCTTTAACAAAGAAAGAGGATTGTTTTTATACAGAGAACACACTAGGCAGGCCAAACTATTGAAAGTATTGTAAATAATATGTATAAATTAATTTTAATTAATTTTTCCTGTTTTTAAGCTCTGTTCTCTCTTTCCCGAGCAGAAAAAAATTAATTTTTCATATATAGTTCCTTCTAAAATATAGAAAAACACATTAAATAAATAATATAATGTAAAATTAACAAAAGAAAAAAAATAAACAAATTTTAAAAATTTTCCACACCGGGACTCGAACCCGCGCTGTCTCGCTCGGCTGCTAGCACGTGGTCACGCTATCCGCTCCACCACGCTTACATGGTGAGCGTGCTACTGCATGGCTTCAAAAGCACTCTCCCGGTCAGTGTAACGATGTACTTTGGGGCCATTGCGACCCTCCTAATTAAGCTATAAATATTTTCTTTGGAACATTTGTTGGGGGTATGGTACCCTATTTTGTTACCGAGTTTGAGATTTATAGCTTAATATTAAAGCGAGTTACGTGTTCTTGAAAATTGATCCGTACATACCTATTTTATGTTATTTTTTATTCCTTTATGCCTTCTTTAACGAAGAAAAAGAATTGTTTTTATTCAGAGAACACACTAGGCAGGCCAAACTATTGAAAGTATTGTAAATAATATGTATAAATTAATTTTAATTATTTTTTCCTGTTTTTAAGCTCTGTTCTCACTTTCCCGAACTTAAAAAAATTATTTTTCATATATAGTTCCTTCTAAAATATAGAAAATCACATTGAATAAATAATATAATGTAAAATTAACAAAAGAAAAAAAATAAACAAATTTTAAAAATTGTCCACACCTGAATTCGAACCCGCGCCTTCTCACTCAGCTGCTAGCACGTGGTCATGCTATCCGCTCCACCACGCTTACACGGTGAGCATGCTACTGCATGGCTTCAAAAGCACTCTCCCGGTCAGTTGAACAATGTACATTGGGGGCCCATTACGACCCTAGTATCCCGTAATATAACACGTGGTCCAATTTAGATATTATGGGTCATCATTTAGGTACGATAACGAGACATATGTTATAACAGAAGATTGACCTCTAATTTTCGTATTTTAAGGCTACTCAATACACTATTAATCATACAAATACATAGTAACCTATAAGGCCCCATTGTGTACCCTTAATAAGATTATAAATATTTTCTCAGGAGGGGCACTCTAGTATCCGGTAATATAATACGTAGTCCAACATAAATTTTATATTTCTATATTAAGGTGTGATATCAGGTCATTAGTTAAAACACAACATTGACTTCGAATTTCCTCATTTTAAAGCTATTTAACATACTATTATATAAATGCATTCATAGTAACCTGTAGGGCCACATTGTGTACCCCCTTATAGGCTTATAATTATTTCTTCTGGTAGGGTACATTAGTACCCAGTAATATAATACGTGGTGCAATATAATAATTATGGGTCAATATATTGGGCCATGTGTTAAAACAGAATATTGTCAACGAATTTGCTTATTTTAAAGCTATATAACACATTATTATATATACATACATAGTAACTTATAAGGAAACATTGTGTACCCCCTAATAGGCCTATAATTATTTCCTCTAGTAGGGTACACTAGCAACCATTAATATAATACGTTGTCCAATATAAATATTATGTGTCAATATTAAGGTAAGATATCGGGATAAGTGTTAATACAGAATATTGACTTTGAATTTCTTCAATTTAACGCTATTCAACACACTATTACATTCAACACACTATTACATTATATATCGCTTATATAATAATACATTGTCCAATTTGAATATTATTGGTCAATATTAAGGGGAGAAATAGGACCATATTGTTATACAGAATTTTGACATGGAATTTTCTCATTTTAATGCTATTTAACACACTATTATATATACATTCATTGTACCTATAGGACCACATATAGTGCCCCATAATAAGCCTATAATTATTTCCATGGGTGGGATACATTAGTACCCGGTCATATAATATGTGGTTTAATTTGAATATTATGGGTCAATATTGAGGGGAGATATAGGAACATATTGTAATACAGAATATTGACTTCGAATTTCCTCATTTTAACGCTATTCAACATACTATTATATACCAACATTATAGCCTATAGGACCACATTGTGTACCCCCTAACTAGCCTATAATTATTTCCTAGGGTACGGTACCCTAGTACTCGGTAATATTACACTCGGTCTAATTTGAATATTATAGGTCAATATTATGGGGAGAGGGGTGCAATGTAGATGTACCTCCCCGTGGTGCATCCCGGGCAACGTTTTTACGGCAAAATGATCTACAGTTTTGGCAGGTTCCCAAGAAACTTTTGTGCAGGTCGTCGCTAGAAAGCTGTTGCAAAATTCCGTCTTTTAACCGGACATGACTGTTTAGGAGAACATCTCCATCGCATTGTGATTTTTCACCATCCAAACTGCCCCCTATGAAATTTGGCAGAGCCTATGAATAGAGACCACCTCCACCGTTGTTCATCACTCCATGGCGACTCTGAGACGGCACTGTATAGGTGTGATATCGAACTTTTAATGAGACAATGACTTCGGTCAATTTGTTGTTTTAATTATTTCTATGGATTGCCTTGCCATTAGAGATAAAAAAATATAATTGGGAGATATAGGACCATATTGTAAAACAGAATATTGACTTCGAATTTCCTCTTTTTAACGCTATTCAACTGTATTATTTATACATTGTAACCTATATTCAACATTGTGTACTCCTTAATTAGCCTATAATTATTTCCTTTGGTGGGGAACACTATTAGCTGGTAATATACTTGATAAACAAATTTAAAACAAATACTACATATTAAATTCTTGTAGAAAGATCAAAGATCAATATAAATAGATATTTATTTTAGACTAAGTTATTCCCAAAATGAAAGAAGAATTCTTTCCATTTCAGAAACAACGCTGCGAACTCCGTGAAAGAGGTCAAGACCACAAGAGAAGGGAGAACGATTAAAGGATAAACAAAAGCTATTGGTCACTTTCTTATAACGTAGGGGGATGGTCCAAACCTTTGTTCGAGGCTTGGGATTTCCTTCACTGCTCTCTTCTGGGGTTGCGAGTTTAGGATCTTCTTTTACTTTCGGACGGTTGTATAGAATAGACTCCGGGAAATAGTGACATCACTTTCTGTGTTTGAAGGTTGCGATTTTATGGGTCAGGGTATGCTTATACACCGTCAGGCTACCAAAGCAGGGGAGTCTTCCCCCTGCAGAGGATCGAAATTGAGATGTCGTGTCTTCGGATCATTCTCAGGAATGTTTCCCAGACCGTCGCCAATAGCCCATGGTGCAGCTCTAGTAAGACGTGAATAAAATACCTTACTGATTAAAAAGTCTTTCAGACAAGCAACAGTGTATGTTGTAGTTCATTTACGTCGCACTGGAGCTGCACAATGGGCTATTGGCGACGGTACTGAAGTACCGTTCATAGCTTATATCAATCTAAGCTATAAGCAGAAATAAGGATTTTAACTAAATAACTGAAAACTAGTGTACTCTGAAAACAAACAATCGTGTAAATTTTTCATGTTGCTTTCAACTAAAATTTTAGGACATGCGGCGCTTGTTTGTCCTTCATCCGATTTGTAACATATCTTTCATCATCATTTATTATTTTTAATGGAACTGCAGTGTTGTGAGTCTTTAAAGCATTACTGCTCATGTCATACAAACTAAATGGCCGGGCGCTGTTAACCGTATTTAAATCCAAACAATATAGCCTGAAAATTGATGTTTCAAACAAAATGGTTTCAAATAGGTAAAGTAATGTAAAAAAAGAAAAAAAAAAAACGTCTCAAACACCCAAAGTTCTTAAGAATGAGGCGGATGAGGATTCTCTGCTATGTATTTCTGGCTATGTGTTTGATAATAATTTTTAAAATTTTGTTTAATGTATGTGTAGATGTTACTGACGATAAGTTTACGAATTTAAATCTTTGTCCTGCTTGTTATGGTAGTAATCTATGCCCCCATTTGTTTCATGGAAAAATTTCTTTAATTGGAATTAGTAAATTTGAATATTTTAAAGTTATAAACAACAAAAACGTATATAATGGGAAATTAAACTCAGGTCGTGTTATTTTGAAAAAGTTAGCGCACACTTGGGAAATAATTGAAAAAGACATAATACTGTGTAAGAAAGCTAAATCTGATGAATCATGTAGAGTTAATGAAGCTCTGCTGATGATAATTGAAAGTTGTCGTGATTCCTCAAGAAAGATAGATTTATTATCACTTTTCAATACTTTGGATATTAAAACAGATATGTCCCATTGTACTTCCAAGAGACTTCTATCATATATACTAGGGAAAATTTATAACACTTCTAATGAACTGCATAAAATTGGCCAAATGATGTATGGACTTATAGTAAATCCTGAAGCAGTACTTCTCCAAGTTAGTGTGTTTTACACCTCTGTATGTAAATATGTTTGCCTTGCCTTATATATTTTCTAAAATTTTATTTATTAAAATTTAAAAGTTATCAAAGTGACTCCTGAATAAAACAGAGATTAACCGCTTTCCTGATTATCCCGAGTTAACTCGGGTATGTATACAGGGGTCTGTTTTAATGAAATTTATTATTTTGTTAATCATGTTTTTCTACTTTAAATCTAAGGCTAAGGTTGATCTCATTTAATTTATATTATGTACCTTAACCTCTTTGAAGTCAAAAAGAATTTATAAATTCCAAATGTAGAAATATTCTAAGAAAATATATCTACTTCTACAAACATCGTGTGTACGTTCTTATTGATATTAAATTATATTTTTTTGTAAATAAATAATTTAACAATATATTATTCATAAAATTAATTGATAAAATATTATGTAAATAAAAATTAACTTATATCAATTTTTAAAAAAAAAAACTATTATAAATTTAAGAATTGCTTAAGTTTAGGTACTTAATGTGTAACACATTAGAAGTGATACATAACTAAGTTGTGCTTTTTAAAATATGTCAATTGAAATTATTAAAAATGTGAGTGAATTTGTTTCCATTATTCTTCAGAAATGAATATTCTGTGTTGTATAGTATAGGCTAAATACCAAATATTTGTATGTTGCATCTCTAATTTAGTAGCAGCAATAGCTATTTATTTTTGAAAATTTTATTCTTTTTTATTATAATTTTACAGTGTTGAGTATAATCTTGTATCCATTTACAATTTAAAAACTCCTTGAAAAGGTTTTTTTGCAATAACAGGACCCTGGTTGAAAGAATGTGACTTAACGCTTATTTTATATTCACAAATTACGACTTATTTTTTCCAAACTTAGAAAAACGTGACCTTTCACAAAATGTCTGGACAGATCCCTGGTATCACGAACGTAGCTATAGCTTTTACATGGGGGAGGTCGAGAATTTCCATTATATATATATATATATGTATGTATATATATATATGTAATATAAGCTACTAATATTTCAGTAATCATATAAGTGTGTAAAATATTTGTTTATTGTAAGGAAAACAATGATCAAAGAGTATAGAAAAATGTTAATTGCTTAAAGTAATAAATTTAATCTTTTGTGCCTTGTTGATAACTTATTTACAATTCCGTCGGAATCCAATTGCACCGCCAAGTCACGATGCACACTCAGAAGAGCAAGTCCAGTCAGTCTCTCATCTCCCATCTTATTTCTGAGATAGGTTTTTAATCTCTTTAGAGTGGAGAAACTTCTTTCTGGTGTCGCGGTGGAAACCAGAAGTATTGCCAAAATACCCAGCAACGTTCTTGTCAGAGGGGAAAACTGTTGATCGCACTGATCGAGAGTTTTGAGAACAGTGACCGGTTTTTCGGTTATTGATTCCCAGTGTTTTCTCCATATCTCATATTCACTAAGAAATGTGTTTCCTTCAGTTTCGCCTAGAAAGGTTATTGGGCCATTCTCCTGTTATGCACGGGACATTTGCAGGCTTTTGAAGTATATAAAAATAGTAAAATAAAGGGGTAATAAATATTTTTTTAACAATTCACTTCAAAACAGGTCTGTTTCTTAAAGATTGTGTAGAAAACAAATCAAAAATTAAAGTTTAAATACTTGAAAAGGGATTTAATATAGTTGTTATGCACGGGACTCAGAAAAAATATTAATTTCTACCCTGACTTCTATTTTTCATAAACTCTGTGAATTTAGAACTTGTATACTGTCATTATATTTTTTTCTCAGCTGATAAATATTACTTCTATTAAATTATGCTACATGTTTTCCAAATACATCATTCGATAAAATTCTAAATTGAATTTATTTGTATTATGCACGGGACATGTCTGCAATTTATTACACACAGAGGCATACACTTGATTTAATTATGCATATTTTGACGTGGCAACACTAATTCATATTTTGAATTTAGTTTGTGATCTGGATTAGAAGCTTTATAAATCATTATAAAGGATAATTACAACTGTATCACCAACGAAAGAACAGAGTTTAGGAATAATACACCATCAAGAAGCCAAATTGAAAATACCAACAAGATTTTTCAAGCTTTCGGAAAAGCAATGAGAAAATCATGAAAATCTTTACCTAAATCTCCAGCAAAACAAAGCAGTTTTAGCCAGTTTAAGGCAATAAAGCCCACATGTCCTGTTAGAACCAGTTTAGGATGTTCAAAACTAAGCCCCTGTGAAGCATATTCAGTTTTTAAGGATGAATACCCAAATTCTTCCATCAACTTTTCCACATTTTGAAAGTTAAGACCAGAAAATGTTTTTCTGCTGCATCAAACACCAGAAGATCAGTATGTGAAAACTTCTTTCTTCAGCTTAAAGCACTAAAAGTTCCATATGATTCAAAACTATTTTGGAAAGAAACACTCTGTAATGATTCGATAAACTCTTCATGTTGGCAAGGATTTTGTAAAAATTGCTGCTATGGGCAAAAATTAAAATGTAATGAAGATCTTTCTCATAATTGTTTGTTGGAAAAAAAGGGGGGAAAGTGAAGATGCAAAATTATATTGCCAAGTGAAGCAGACATGCATTGGATAAGTTTTGGAAAGTACGTGCGACAATTTTTCATCAATAAGGTTTCATATTAACGCAAAAAGAATTCAATTCCAAAATGATAAAAGTTCACCTGATAAAAGAATTTTGCTATGAACTATAGCTGTTCATGTGAGGATCAAGTACAGAGTGTACTTTGGACTCAAAAAGGTATAACTTTATTTACAGCTGCAGTATTCTTGCACGAAAAATGCAGTACTTACCTAATATGTTCCGACATTTGTGAGAAAGAAAAAAAAAATACTGTCAAAGCTTTCATTGAAAAAATTTATAAAGAAATCAAGTCAAATGTTGAAGAAAACAAATTTCTTGAAGAGGTAATCTGGACAGATAAACCTTCATCAAAGTTTAAAAATAGGTTCATGACCTTGCTGCTACAAGACCATAGAAATTCAAAAAGACTTTCTACTGGAAATATTTTGCAACTGCCCATGGCAAAGGTGTGGTGGATGGAAATGGTGGTGAGGCAAAATGCTTGGTACAAAACCCTGTTGAGTAAAAAAAAATCTACAGCTCCAGTTGTGCAGTCTGTGGAAGATTTTGTAAATGTTGTAAAAAAAGCTATACATCTACTATAGTGATGCTATTTTTAGATAAAGATATAAACAGAGATAATAATATCTGAACCAACACAAGAGTAATACTTTACCAGGAATTTCTAAAATGCATGGAATTACATATTCACCTTCTGGTTTAAAATTTTATAAAAATACTGCAGCACCAATGAAAGGAAATCTTAATACCAGGGCAATTGACACCACAAAAAGTATTGGAGGAAATTGGGTTGTTGTGAAATATGATTATAGTTTATATGCTAGAGAAGTTAAGCAAGTGCTGGGAAATGATATTGAAGTTTCTGCCATGGTAAAGCCTGGAAAATATTGGAAATGGCCTAAACGGGAGAAAAAGTGTTTTACAACAAGAGGAAGTTGCTAAAGTTATTCAGCCACCTATAGTTATAAATGCTCTTGGAGGATTTGATTTACCCGATTTTCAGAGAAATCTAAGTTATGCACGGGACATGAAAATAAGTGCTAATTTTTTTATCTAATATTAAACTTAGAGGAACTTCCTTTGTAATATAAGTCGGTACTAAGAGAAAGAAAGTAAAGTTGAAGCAGTTTCTGTTTCGCTCTAAAAATAAGTGAGAAAAATAAAAATTATCATGTTTTTGTGTCATGCACGGGACAACCAATTTCTGCTCAAATAAATTGTTATTTTTTACATAATTTTAATTAGATTTTTAAATTTTTAATTCATTTTTAAATAAGAGTATTATATAGATATACTTAAAAAAAAGAAGAAAATTGAAATGCTATAATATTTTTTCAGCTAAAAAAATTAATGTAAATATGTTGATTATAATATGAAAACTTAAAAAGTACAAAGCTAAATTTTAAGAATTGTTTCCATAATAAAAATTTCAATATAACTATTATTGTATCTAATTTTTTAAGATTTAACCTATGTACTTTATTATTCAATAAATAAAAAATATGTACAAGTAAGATAAAAATTGAGGTTTAGAGTGTTTACAGTGGAGAATGGCCCTATTGCTACTTTTTTCAGACTTTCTTTTGTTTTATCATCAGTTTTCTCGGGTAGAAGCAGTTGAATGCTTTCTATAGCGTCTTCATGTGGTTTGAAACGAGCATCTAGTTCGGTTACCACATGATCTATAAACGAATAAAACACATTTTGCCGGTAGTAAATTTCGGCAGTTTCCCCAGGTGCATTGCTGCGTTGGGACGCTCTTGCGGCCATTCTTGGGACAACTATTTCGTTCGAGCTCATTCTCTTTGCTTCCTCGAAAAGTATGGAGAATGTTGTCTCGTTTCTAATGCTTTCTATGGTTGTTCTGACAGTTTTCGCATAGTAGCAAGTGGCGATTAAATCAACATTCACCTTCTGCATCACCTTAATCAAATTTACAGTATAGGAAAACACTTTTCTGAGTATGACCAAAGATACTATAAATTGGCTATTGTCCACAGCTGTCTGCAGCTGAAAAGCTTGTGTGGCCACGTCTGAACTACCAGTGCTTTGAAGTGTTTCAAGCGTTGCACGTGCAACGGGTAGCATTTCTGCGAACCTTTCGACAGCCACGTGTTTTTCAGTCCATCGTGTTTCACAAAGACCGATAAGGGTGGAATGTTCAAAGTTGTTTTCATCGGCAATTTTCTTTAATTGACCATCCCGTAGTGGAGATTTTCGGAAGAAGTTGATTATGGATTTTATAGTTCCTAGACAGTTCCTTATCATAGGTGCTTCGCATGAATGAGTTAATACTAAGTTCAGTACATGAGCCACGCAATGTGCGAATCGCGCTTTTGGATACTGCTCTGCGATTATTGTTCTCACACCTGGTAATCGACCACTCATCACTGCAGCGCCATCATATCCTTGCCCTATAAATTTATGCATATCTAAATTATAGGATACAAGATGTGTTATTATGGTCGTTGCTAATGCTTGAGCAGAAACATCTTCTGCGGTTATAAATTCAACAAAATCTTCCCGGATAACTGCTTTTCCAGATGAACAGTCTACGTATCGCACACACAAAACTATTTGTTCTCGTCGTGATATATCTTGTGTTTCATCAGCTAGTACACTGAAATAGCCTGCCTTTTTTACCCTTTCTAGAAGTTTATCTGGAATTGTCTTACCGGATAGTTCCATTATTTCATTTTGAATCTGTGATGAGGTATACATGGCTCGACTGTGTATTGATTGTGTTAGTAAATGCTTCTTAAGTACCTCATCGCCAGAGCCAGCACGAAAACGAAGCAGTGCTCTAAAGTTTCCATCATTATGAGCGGGATCATTTATTCCAATTTCACCAGAGTCACAGCTTTCCCTTAAAGCGAGTTTTTGTCTTCCGCAAAAAAGAATCGTTTCTAGAATGGCTTTTAATCTTTTCCTGTTTTCTTGAGCAATTTTGCTATTTTCCACATTGATTGATTCGGCAACATCAAGCACTTTGCCTTCCGCTACCTTTACAAAATTTGCTACCTGCTCGATAGCAAATTTATGATATTTTGTGTTTGCATGATGATCTAGGGCTTCTAAAGCGGACTTCCAGAAAGTGACAAAGGCTCACAAAGTGACAAAGGCTAACAAAGGCTCCAAGTTCTTGACTGTCACGACCACCTTCCTTTTTTCCAAGAAGAACGCATACTTTGCAAAATGCTCCCTGCATGCATATTGAATATGCTAGCCATGAATGTCTAGCAGTCCAATGACGTTGAAAGGAAAGTCTTTTTTTGTCACTGACACTGACTGGAAACTTGAAAGTATCCGGGGGGATCCAACACTGTTTCAACGCTTTAAGCTTTTCTTCATCATCGTCCGGAGGATTACTGAGATAATTACAAATATCCATGGAAGCAGGATATTTCTTAAAAAAATATTTTTCGAGGTAAGATGTATATTATAAGAAGTTCTATGCGATATTTGGAAATATGGATATTAAAAAAAACTCAAGCTAAGGGGGGTGTCCGGACCCCATGGACACCCCCCTTATATACGTCCGTGCCTGGTATATATATTGCAAATATTTATCCCGAGAAAACTCGGGCTTAGCAGAATTTGTCAGTACATTTTGTTTTATCATGTTTTTACTCAGTCAAAGGCAAAGAACATAATCTGAATTGGAAGTTTGGAAGAGAATTTCTGGATCAAATATTAGGAGAAATTTGCCTTCGTGGATGTCTTTTTAATGGAACTAACCGGCATTTGCGTTATATGGGGAGGAAGACCACGAGAACCTCCCTCGGTTAGCCTGACTGCAATGGGACTCTAAACCATGATCCATCTACCACTGAGGATATTTCGTCATCCAGAGCTCATTCTAGGCAGGGTAAACAGGGCGCAGCACCCTGCTGCCCTTTTAATCAAAAGAATCCACACTGTTGCCCCTGAAGTAAATTAGTGCCCTGATATAATAGACTCCATACCCTTTTTGCCCTATCCTTCCTCAACCCTTCTTTGTTCCCCTAACTCTACTATGGATTTCTTAAACTTTTGTTATTTTCAACACTTTTTATTTAGTTTGTCATTGCTGTGATACATAGATTTATATGGGAAAGGAAAAATAGCCATCACACTCCCTTGTTGCACTTGTCTTTGAAAGTTTGCAGTTATTTCCACTCCACTATCATTAAATCATAATTATTATTAATCATTTTAATTATTAAATCATAACTACAGACACTTAAAAACATACATTTATTATTTTATTAATATATACATGCATTTTAATTAAATTACTAAGCTAATCAGCCCATTAACTCAATACATATGTTAATTTATTAATAAAAATTAGTTATTAATATGATTGCTTTGCTACTTTTAGTAAAGTAAAAAAAAAAAATCTTTTACTAATTGACAATGTTTTTTAATAGAACGTGTAAATCACATAGAAAGAAATTATTGCCTTTTTAGAATAATAATGCCCTTTTTTCAAACTTTTGCACCCTGCCCTTTTTTCTGCCTAGAATGAGCTCTGCGTCATCACTGTGGTCAGTGCCAGCCAGGTGAGGATTTATATTAACCAGCCATCACCGGGATTCGAACACGGCTCATCTCATTGGAAGGCGAATGCTCTATCCCTTGAGCCAGCACAGCTTAAGAAAAAAAGTTGCGATTTCACAACTCAACATTATTTCAGATTAAAATAAGCATATGGGAGGTGTAGACCTACACGACAATGCCATAGCTAAATACTGCATCAAGATTCAAGGTAAGGAATGGTGGTGGCCATTATTTACAAGCATCATTGATTAATAAGTAAGTTTCTGATCAGTAAATTTCTGATGCTACAGAGAATTTTAACTAGCTCAAAAATATCACTTATAGATCTTAAGTAGCTATTGCCCAATTAAAATCTGAATCCAAGAACAATCCATCTGGTGAAAGTTTATTACAAGTTACCCATTCAAATAAGGGTAGCCCATCATCTGCAACTCTACCAATAGAACTACAGACTCATAAAATTGAACATACAATAAATGGGCATGGAAAAAGAAGCTAACAAACGATGTAAAGTGTGCAAAAACCACACGATTAATTTATGCAAAGTCTATTAGCATTCGAATGTTTCCATTAAAAATATTAGGAGTGTCAAACTAAAGGAATTGTTCATTGATCTGGCCAATGGTGCGTATACGCACCATTTTATTTCTTGAATCAAATATTATTTTTCATGCAGGAAACTTATTTTTTGTCTTAATGAATGTAGTTTAAACATATTTCAATGAAAATAACACCACATTTTATAAAATGTCTATCCTTGGCCTAAAATGGGTTAATGCAACACAATTAATGTTAATTATGTTATTTTTTTACTGTTATGTCGTAAAAAATGAGTGATGCAAGATTTTGTAAGTATAGAAGAATGGAGAAGTGATTCTCTGAAAAATATTTATTAAATGCTTGAAGTGAAATGTTTCTGAGTGGCTTAGATTCCAGATAAAAAAAATCAAGTATAATGTAAAACGGGTAAAGAAAATAACTTGTTTTATATCTTCAAAAACTGCTAAATTTAAAGATATATATGTTAGTAAGTATAGTGATCAATATAGAGTTTTAGAAAACTAAAGCACTTTTAAAACAGTCTGTGATTTTCAAACAAACTTTGTCAAAATTAGGTGGTGATAAGGTAAAAACTAGTGACAAAAGTCGATAAATTGTTTGCTAAAAGTTTATTAATTGATATTTTGTGTTTGCTGAAAGTTATTCATTTTATGTAAACCATCATTGATTCTTAGGTATAAATTCCTAATTCCAATATTTTCGTTATCTTTTTTTTTTTTTCCTTTGAAATTGTGTTCTCTCATGCCAGTATTTTAAAATTGAATTTTTTATGTTGCATTAAATAAGAAACTGTTTGATACTCATTCTTTCCAAATTTTGTTCCTTCATTTCTGAATTACATGCAGAAAAAATAATAACTTTTGGAGAGCAGTGTGGTAGGCGGTTGTGTTGGGAAAACAAATATTTTATAGGAAAAAAGATTGAGTGTTCTCCATAAAAAAAAAAAAATGCATCAGGAGGTAAGACGAAGGGGTAAATCTTAGAAAATATTAAACTTTGAAGGAAAAAATTTTTTATTTTAAATCATCAGAATTTTTTAAAAATATTTAATTATATTTGGGTTGGTTCTTTAAAGTCCCTTTTTGAAAGAAAAATTTTTATCAAATGACCAGCATGAGCTGGTGTTGATTTTCTATTTCTGTTCTCCACATTTTCCTGTTTAGATGGATTGGTGTTGATTGAGTGAATTCTTGCAAAACTGGTTTCCAGTGTATTAAGTATTGGCCCAACACTGGCAAAATAGTAAAATATAAGGGAGTAGGGAATAGTAAGTATAAGGGAGTATGTTTTCTGAACTTTGATTCTTGGGTAAAGACAATTTTAAGTTAGTTTTCAGCAAGTTTCAAATAATTATTAAGCTTTACCATTGACTGGGGACATTTTCCTCCGCTTAGACTTTTGGAGAATTTTGAAATTTGAGGAAATTCAATAACTGTAAGATTGTTCTATTGACCAGTATTTGTCTGAAATTATTCTGTCAAAAGTATAACTAATGAAGTTCAATTTACTGTTATTGGTCAAGTAGAAAAGCCATGTTAGCTTAATTACATGGCAGTACTACAATTGAATCCATCTCTAGCGATGTTTTGACATCCTACAAAACTGCCATGACAGAAAAAGGTGTATTACAAGTCTTGATGTCTTTTCAGGAATGAATTAAATTTGTCAGTAAACCTTACTTAGACCCTATTACAAAGGAATTAATTTTCTTAACATTTAATGCTCACCAAAGCTACAAGAACTACTAAGAAGATTTGAAGTGAACCAATTAAAATATAAAATTAAACTATAATTAAGTAAAACTATGATTAAGTTGTAAAAAAATTCATAATTTTACGGTATGATATTAAATTTCTGTAGCAATTACGATAAATTGTTGTACTTGGTGATAATCACCCATTTGTTTCAGGCATGCTGCTTGTAAGAAAAGCAATATAATCCAAATCTATGATAGAATTATTATATTTATTTATTTATTTTTAGGCTTTTCCCCAAGCAGAAGGGTGGCCTTTTCCTCATTATTATGGATCCTGCGGCAGGATTATTGTTGAAGAATATGTTGGAAGGACTTTAACCTATTTTGAAGATGCACCTTGGAAGCAAAGAATTGATATTTCATATCAACTTCTATTAATTGCTCAAATGTTAACTGAAAATTTTTCAAACTTTGCTCTCTACATGACTGATGTAAATATGGATAATTTTGCTGTGCGATCTGATGGCACTGTCTTGTTGGTTGATGTCGAAGGCATTGTTGTTGTAGATCGTTTTAAAACAAAGGGTGAGTTTGACTATTTTATAAATTCAAAGATATTTCATTGCGTGCCACTAAGCAATGGAATTCAAACTTTAAACCCTGGTTTGTTAAAATAATTTATGAATTTTTGAATAAAAAAAATTAAGGTTGAAATATAAAAAATCATTAATTTACTTCAGTATTAAATTATGTTTTAAGTGGTACCAAGATTTATATATATTATAATTTCCATGGCCATTTTTATTTCAATGTTTAAAATTGTTGCATTTGTACCTGCTGAATCACATCACTAAATAATCTCATTAGTTGCATAAACAGGCACTTATATTTTATCTAAAATTCTATTTATATTCTTTATCGACATATAATATGTGAAAGTTTTTGCTAGTTTAATCTCCTTACTCAAATCATTACAGACGTGTATGTTTGTAACTAACAAATGTGTATACTCATTATTTTTGTGTTTTTTTTTTATTTTTTTTATTAGACTTATCCTATTGTATTGAGAAAAATGTAAACTTTTTTAGAACAATTATAACTTTAATTTAAATTCTTAACAAAAGTTTTGTTTGTTTTCATTGTTTTATGCCTTCTTGTGAAATATTTCTATTGTAATTTTTTAGGAAGCATTGGAAAAAGTAATTGTAAGGTACCAATCACTTTTCTTTTTTTTTAATAAGAAAATCTTTTTAGATGTAGATAAAAGCATAACAAATGAAAAACACTTTATGGATTCAAAATCATGTAAATTTCAATTTACTGCTTTTAATGTTAGTTAAAAAGTTTGATTCATTTTAACAGAATATATAAAATTTTAAAACTTTGTTTTGATTTAAAGTATAATAATAGCCCTAAAAATATTTTTAATGATCTAAACTTTTCATTGTGCTAAAACATTTAATAATGAGGTTACTATAGAGCAACAAAGTTATTTTATGTTTTATTTTATAACTGCTGTTGAACAGCCGACCCAATTTTATGGGTTTATGACTACTAATGTTCAACTCCGTAGCCTTGTAATTTTGAACCCAATCCAGAAGACAAGGGAACTCCTGGATCGAGTATTGGGAGAAATTTGCCTTCGTGGAATACTTTTTGATGGAGCTAACCCGCATTTGCATTACATGGAAAATATGTCAAATTTTGTATTTTGCCATGGAAAATTATGTCATCAAAAATGTTGCTAAAAATTTTATGCCTCACAGTTCAAAATTTTTTCCACCATTATTAAATAAAATAATAAAAAATAATAAATATTTTCTGAAAGTTATTTTTTTGCATGGAATTATCTTTGGATAAATGAATTTTATAATTGTGTGCAAAATTTTTTAACTTGCTTTAAAAGTTATCAAGTAAAATTAACATTAAAGGGTTCAAACTTTGGAGTACTCTACATATTGGAACTTTGGACTGTCCAAACTATTGGGACCATGTTTCCTAGATTGTAGCTATCCCCTATATTTTGTTCGCAGCAGTTTCTAATCTAACACCTATGCTTAATGTGTTGAACGTTGTTAGTATGCCTTTTTCATATGAAAACTAACAATGAACACTCAAACGTACATGGGAATGAAATATCACATTACCATATAGCAGACTCTAATTCTCCAAGACAGCAAGAGAAAATTCATGTATTCCAAAATAGCTGTCTCAATAGACAACCATATATATTTTTTTAATACCGTAATTTTGCGGAGATAGGCCGCAGCGTTATTGATTTAAAACTTGAAAATTAGAAGGAAGGCGTATCTAACGGGGCTGCCTATATAGTATTTCTTTTTTTTCTTTAAAAAATTTTGCTTTTTAGAAACCCCACTGGAAGTTTCATCATCATTTTTTCCACCTGTTACTGTGCTTTTTATTTATTTTTTAATGCTTAATGTTACTCCAAGGAATGGTCAGCGCACCTGAAATTTTCCCTTCCCCACTCTCCCCAATCCTTTCTTGGAATCACTTTCTGGAGACCACTATCCACAAGAGAACAAAGTCTCTCTTTCCCTTCTGCCATATGAACAGCTGTTGAGTGTAGGAAATGGGCATGGAGTGGAGAAGCATAAATCAGCAAGGAATGAATGAAGGAAATCAGGGTGGGGCCAGTGATAACCTCAACTGTTAAAACAAACACTCACCCCCCCTCTGTTTTTCCAGGAAATATGTCTCTTCTACTTGTCATGGATGCCTCTCTCCACTCCCCTTTTTTCTTCAGCTGGTTGTTAAAAACATGTGAATCTTTCTTGAATAAAGGATGCTGATAAGCTTGGAATGCCCTTCAATAATCTTATAATTAGAATGTTCAAAAAGAATTTCAAACTTTCAACTGAGGGTCAGTGAAGAGGGAAAAAAGCAAAGTGTGTGAGAATTATAGACAGGGATAAAAGAAAGACCGTCCTAGATGGAGTCAGTTAAAAAAAGAAACCTGATTTGAGAAGCGAAAATAGGTGGAGAAATTGCTAAAAATAGAAACTTGTTTTAAATGCTTGGGAGAGCGCTTTTTATTATTTTTTCATTGCTTATATTTCTGTCTGATTTCGATCATCTTCCTCAGCTTATTATTATTTTTTTTTATCTTCAATTCTGATGATGCGTTTTTGTTTTATTAATATTTTTCTTTCGTTAATATTTTGTTTCGTTTTGTTTTAACATAACTTGTATTTAAGTTATCCATTTTAAATGCCTCCCATAAAGAGGAAAAATTATACCTCTGTGTTTAAGCTGTCAGCAATTAAAAGAGAAAAAGAAACTGTGATAAATCGCTTCAAAAAAGCGAAAATCATTCCTGGACAAAACGAAACCGAAAGTGAGGCTGAAAGTGTGAGTGACAGAGATTAACCCGAAATAAACAATTAACTAGTAAATCTTATTTGCTCTGATACAGAGAGTTCTGATTTTTAGGGATTTTTAAGTGCAGTGATATGAATATATAGTGATAGGTGATATCTAAATAAATAATTCATAAGTTTTTCTTTGAACAAAATTTGTTTGGATTTATCATTTATTTCTAAAGCAGGATTTTGAATTGTTGATTTAAAAGTAAGATCGTTTTATTTTTAAATATTTTCATACTTATTTTAATGGTTTTTGATATATTAATTATTTTATTTATATTTTAATGGTTACTTCACTTTAAAATTAGAAAATGATTAATTTTACTTAGAAAGTTATTGAAATCTATTTTTTATACTAGGATTGTTTCTATTTTTTTGTATATTCAATATCCTTTTGTTGGTTCTTATTTTACTATTTAAATCATATACATATGCGTATTTAGAGCATGTGTTAAGACTTTAATCAATACTTGCGTTAAGCTCAAAATTCGTTAATTGTGTAAAATTCGGCGCGGTGTGTGCGACGAAAAGTTTTTTTCTTTCAGTCGATTTTTGAGAACGTGGCGTATATACCAAGGCAGCGTTTCTCCGCAAGATTACGGTATATAATAATTAGATAGTTCAATCCTTAATACGGAGAGGATCTCTGGTTGTTCAGGCATAAGTTAGAAAATATGAAATCCTGTTTTCTGAGCTAGAGAAGCATATTATATTTTTTTAAAACTGTAAACTATTACGTACATTTGATATGAGTGTGCCTGTTTGGACTCCCAATTCGTTAGGTAATTTGTTGAAATTGGATTAATAGTAAGTTGGCTCGCAGATCTAATGGTGTGAATGAGCCTGGAATTCTTCTAGATAACTTATTTGCTTGCAGAATTTCAAGGCTCAAAATAGACATCCAGTGCATATCATTCAGTTTAATGTCAGGCATTTCATTTGAATAATTTCTTTGCTTTGTGGTTCCTAATTTAGGTTTTAAAATAAATGTTTTCAGATTTACTATTGAAATTAAGTATAATATATTATGTTAACCTTTTAGTTGACCTAATTTAGTGTAATGTCACATCACAAATATGGTCTGTCAAGTCAAAACCTTTAATAAGAACCTCTTAATCAGGGTTGCCACAGACTACTAAAATGCAACTATTTGTTACTATTTTCGGCCTTAGGCGACTTTTTTTTTTGCCTGAAAAGGCTAAAAAATAAACTATTTTTAGGAATAGGAGACTTTTTTACTCTTAGCAAAATTTTTTCGCAAAAATGAACGTTACTTTTCAGAACGCTAATGAAAGAAAGCAAACTTTTATTCAATCATTTATGTCCAAAAAGCCAATAATTTAAATTTCTATTAGATTTAATAAAGTGCTTGTTATATTTTCTCTCTGAGGGGCAGTTTTGTTATTTTTAATTGTTTTTTCCTTCTATTAACATTCATATTTTATTGTAATTTGACTTTTATTAAGGTACCTATTTTCTAAAATGCTACCCTTTTATATTTGTACAAAACTTTTTTTTAATTGGAGCGTAGTTAGGACTGGGCGATAAATCGATGTGTCGCAAAATATTGATTTAACGCATATATCCGTGGGCCGATGTAGTGACTTTCGTTTTAGGCGATGCATCAGAAATCTGATTTAAGCCTAAGGCTACAATCGCGGTTTAACGATTTAATATGCAAGGATCCTTGACTAGGCTAAGGCTGTTACCGCACTGACGAAGATGATTTTCATTTCGTCAAGCTACAGAGATGTAGATAGCGTTTTGCTATAAAGATGTTAGTTTCGTGATGTTGAATGATGAAGAGTGAATTAAAACAGAACTCCCGGTTTCGTGCGAGCGTTGTAACATAGAACGCAATGCAGTTTCTTTATGTCCATTTTTCTTATGTCTTCGGATTTTGGGTTTTTTGAAGATTATTTTCAATGGGACTTATGTCATTTTGCGATCATTGTGCATTTTATTTCGTCTGAAATAATTGTCGGGTTTTCAGTGAGACTTTTGCTACTGAGTGATCATTTCATTCGGCATTATTTCATACCATTTTTTTTTGTCTGGGTTTAACAATTCTTGTCATTTATTTTTAGTAGACTTACTGTTACTTGGCAATTGCTGCACAATCGCTGTTATCTTAAATTTCCGTTTACTCAATAGATCAATGAAAAGAAAATATAAATTTTTAAAAAAAGATTCTTCATTGTTTTTTTCAATTATTGTTTTTCATTTTAAGCTATGAAATTTAATAAGGGTATTTTGTATTTAACTTTGTTATAAAAAGTTTGTTTTTTTAAATTTATTAAATGTAGGTAAGTATATTAATTTAATTATTTTTAAACCAATAAATTTCAGTCGTTTTTAATTATAAAAAAATTAAAACAAAGCTTACCATTATTTAATTTGCTTTTATTTTTGAGAAAATGAAAACAAAGTTTTAAATTTGGCTATTAATTAAAACAAATAAATTTTTTTTAATTAAACAAAGAGTTTGGTTATGTTTTGACGCTTTTTAATAATTAAACATTAGTACTTAAAGTATTTTTTTAATTTTTATTAAAATTCTTTCAATACTTGTTTGTTTTATAATTTGTTAGATATTCAGTATCATTTTTAAACAAATAAATCTTTAGTCGATTTTATTTTCAATAAAGAAAATAATAATAAATAAGTAAAAATATTTTTACATTTATTAAGTAAAAAATTTGACCATTAGTTAATACTACTTTTTATTATTTTGACTAATTAAATAAAAAAGGCTCTAATGATGTTTCAAAAGCATGGTTTTTTTTGTAATAAATAATTTTAAAAAATTTTTTTTTTTTCTAAAGTGATCATTTCTTTGGTTTGTTTTCCACTTTCGTTTTTTTTTCTTTTAATTTTTAATGCATGTGTGCAAAATATTTTGTTACAGTATTATTATTTTTAAACTAATAACTCTTAAATCATTTTTAATTTAAGAAAAATGAAATAAGCTTGAGTTTGCTTTTACTTTGACTTCTTTATTATTTAAATAGAAAAAATTGAGCAATGATACTGATGTCATAGTAGAATATGTTTAGAATTGATATTTTCTTTTGTAATAGATTTCTTCCTTTTTATTTATTTTTGATTGATTTAAAGATTTCCCTTAAGTAATTTTTGAACACATGCTAAATCGCGATACATCGCTATATCACGATTTAAAATTTCTAACATCCCCCAGTCCTAATCATAGTATTTGACAAATAAGCTATAATTTTAGTTATTTGGCTACTATTTTTTATAAATTTTTGTTCCTGTTCAAGCAACTATTTTCATGCTTGAGGCTACTAAAAGCAACTATTTTTGTTCATTTTCTACTGTGGCTACCCTGCTTAATATGGTTGTGATAATACTTGCATTGTACTTTAATACGCAAAATATGGAATATTTACTTAAACTCAAGCATTTTCTCAAAAGTAAAGTTACAAGGATAACTAATGCTATTCTACTGATAATATAAAAATTTTTGCAAAAGTTTATTTAATTTTCATATTACTCTTATATATTATGTGTATATTAATTATATGAATTTTTAGTTTTATTTGTTATTTGTGCTTCTCTCATGGGGAAAATATTCTTAGTAAATTGCAAATTTTTTAGATGGTAATACACATTTTAGGAAGAGAAATGTAATATAAAAAGCTTTAAAAGGTATACGACTGATTTTGACGCTATTTTTATTTAAAAAAGAATTTTAATTAAATATTTAGTGAACTGGAATCTTAAAATTATAAATTGCGTTATAAAAAAATTTTCAAAAAAGGACAAATTTGAGCTTAAAAACTACGAATTTTTCATGTCACGCTAACAGCTCTATAACAAATTGTAATGCACAAATTTCAAAAAAAAAAAAAATTTCTAGATCAATGAGGTGATTACCTCTGTTTTGAACTAAACACATTAATATCAAATTTTTAAAGAAAGATTCTAAATATTCTTTCTTAAAGTTTGATAAATTTAGCAAATTCAAACTTAAACTTTAGCTTTTGATTCTGAACATCGCTAACATTATTCAAAGTCTACATTCAAAATTTTAAAGAATTCTATTATAAACTTGTTTTGCAATGCCTGTTAAAGTAAAGAAATTTTCTTAAAATCAACATTTTTCAGAAAATGCATTTAAAATTCAAGAAAATCCTGAAAAATAAAAAAATTCTGACAAAAGATTCAAAAATGAATTTTATTTCTCTTAAATAAATAATTTATTCAAATGAATAAGGGTTCAAACACTCAAAGCAAAAGAGAAAAATATTTTAATTTTGTGTTTGGAAATTAACTTCTGGATTCATTTTTGTCAGTCAGCATACAAAAAAATTGCTATATGTATCTTCATTTCTAAAAATCGGAAATAAAGATTTTAAAGGGTTTTGGAAAGCTAATGAACTGAAGTTTAAATATGGATAATAATAAAAAAAAGAAGTTGAAATTTCTGTTTGAATTGTCAATTTTCACCCTGTCATTTACCTTAACAAATCTTTTTATATTATTTACCTAATTTCTCTTTTTTAATTCATAGTACAAAACAGATAGAAAAATGCAGTAATAATTATCATGATAAGTTTCTCCCTTAAAGAAATTAGAAGTCCTGTGGGGGGAAAACTAACAGATTATGTACTGGCCTATTATAAATGTTGAATCATTCTTTGTAGCATATGTGATTACTGACTGAAACATATGAAGACTTACAAAAATATCCCTTTAAAATCACTAACTTACAAGTTAAAGCACATTGTTTTCAATGAAATTAGATAATCCCACTACTATTCACTATGATTAAAGAATGAATTAAAAACATCTTTTCTTACACTCGCATACTCAAATTTATTTTCTAGCTCAGCCAGACTGCTTTATTTCATGCATATATATACAGTGTAACGTCCCATATCCGGACGTCCCTTTCCCGGAAGGATCGATTTCCCGGACACTTTTTAACAATCAAAATAAACAAACATCTCTTCATCTTCCCCTCTCTGGGAAAAAAAAAAAAACTAGAGAGAGAGAAACAGAAGAGACCACCAAGTAGTTGAGTGACCGTTAGTGACGCTCCTTCTCTGGAATGCAGGAAAAGAGGGTAATTTGTTTTCAAAAGAGCACAACTGAGTCCCCCCCCACTCCCCTTCTTTCATATGCAGCTGGCTAGTAGATGAGGCATTTCCTGGAACCTTTTTACTGTAGAAAAGGGTAAACACAGAAACTTGGAGGGGGAGTAAAAATGGAAAATTTGAATAGGTCTAAAAGGATAGATGTCCTTGAGAAACATTGTCCATATAATATTTAGGAGGTGGGGAAAAAAACGGGGGTAATATTCTTTCTTTAGCATTGACATGAAAAAAATTTCAAGACTCATTGCCACTGAAATATGAATTTGACTAACAAAAGTCCTTTCTCCGAAATTTATTCCTTTTTTTCACGCAGTGACTAATTTCTCTCGCCAAATATCTCGTATTTAAAGCAGTCCAACGCGTCACATTTGTTCGTTTTTACCGATCTAGAATTTGTGATTAATGACGGATTGCTTTTTTTAATTGTTTTTATTAAGTTTTTTGACAAGTTATTGTTTGTTAAGTTATTTGACAAGTTATTGTTTTTTAAGTTTTTAACTGCGTAATTTTTATTAAGTTTTAATTGAGTTACTGCTATTCATGTTAAGTTTCTTTTAAAGTTATTTTTGTTTCTTACCTTATATTTTTCTTACGATGTCTTCACATCCGTCGAAAAAAAGAAAAAATGTTTCTTTATCAATTAAAGAAAAAGTGGAATTACTGAGAAAATTAGACATGAGCACTTCAGTATCTAAGTTGTGTGATGAATATAAAGTAGGAAAGTCGACTGTGTACAATATAAAAAAAACAGAAAGAGAAACTTTTTGACTATTTTTCAAACTCAGATACACCTCTTGCAATGAAAGATCGGAAATATATTCGAAATGCTAAAAACGAGGATCATGATAAAGTTATGATTGAGTGGGTACGACAACGCCGTAGTGAAAGCGTACCGTTAACAGGACCAATATTAATGGCCCAAGCAAAGATTTTTCACGAAGAAATGGGCATTCAAGAGGAGTGCAGCTACAGCACTGGATGGTTAAAAACCTTTAAAAAAAGACATGGGATGCGCCAGCTATCTATTTGCGGAGATCGTGCGGAAGCTGACACCGAAGCTGCTGAAAAATTTATAGAAGATTTTGAAGAATTAATTAAAAATGAAAACTTGTCACCAGAACAAGTGTACAATGCCGATGAAACTGGACTGTTTTGGCGGTATGTACCATGAAAGACTTTAGTCGCTGCTGAAGAAAAAAATCCAACCGGTGTTAAGGACTGTAAAGTAAGAATGACAATTATGGCATGTGCAAATGCTGCAGGTACGCACAAATGCAAATTGTTTGCAATAGGAAAAAGTACTCGCCCTCGCGCCCTAAAGGGTGTTAAAGTGTTACCTGTAAATTATCGAGCCAACAGAAAAGCCTGGATGACCCAGGACTTTATGGAAGAATGGTTGGACAACGATTTTGTGCCGCAAGTACAAAAGTATTTTCAGTCTATAGGCTTGGAAGAGAAAAAGCCTCTTTTAATACTGGACAATTGCTCTGCCCACAAAATACCTTTATTAATGGAAAGGGCAAATGTTTCTGTTGTGTTCTTACCTCCGAACTGCACTTCAATTTTGCAGCCAATGGATAACGGTATCTTAAGATCCTTCAAGTGCAAATGTAAAACGCAATTCTTAATGTCAATGCTGACCTCTTTAAATGGTGGCCAAAACTTAAAAGACTTTGTTAAATCGTATTCCATAAAGACTGCAATATGGAATGTAGCAAAAGCGTGGGAAGAAGTTGACGAAAAAACCCTTAAGAATGCTTGGAATAATATTTGGCCATCAACTATTTTTTTTTGGTAATGATGAGGACGATCCCGTTTTCGAAGGATTTCGTCCAAACAAAGAAAAAGATAGTGTGAGAGAATTGTTACTCTAGATCAAAAGTCATTGTGTGAGAGAAAAATTAGATGAAGAAGATGTTGTAGAAACATTAAACTGCGACAATGATGCCCCAACTGTGTCCCAATTAACAGGCGAGGAAATCAGAAACATAGCTTTAAACAAAGAGGATAGTGACACAGAGAGTGTAGAAAGCGAGGAAGAACTAGCAGAAGAACGAATTTTGACTGACGATATAGTTAATCATTTAGAAAGTGCAATAAAAGGACTGGAACAAAGAGACTTCATTACTGAACAAGAAATTACGTCCCTTCATAGGATTAAAGAAAAATTGCTAAATAAGAAGCCAAAAATGAAGCAGCTATCTTTAAAGGATATGTTTAAAAAATAAAATATTTATACTGCCTACGCATTTTTTATTAGGAGTTTTTGATTTCTATGTAAGGTAAATAATTGATCTTTATTTTATGTAAGTATTATTTTTTTAATATTTTGTTTGATTTAAATCCTTGAAAAAAGCACTTTTTTTCTGGTTTATATGGATTATTGTAACATTAATTTTAAAGTTTTTTTTTCTTTGTTATTTCAATTCTGCCTATGCATTTTTTATTAGGAGTTTTTGATTTCTATGTACGGTGAATAATTGATCTTTATTTTACGTTAAGTATTATTTTCTTAAAATTTTGTTTGATTAAAATCGTTGAAAAAAAACTTTTTTTTTCTGGTTTATGTGGATTATTGTAACATTAATTTTCAAGTTATTTTTTTTTTTTGTTGTCATTTTAATACTTTTGAAATGATTAGTTGCGATTTATTTACGTGATCTGTTATGGACTTATACTATGCTTATTTTAAAAATTAGAAGTTTTTTTCTTTAGATGGTTGAGTCAGTAATATCAATAATCAATTTTCTATAATGCTAATGGTTTGTTGATTTTTCACAACGACCACGATAAATTGCCAAATTATGTATTAAAGTTTGTTTTAAAAAAAAAAAAAAACAGTTTGGCATGTCGATAATCGTGACGATGTTGATTGTCGTTTTCATCTCAGTCGACATGGAAATCAAGAAGTACGATGGTTTTTTGTATTTTTTCCTAGTTAGTGCGGTCAATTATGTCTCGAGGTGCAATATCGCCAGATTATTCTTTAAATCATGAAAGGGAGCATAGTAATATTTATACATTATTAATAAATAAAGAGCAGACATATTTCAGCTCTTTTAGAATTCCAATGCAATTCTTTTATTCACCTCATTTAGTAAAGCTGTGTACATTTTCTTCAATTCTTTTCAACTTGATTGTCAAGTGATAAGAATCCTCCCCCTCTTAAGCCAGGCGAAATAAATCTGCCCCTCCTTAACGTTGTTTTGACAACCACTAGCCTGACTCTTTCAGTCCCACAAGAAAAAATAAAGATAACCCCATCAGCATGCCGCACCCCAACGGTTGATTGATAGCTAATGATCTGTCAGAAAACTTCCCCGCCCTCAGCTTGAATGATCTCTTCTTTACACATATTTTCTCCATACAAATAATGAGGGAATGGATTTTTCTCTCCCACCTACCCACCTTAATGAATGACTGGAAATCCCGCTTCTTCCTTGAATCGTTCTAGTTCAAAATGGCGGAGAGAGCAAATTAATACGTATTTTCATTACTGTCAAATTTTTTTAGTTTTCTAAATTTTAAGCACTAATTATTTTTTTTTTCTAATATTTTTTTTTGATTGATTAAACATCACATTCTAATACGAAAACATTATTGCCTGAAAAATAACGTTTATGTATTTTTTGCTTCTTAGATCGTTTTAAGCTTTGTTTACCTTGGGGGTGTATTATACGGAAAAATCTATTATCCGGACTTCGGAAAGTCCCACCGATTCCGGATACGCAACGCTCCACTGTGTATATATACAGTAGAGAACCGATTATCCGGAATGATCGAATAACTGATTTTTCCAATTTTCTGAATCGCTACTAGAGGCCGTTTTTTTTATTGTCAAACCCAAGTAAAAAAAAATATTTAGAAATAATTTTCAAAAGAAGAAAAAACGATAAAGTAAAACACATACATTTAATAAGATAAAAAGGCAGGGACATAGGTAAGGGGGTGTTCAGGGTGTTCAAACACCCCCCATTGTACAAAGCAATTTTTTTTTTAATACTATAGATAATTTTTCCTTAATTTTAGAAAATTTTTAAATATTTTATTTACTGAAAAAAATGGAGAATTCTCATGACATTTTATTTTGAGGCTTTTATTAGTTTGTAATAGAAATAAAATAATCACTGCTGCCTCTTTGCTACCCATTCATCAAGAGAGCAATAAACACTTCTCTTCGGTGATTAAATTAGATAGCATCCCTTTCCTCATTGATTTACCACCCACAAAGCTTCTCCCTTCAGAAAAGTAGCCAGCACAGCTCATATTACTCTAGGGCAAAATGTTCTTCGTTTCTTCCAATGGGGTTCTATCTTATCTCATCTACTTTTTAAAATATCGGCTATACACAGATCCTATTTACGGTCATAAAATGCATGCCTCAAACATAGAATTCTTTTGGATTTCTAGGACTGCATATATATGTTAACCTTTTCAGGACATAAAACTTCCTTGGCAATTTTTTCGGTCATTCTGTCTGGGAACTTTGTCTTAGACACTCATTCTAAAAGCGCTTAGTTTTAAATATTTTCTTTCTGATTAATTTTTATTTACTAATTTTGTCCGTTAATTTTTAATTTGCATTGTGTAATTCTGTTCCTGTAAATAAAATGTGATCTTTTATTGGCTATAAAAAGAACTTGAATCAAAAATATTGGAAGTAGGCAAATATTTGTATTAAATCAATCTTTCCGCACATATGTAACATTTAAACTATACAACAAATAGATTTATTTAGTAAATTTAATTATTTATGCATAATTTTATTTCCCAATTTTTTTTCTTTCGGATTTAAAAATTTTTGAAATTTTAAACTGAAAATTGAAACAACTTTATTATAATTCAGTCAGAATTGAAATATCTATATTACATTTAATTTTATAATAAAACACAAAAATTTCATAAATGAATAGCTGAGAATAATTAATCATTCAAACTATCTTAGTATAAATGTGTAAGTGTAACTTGAAGTTTAACTATTTTCATAATCAAAAGTAGCGATATATGTAACAGTTTTATAAAATTAAAACAAATGTCAACAAGCCTTTAAATTATCATAAAAATTACTGAAATTGTTAATTGTAAAAACAATCCAGTATCAGCTCATGTAGTTTTTAGCTCAAATAGTTTTTCTTCTTCTTTTTTTTTTTTTTTTTTTTTTTTTTTTGTCTACTTAATTTCATTTATATTTATAGCAGAGTCGAGAAAACACCTCCTAGAAGAGGTGTTGGTCGAGACCCCTTTTTCTTTAACTATTATACGCATAGACCTTGTGAAGAAATCTTTCAAAATATGCCTTCAACTGAAATTTAGTAAATAATGAATATTTCATCCTAACGCAACAGATTAACAGGAAACCTTTACATCCACTTATTAAATAATATCAGTTTAAATTACAAAATATCAGAATAGTATCGAGGAGTTTCTAATCTGTAATGAAAAAAATTATTAACCAATAAAAAATTTTTTGTAATAATAAATTTTTCATAATAATAAATTCAACGGAATTCATATATTTTCCGTATAATTAAGATTGTGACAACATGTTCTGAACTAAATAAAATAAAAAAATTATGCATTTAATGTTTATTTTTCGTGATTATACATGCAGTAATATATATGGGTGATTCTTTTTAAATATGACAATTCGGACCAAAAAATTTCTTCAAATAAGTCTTCAAAATAATCTAAAAAATTTTTTGTATACTTCTTAAGTTACACTTTTTAATATCTTACAGACAGCAGTGTAGTTTATTGACATTTGCTTGGGAAAAAAAATAAAATAGAATTTCAACAAATCTTGAATGCCAGGAAAATGAGATATTAGCTTAGAAGTTTAAAAAACAGTCATTTTAAGTTAATAGTAAGTAACTCAACTTAAGCATTTATGTTAGATGGACCATAAATTGCTTAAATTAATTCTTTTTATCCACAGTAGAAAGAATCAAAAAATTTATTGTCGCTGATATGCACAGAATAAAATTGCGTAAAATAATCAATTATTAAATAAATAAATAACTTTGATTTCATCCAAGCATATTACAATCATACATAAACTTGGTATTAGGTTAATATATACTTTCCCTCCTTCCAGTATTAGCAGTTAAAAAAAATTTCTGGTAACACTTCAATGTCCTGGCATTCATAAGCTAGGAAAATGACAGCCAGGATAATGACAAATTGGCCATTTTAGCGTATAACTTTACTTTCATTTAATATTTTGGCCAAAGACGTTTATATTCTGCAGAAAACAACAGGATTTCGTAAAATATGTCAGATAAATCTATGTAGTTTATGTTATTAATGATTTCAAGAAGCCAGGAAAATGACAACACAAAAACCTACTCACTTTGGAAAAATTTTTGAAAAAGATTTTGAACCAGAAAATTGGTCCTATATTCATGCAACAAGACATGTTCATATAGGAGGGCATCTAATCAATCTATTAACATAAGATATTGATTGCTGGCTCTATCTATTTTGGTTATAGATCACTAAATAAAAATAACCAGGAAAATGACAGATTTTCTTGGGACAAACAAATTATTGACAGAAAAAATTATTTTTAACGAAGTTTTTTTAATTAATACCCTCTGCGTATATCCTAGAAATGCTTTCTCCGGTTGAGATAAAAAAAAAATTAGATAAGGAAAAATTTGTGTGAAGTCTTGAAGCTAGCTATTATTAAAAACATTGTTTGTGACCTGCCAGAAACATGAAATTTTGAAGTTCAATAAAATTTTGTAACTATACAAAACAGGCAATGCTAGATCAAAGTCATTTTAAAATGCTAACAGCAATGCTATTTATTAATTTTTCTTTAAAAATGTTCTTTTAATATTATAGTATAAGATAATGGAGCAAGGGACAGTGAGTTGTCATATTTCATGAGAATCACCCATATATATATATATATATATATATTTATTTCAACCCTGCTTAACTATAATATATATATAATATGTGTGTGTGCGTATAAAACATTTAAACGCATAATGCATTATACTGATTAACGAAAACTTTTTTAAGTCAACAAATTTAAAAGAATTAATTGTTTCTCTGATATTTAAATTTAATTTAGTGTGATAAGTAATTCTTTAAATGTTGAAATGCCCGCGGCCACTCTATCAAAATCCAAATTTGATAGTCCGTGACCTTACGAAACTCTGATTTTTTCATTCAATATTTATTTACGAAATATTTTGAGACTTTGTATCTAATTTTATTTTCTTGTGCTGTATATCTTTTGTATTTATTAATAAATTTTTTTTACACTATTAAAGTCTTACACCTTTTATTTAATAATGTAGTTTAACAGGATATTATTGAAATAAACAAAAAGAAAAATTTGTGCGAAGATATATTCATTAACAGACTTCTGCGAATGTACTATATATCTACGAGTAATTTTCGTTAAATGTGACAAATAAATATAACTGCCATTGAAATCTGATATCATAGAATAAAATGACAATTTTTTTAAAAGTTCATTTAACACCATTATTATTAGCTTTTTGGAATGATTTTACACATTGTCATTTTCCTGCGTTTTCTAAATTAATATAAACTATATTATTCAATCTGAGCTGTTTAATAAAGTTTTGTGATTAATAACACAAAGACTAACTAAAAATGAAATAGAATATTGAAGTAAAAGCTATAAAATTATAAATTGTAATTTTTCTGGCACTTGAATGCCAAGGAATAATTGCAAACTGCTAAATGCTTGTTAACTATTGTACATTGCTCTCTATAAGGTATTAAATAGAGTTATTTTAATAAACGAGTATTTTTTATTTTTTTTTAAATATAGTATTCTAATCCAAAAGGTTACAAATTTAAAAAAAAAATTTCCTATATGTCGTATTTTCTGAAAATTACCCATATATTCTACTTCGTAAAGAATTCATTTTTTTATATATTATTTTGGCTGCTTAAACGCTTTATAATTTGTGGTGAACAGATGAATTTTTATTGATATTTTAAACGTGAATTTTTGACCATAACGATTATTTTGTTCTTTTTATTTGAATTTCGCCTATCTCCCAATCTAAGGGAAGCAATTAATGACGTTTATGGCTTGTCTTTATTTTGATCTTCATTTAGATCACTGGTTGTGATTTTTAGCTTTTAAATTAAGCTTACAGTGAAAACTTTCGTATTAGATTAATTTATCAAAATCAAAAAGGGTTTACTTGTATGTATGTAACTGGTTTAATTAAATTACATCTAGATAATAAGTTCCTCAATCACAAAACACCCCCCATGAAAAAACTATACCTACGTGCTTGTAAAAAGGAAAAAAAAATTATGAAATAACAATATATACAGGCTTAATATAAAATGAGCAAAAAAGGTAAAATGGAAAAAAAATGGGGGATGGGCTTAATCTTCCTCATCACTTTCTTCTACTTCGTTGTTGTCTGCGTCAGGACTCAAAACCATCCACTTCATTTTTTACTTCATTATTAACAAATGAAAATGGAAAAATCACGAACATTTCTTTTCCCTATGTGCGAGAAAAACATTATTTGAATATAATTCTGGATGGGGGAAAAAAATCCTTCAAAAATTTCTGTAGAAAAGAAGAAAATTTTTTTTAAACTTCATTATTCTCAAATGGGAAGAGAAAAATCACGAGCATTTCTTTTCCCTGCTTCTACGCGCTAGATGCACATTGTTTGAATTTAATTCTGGGTGGGAAAATGTCTTTCGAAAATTTCTGCAAAAAACTCTCTAACGTTCTGCGACAATATCGTCGTGATTCCGGCACACGATTACTATCTAGAAGAGTTTCAACATTTTGCTAAAGCATTATTCGAAATCAGAAGGAAAAACATGTGTATCACAATCTTATTTCTTATTAAGCTGAGTGATTTTATTTCTCCTCCACTCCAGTTTAACATAAATTAGCAAGAAAACACAGAGGCTGACATAATAAAAAGAATTTATGTTCTACCATGTTCTGACCCCTCCTCACACTCCATTCAAAATGAATGAATTGAAAAACAGGTGCAGTTGCAATACTTGACCTTGAGTCATTATTCCCGTTTCTTTGACTGTCACTATGTTCAAAGGGGGAATAGCAGAAATGACATAATTTTTTAAAAAAGTAGGAAATAACAGGAAAAAAAGAAGTTCTGCAGTTCCTGTAGGGCAGTGTTTCTTAATCCTTTTGGTATAATGGACCTCTTTTTAAAAATTTTTAAGAATCACAGACCACCCCGCTGTGAAAAAAATAATTGCAAAAAATATTTATTATTAGAAAACATTTAGTTTTATTATTTTGATTGTATACAAAATTTTTAAAATTAAGATTTTTAGGTTGTTGCTGCTTTTCCTTAATTAATAAATTGATTTGAGGGATGGTTTTCGATAAAGCAACGTGCATATCATGTTCAACATTCAATCAATTTCGATGTTTTGTTTTTAGTGTCACAAGTGTCGAAAATTCCGCTTCGCCAAGATACACTCTAGCAAACGAAAATTATAGCTGCCATAGCTCACTTTACAGCAATGGGTAGGCTTTTCTTACAGAAGACCAGAACTCTCTGAAAGTTTTTGAATCGAAATCCATTTTTAGCAAGGACTTTGTTCTAAGATCAATAAGCTCATCTTTGGCAAGGTTCATATCAAGGTCAAAGAAAAAGATTACGAATCTTTAACTCATCTTTTATATTTATCTCATCCAAATTGAAATATTTTTTAAATGAAACTAGAAGTACTTCCAGGTGTTCACAGATTTCATTTTTCAAGCTATTCAGTATCAAATTATCTTGTCGAGATCCATTTTCAGAAAGCACTTTGTCCAACATTTGAAAGTTTGCATATATCCCATTTTGAATTCTATTTTTCCAAAGTGGCATTTTCAATAAGAATGCTTGTAATTTCTCTTGCATCCATAATGGTGATATCAGGCCCTTGAATTGAAAGACTTATATCATTCATGCGGTTAAAAGTATCTACCAGGTAAGCTAATTGATATGTATGATCTTTTTTTAAAAAAATATTTGAAGAGTGGGTTAAGAAAAAGTGCTTGCCCTCGTGACAGACAGTGCACTTCCATGTGGTACAGAGGTATCTCATGTTCTGCTTCCATTTTTTGACGCAGTGTTTTAAAAAGACGATCATTAAGAGCTCTACTTCTAATGAAATTCAATGTTTTAATAACTAATGGTAATACTTCTTTCAAGCTGGTTGGAAAAGTTTTTGTTGCCAGTGCATGTCCATGTAAAAAACAATGAGTATCAAGAGCATTAGAAGCCTCTTTTTATTCCAACAGGGCAAAACCAGATTTATTGCCAAGCATCACAGGTGCTCCATCTATATGAAGTGAATGAAGTTTTTCTTTCCAGTCGAAGTCATGTTTGGTAAAGTAAACATTCAACATTGATAAAACATTGACTGCCTTTTTAGTTTGCAAAAAAGACTCACAAAAAAAGAATTCCTCTTTGATAGTATCAGCAGACAGGTAACGAACAAAAACAAGAAGTTGACTAAAATTCGAGATGTCTGTAGTTTCATCTAGTTGCATACTAAAGGGAAATGGCGATGCTTTCAATTCATCGATGATCTGTTTCAAGATATTGAAAAAATTTCAACTATTCTTGAATGTATCTCATAATTGGACAATGGAATAGCCTCGAGTTTTTTTCTCTGTTCCAGTCCACAAACTAATTCAACCTTTTCCAGTGCACATTGCTTAATTAACGTCTTTCCAATAGTACGTGGTTTCTTGCTTTTGGCAATAAGATATGCAACTTTGAAAGATGCCTCAACCTGAGGTTTTTGTGGAATACCAAATCCTAGTTTGGTTAATGATCCAGATTTAGAAAACTGGGCTTTCTTCTTAGTAAAAAATTCTAGATCTTTAGATGCATTTTCAGGATGAAGAGATTTGAGATGCTCTATCAATTTTGCTGGTTTCATACTTGTGTTTGCTAAGACTTTTCAACACAGGAAACATTGGAGCTTTTCCTTACTGTCAGATTCCTTCATGCAACAGAATCCATATAAAACATAATTTTCATCATACTTCCTTTTTTTGAACATTTCGAATTAGATTAGGGCTACAAAAAAATATCAATAATTAATTAGTAAGTGACCGTGATATTAGGTGGTTGTGTGCAGGCCCTGCAGAAATCGGGGTATCTCGGTCACGGGGTGGCTTGCCGCTCACAAATCACCTAGTTTCAAATATGTACATATTTTCACCTTTAAAAAAGAAAAAAAAAAGATGAATGTAATTAAAAATTATTGATTCAAACGTTTTAAAAATTAGGAGTAGTTGGCAGACTTCCAAAGTATGACCCATAGACCACTAAGGGGTCCATGAACCACAGATTAAGAAGCCTGCTGTTGGGAGTACTTGAAGAGATTTCTAAGAATAAAATAAAATTATTTGTTTTAACTCTCCTGGACTAAGCAATCAACAGACATGAGTCCTATTTTGAGAAGCTGGTAGTAATGGCTCCCCCTGATTAAGGGCCAGATGAAAAACAGGTGTTCAATGAGTCACCCTTGCTCACTGAGCTATGATTAAGAAACAACTATGTAGGGGGTGAGGAAGGGAATGATTGGTGATATTTAGTACAAGACTCTTACTTCTCTTGACAGTGTAGGGAACTAGTGATTATTTCAAAAATAATGGTAAAGTAAACATCTTTTAAAAAAGGAAGAAAAATTCTAAAATCCTATGAGGAAAAAAAATTATTTTTTTAAGAAATGGTAGGAAAATTAATTGCCTTTTGTTCCGGTTTTCTGATTTCCGGATAAGAGGTTCTATACTGTATATACAAGTATATATATATGTATTCATATTGATTTTTTAAAATTAAAATACACTGTGAGAACTTTGATTTATGATTAAAATAACTTCATAAATGCTTAATCAAAATTAAATTAATATTAAAACTATATTATAATAATATTTTAGAAGCTCGAACTGCCTAAAACAATTTTTCATTATAATACATAGCTTTGAATGCATAGTAATCATTTTGAAATAAATGCATGATTGAAATTTGAGGACTAGATGAAATAGAGAATTTAAAGAATACTTTAACTATTAAAACAAAGTTTCAATTAGCAAACTATAATTTTAATTTAAAATTGTGATTTATTTTTTATTTCTCTTGATTTTTAAAATGACAAAATTAATGTTACAGATTGTGTTTATAAATGTAGTCATTCATCAAAATATAAATAAATATTTACTCTATATATATTTTTATATTAAAATATTCATTTTCAATCCTATATCAAAATAGATCAGTTAGGCTAAAAAAATTAAAAAAATCTATGCACTCACTGGGATATTTTTTTTTCACAAAATTTCTTTTAAAAAAATCTGACAATGTCAATGATACTGTAAACATATTATGAGAAAATAATACCTGTTGATAAAAGAGACAGCACAATTTTAATTCTGGGTTATTTAATTTAATAGCATAGACATTTTCATTCTGTGATTTGAAATTAATATACACAATATGAAAGATAGCATAAATACAATAGTTTGTTATTTATTGCTAAACTGTTTAAAAAGAAACACAAGTGTTACAGCTTTTTCATTTCCTTAGTGATTTCGCAGTATAGATTGTTCTAAACTATACCAGCTTCTCTTTACTTTGCATTTGCCAAATGATTATTCCTAAAATATTTCACTATATGTAATATTTGTCCTTTTATATTCGGAATATTTATATCTTCAGCAAAAAGATTTAGCTAATGGGCAGAGCAGCCATATGTGATTAGGTTTAAATTAGGATCACTTTGAATGTTGGTTCGCATGCCCTTCACATTGGAAGCGCGTCATCAGTGACAATGCTCCGAACGACACATTTAACTTCATTTTCACATTTTATTATAGTACTTTTAGTATCTTCTGCTAAGTACTCTGATGTGTGCAGACAGCCTGATGTATCAATAGTATCCACTAAATAATTTTCACCTTTCTCAGTGCTTACAACAGTACAGCGTATTGGTTCATTGTGGACATTTGACCATCCATCTATGCTTAAGTTCACAATTTGTTCATTTAGATATTCAGAACATTTGGCTTTATCTTGGTTATATATAGAATCTAGTAATGCAACACCTATTTCTACTTCATTAGGAGCAGTATATACTGGTCTCAACGCAGAAATATATATATTTTTTTAAGTTGAGGGTGTTGAACATGATGAAAAGCAGAGTTAGTTGCATAAATATACTTGGCTACTTCTTCATCCAGGCTTTGTTTTTGTGTTTTAGTGGTTTTTATCACATAAGCAGTCATGCTGTTCTGAACATTGTTAATATTTTCCATCTCAATTGCTTTCTTCTTAGTTTTTGCTGTCTCTAGCACCTCTGTATCTTTGCTAATAGCATTTTTTGAGATGGGAGGAATTTCAAGTTGTTCATTTTTATCCATTTCTTCCTTATTACAGGACAAACATATTTCAAAACATATACTTTTTTAACCTTGCTACTAAACCCATTATAACTGTTTAATTCTACAGTCCACAGATGACGCTTTGTGCATCCGAATTAATTATTCATTGAGCTTGAGAAAAAATAAATAGTGTATGTGTATCGATTCAAGTGTGTGGAGTGTTTCAATGTTTTAGAGGTATAATTCAACATTCTCAGTTCATCTCCGATTCCAGTAAATTGTGTCAAGTTCTAACTGATTTGTGAGATGTCTAACGTTCCACCCTTAATTTATTAGTTCCAAGTTCATACAACAACCGAGTCAGGTAAATTTATGAAACATTCTTTTTCCTGCTATTTGGTAAAACATTTATGGTCTGTCGAGCCGGAAACCAGCTGAAATATTCTAATCCTAATTCCTGGCTTATTGTTGTTTCGGCAAATATTTTTTCTAAAATATATTGTCATAATTCAATAAAAAAGTAAAATTCGAATTTTATTCATATATGCTAAGCATTAAAATGAAAGAAATGTTCGTAGTGTAATATTTCAAATTCCAGTGTATTCAAAAGGGTTTAATCTGCTTAAATGTGCTTATTTACTTTCTTGATTGTTTAATTATAATTATGTGCTAAATTACTGATGTATTCTGCCATTGTCATTTCTGTAAATAATTTACAAAAAACTGTTTCGTTTTCCCCTTCCCTTTTATTATTGTTTTCTTTTCGTTTTATAACGCTGTAATTCTTTTTGCAATTTTGCATTTTCCCCCGTTCACAGGCGCCAGTGGAATCATTCGTGTTCGGGTTAGACAGTTAGTATTTTGTAAACAGCTGTGTTCGGTTGTTTTTGATTTAATAAATTATTTTTCTTATTCTAATATATTCTAATGGATATGGAGGCCTTGTTAAATAAAAAAAAGAGAGATAAATCTTCGATTACTAAATTGCAAAAGAAAACAGAAGAGGAAATTGGAAATTTAAATAATGCGGGTTTATTGGCTCGTAAAAATAGATTTTTGGAATTTAGAACTGAGGTAAAAGATATTTTAGATTCTATTTTAAGTATTTGTGAGGAAAAGGATGAGGAAACTTATTCTACGGAAAAGGCACCATTCCTCTCCACGAGAACCTTACGACAGCTTGCCATAGACGAACAAGAAAATTATCCAAACACTTCAAGAGCCACCCTTTGTCATTTTTACGTTGATGATTTGCTGAGCGGGAGTGCAACTAAGGAGGGAGCCATTCAACTTGTGTTCGAGTTGCAAGAAATGATGAAGAGTGGAGGATTTTCTCTACGCAAATGGATGTCAAATGATCCTGACGTACTAGCAAACATTTCAGAAGAGTTAATGACAGTTGATTCCAAACACATGATCAATGAAAACCAACCGGTCAAGATTCTGGGAATAGCTTGGCTTCCAGATGTTTACAAGTTCACCTTTACCATCACCGTCAATGAGAGTGACGTATAGACTAAACACAAGGTACTTTCTGAAGTCGCAAAAATCTTTGACCCCTTGGGCTGGTTGGCACCTACAGTTATCACATCCAAAATCTTCCTCCAAGAGCTGTGGAGTCATCATCTAGGCTGGGATGAGGAGCTACCAGACTGTCTGGCAAGTCAATGGAGAGTATTTCAAAAGCAGCTTCCTTTACTTACAAATATTAAGATTCCACGCTATATCCTCATTCCACAGACGTACAAGTACACGGATTCTGTGATTCTTCAGAGAAGGCCTACTGTGCAGCTATATACATTCGTTCCAAAGATGCAAACCAAACCGTGATATCTAGACTGCTAACTTCCAAGACACGTGTCTCTCCAGTAAAACCACAGTCTCTACCTCGACTGGAACTCTGTTCTGCATTACTTCTGGCCAATTTGTTACAAGCTTCCTTGCCAGCACTAACTGTGCCAATCTCTGAGACATTTGCATGGTCCGATTCCAAGATCACACTGGCATGGTTGAAGTCCGAACCAAGGAAATGGCAACCGTTCATAGCTAATCGAGTAGCACGAATTCAAGAGCTGACTCCTAACGTGCACTGGAACTTTGTGAGCGGTTTGGAGAATCCTGCTGATTGTGGAACAAGAGGGATACCCCCAACTACACTAGAAAAGTGCAACTTGTGGTTCAGTGGACCTGATTGGTTAAATAGTTCTACTTTTCCTAATGGAAGGTTTGAAGATGATCCACAATTAGAAGAAAACATGTCTGCTGAAGCCAAAAGAACATCCAAGCTTGTTATGCTGAATGTGGTTGATGCTACTTTCAAGGCAGAGCTTTTCCACAAATTTTCGTCTTGGAACAAGCTGAAAAGAGTAGTTGCCTATTGTTTAAGATTCGTGAAGAACTGTTACGTTGTTGCAGAAAAAAGAAACAAGTCCATCTTAACAACGGCAGAGTTGAATGAAGCCGAGAAGAGAATTGTCGAATTCATCCAGCAAGATCATTTTTCGATGGAAGTCTCCTATCTTTCAGCAGGCAAGCAGCTTCCTTCGAATAACAAGCTTATTCCCTTGTCTCCGTTCTACGATGATTCCGGAATAATTCTTGTCGGTGGTAGACTGAAAAATTCAATGCTTCCAGAATAAAGAAGCATCCCATCCTGCTTCCTGAAACCGACCATGTTGTGAACTTACTTATCACTGATTATCACTTGAAACTTCTTCATGCCGATCCGCAACTTCTCCACCCAGCTCTCAGAGAGACATTTTGGGTTCTTTCAGCCAGAGATGCAGTTAGAAGAGTGGTGAGAAAATGTATCCCATGCTTCAGAAATCGTCCAAGGCTGGCTGAGCAAATCATGGGAGATCTTCCAGAGTCCAGAGTTTGTCCCTCTTTTATATTCCAACGAACTGGTCTTGACTTCGCCGGCCCATTCTTGATACGGAGCTCCAAGGGAAGAGGCAGCCGAAATACTAAGTGCTACATATGCGTATTCGTCTGCCTCGCAACGAAGGCAGTTCATCTTGAAGTCGTCAGCGACTTAACCTCAAAAGCATTTATTGCTTGCTTAAAAAGGTTTGTGGCACGCAGAGGTAGACCTTCAGATATCTTCTGTGATCACGGAACCAATTTCTACGGAGCTAGCAGAGAGCTCAAACAGGAGTTCCGGCAGTTGATGGTGGAAGACGCCCTGCAACAATTCCTGGTAACGGACGACATCGCCTTTCACTTCAATCCTCCATCTGCTCCCCACTTCGGAGGCATTTGGGAGGCTACAGTGAAATCTTTCAAATTTCATTTGAAAAGAGTTGTTGGAGATGCTAGTCTCACCTTCGAAGAACTGGCCACGCTGCCATGCCAAATCGAGGCATGCCTTAGCTCAAGACCACTATGTGCATTATCTAGCAGTCCAGATGATCTGTCTGTTCTGACGCCAGGACATTTCCTGATAGGAAAGGCATTGACAGCTATTCCACAACCTTCGGTTCCAGACGACATACGTCACTGCAACCGTTGGCGATTACTTACAAGAATGACCCAACATTTTTGGAATAGATGGTCTTCAGAGTACTTGACATTGCTGCAATCAAGATTGAAGTGGCGTATCTCTCAAAGGAACCTTGACATCGGAGATCTTGTTTTAATCAAACACGACAACTTACCCCCATTATAGTGGAAATTAGGGAAGGTCACGGAAACGTTCCCTGGCAAGGACGAGAAGGTTCATGTAGTCAAGGTAAAAGCTCACACTGGTGAACTTGTGGGACCTATTGCAAAACTGTGTCCTCTTCCTATAAACACTTGAAAATTTGTAATTGTGCCTAATTTTTCTTTTTCATTGTAGGATTCATCTGTTAAAACCAGTTGTTTAATTTCATTAATTTAGAAGTTACTTATTATGTTTAACTAAATTCATTAATTTTGAAACCCCTCCGTGTTTCAAGGGGGGCGGTATGTTTAATTCTACAGTCCACAGATGACGCTTTGTGCATCCAAATTAATTATTCATTGAGCTTGAGAAAAAATAAATAGTGTATGTGTATCGATTCAAGTGTGTGGAGTGTTTCAATGTTTTAGAGGTATAATTCAACATTCTCAGTTCATCTCCGATTCCAGTAAATTGTGTCAAGTTCTAACTGATTTGTGAGATGTCTAACGTTCCACCCTTAATTTATTAGTTCCAAGTTCATACAACAACCGAGTCAGGTAAATTTATGAAACATTCTTTTTCCCGCTATTTGGTAAAACAATAACTTTTCCACAATTCATGCATTTAGCTTTTACTCCATTTCCTGAAAATGAAGGTTCTTCATCAAAATATATCCTAATATTATTCTTTTTTCTTCCTGCTATTTTTCTACAAAGTTACTGTACCTCATATTTTTCTACTAAGTTACTGTACCTCATATTGTTTCTACTAAGTTACTGTGCCTCATTACTTTAATCTGTACTTTCAATCTCAGGAATGAAAAGATTTTTAAAAATGTAATTTCAAATGTGTTGGAATTTAACACACACCAATAAAGTAATTTCGTTAACTAAAATTAATTAATGCAGCAATTTTTTTAAAATAAATTTTAAAACTAAGAAAAGAAAATAATAAAAGTATCAATAATTTAAGTCAATGATTTTTTTTTAAAAAATCATTTGGTTTAAATCAACCTGATTTAGACCAACAAACCCTGATATATTCTAAATGTGAGATTTATTAACGGTTGGCTAAACCATTTTGTACATCTTGTAACTTTTCTCTGTTTTGCCTGGAGCCAAATGAAATAGAATCTGTACCTTCTAGTTCTAAGTGATATTTAAATTAAAACAATGCATTTTTGTTTTACAGATCAGAAACTACATGAAAGTAAAGGAGAATATTGTAAAGATTGTTTGAACTTTTCTTATGAAGACCTCTGTAATTCTGATTTATCTGATCATAACTATTATGCAATTTGTAAGGGATTACTTATTCCCAACTCTTACTATTCATATAAAGGACTTTTACACAATATTCCTGATAATATTGCATCCAATTTATCTGCTTTAATACAAGAATGTGCAAACCCATCTCATAATTATGGACGTTTTCATGTTGTACCTAAGATTTTACAAGTTCTGAAAACACTTTTATAGACTAAAAGTTACTGTAACAAGAAAATGGTATTTTTTTAGACTGTTAGTATTAAATTGCTTTTTATAAAATAGTTTTATTTTGGTCTTGTACGTAGTTTTTTCTGTCATTTTTGGTGACAATGTTCGAGATTCTTCTAGAATTCTTTACTCATAGAAGTAAGAGAATTGCTTCTGGTTCTTATAAACATAACAATATTAAAATTGGCTATATTGATGTTGAAATTAATATACTTATGAAGAGTCTCGAACTTAAGAAAAACTTGAGGATGATTTAATTATTGTGAACTCTCCATGTATATGTGAATATATTAAAGATATCAATGCTTCATATTCTTATTTATTTAAAGAAAAAAGTACAAATTTAACACTTTACTCCATATATGGTTGTTGATAAAATAACATGCAATTTTAAAATGTTTACTGATTTTGCTGTTTCTCGTAACATTACTAACCCATGACTCTAACCTATGAATATTTAAAAATATCTAATGAAACTAGCACATTTCATGATGAGTTCAGAGAACATTTTGAAAATTCTAGATTATTTGTCGGAATGGCCGATCGCGTTGAGCATGCGGCGGGTGAGACCAAAGGTGTGCTCTTATATACTACAGAAATGATTTCACCGACCTTTAATACTGATTATTTAAGAAAAGAGATCAATGAAAATATTTTTAAATTCTCTGATTTGGACGTAGAGATTAAAAGTGAACATTATGGCTATGCTAAGTTATTAGTAAAATTACATGATCATGTTGTTATGTTAAAATTAATAATTAATGCTTTAAATTGCTTTCCTAATGCTAAACCTAAAAATAGATGGATTGCTTCGGTTGGGAATTTCGTTGCACGCAAATCGACATTGGCAGAGGGGGTTAAAAATTTTTTTGGGGGTGTAATGATAAACATTAACTTAAAAGATGATACCCGCAGTATGTTCCAATTGGGAATGGCGATCGGCCACCAATTTGTAGTTTTCGATGATGTCCATGATATTGACATTAAAATTTAAATAATAATATGAGGGACTATTTAGCTGGACATCACGAGATTATTTTAGAAAGAAAAAGCTGGGATCCTGTCACGCAATATTTTCCTCTGGGAATAATAATAGCATCCAATAACTTATCTTTTCCGGAGGTTTTAATGAAAATAATCATATGTATACATTTAATCCCCAACAATCATTTTATAGAGCGCTTAGAGATTATTTTGAAGCTATAAGATTCAATAAAACAACGCTTCTTGTACGTAAGTGACTTACCACATAAGTTCTTATTTTAATTTAATATTTATTTAGTTAATAATTATATTTAAAGTAATTCAATTGCTGGAATTGTTAACATTAGAGGGTGTGAAAACACAAAAGAATTGATAATGCAAATTTTTATTCCAAAGATTGGTTCGAGGACTTACAAGATTCATGTACATATTGCACTGAAAGTGATGTTGATAATTTTGAAGGTATATATTAAGTCAAAAGGTTAAGTATAATTTTTTTAATATTTTTTATTTAATACATAATTTTATTTCAGTGCCGAACACCTCAACGTGTCAACAATCCCCTACAATGTCCCATCGGCTCCTCAATGGAGAGTGAGGATCAAACAGACTCTTAAAAGACCAGCACCAGGCCAGGTTATATGGCATCCGATCTTTCCAGTTAATACCTGCCAACTTGCATTTTAAGCTATGTTCATTTTCATAAACATGCAATTTGAGCTCTGCCCAGATTTAAAAACTCCTATGAATGGCTGTTTTTGTGTATTAGGTTTAACTTGAGACCTTTAACTCTATATGTTTTTAATGTATTTTCTTAATTCAGTACTTTAAATTTAGAGTTTTCTTAATAAAATAGTCCCAATTTATAATAAAGTTTTGTACTTGGCGATATTTTTCACTTTTGACTTTAAGTGACTAACAAAATTATTTTTAATTTGATTGTATTGGAGAATATATTTTCAAGAAAAAGTATGTGTAAGTTTTTGAGAAAAAGTATCTGTAAGTTTTCAAGTAAGTATAAAAGTTTTCTTTTAACTGCAAATGTGACTCGAAGCTAAAAAGTGAAAATTGTCCCAAAATGCACAACTCCTTCCCAACAATTTAATTACTTTAAGTGTGGATAGACACTGAAAAATTAAATGAAAGAGTGAAACAAGTGTTCTGTAATATCTCATTGATTGTTTACTTCAAGAGTATGTTTTAAATTATTTATAGTGTTAATCAATTATTTTCAACCGACAGATCACTTTTTCAGTAGTGGACCATTTTTACATGATCAAAACTGGTGTATTAACATACTCTAACATACATCATAATACATTAACTCTTTAAATACCAATCGCTCAAAACCACAACATGCCCAGAATACTGCAAACGAAGTTGGAAAACGGGTAGCAAAAAGTTCCTACTCCCAGCTTTACTGAGTAATGACTGATCATTTTCTTATTCACCAGGGAAAATATCCTCAGAAGAGGTGTTCAAAGGGAAGAAAGACATTATTTGAAGCAAGAATATCCCTAACTTAACAAGATGTATAAAATGTTTATAAATGCTTTAATTTTTATATATATATATATATATATAATTTTGTTTTTTATATGGAAAATTAACTTTGTAATTCCATGCATTCCAGTTATACAATTTCTAAATGAAGCATTCAAATTGTAAAGAAAAATAATGAAAATAATATTCTCGTACAAATAAAATCATTTTATTCGTCGTAAAATAAAAACTAATATATTTCAATAACTTAAATGATTGCAAAATGAACTTTGAAATTTCTTACGAACCAAAATTTAAAACTAACATCTGTCATTAAGGAGAAATTAATTTGGTGATAGTATTAAAAATATTCATTCAACTTAAATGTGTCTTATTTTACCTCTTTCTACAATTTGAAAATAAGGGAAACTTTTCTTATTTTTGAATGAAGCTCTGAATATATTAAAAATATTATCCCCAAAAACTGTTAATTTGACCCCAAGGTATACAAAAATATTTTTCACTTTAACCTGCATTAAATTCATTTCAATGAAATTTTCTGTTGTAAATAATATTCCCTCTAGTGCTGCACCATAAAAGAGTTTCTAAACTTGTAAACAAAAATTTTAAAAAATGCAAAATAACTATTTTAACAATAATATTTTAAGTACAATATTCTATATAAATATTAAGAAATAAAAAAGTACAATTTTTTTTTCAAATAACTTATTTACTTATAAACTATATTTTTATGTGAATTTCATTTTGGTGTGCCGAAAAACATTTTTAAATTTAAAAATTAAAAAGAATAATAATAAATAAATTTATTTGCTATAAGAAGACTCTTGTAAATAATCTAAATCGTTTTACTTATTTTTAATTATTTAAAAGAAAAAGATTCAGAATAGATGCCAAATTTTGTATATGTCCATAATTTATATAAAAGTATTTAAGTTTTTGCATACTGAGTAAACTTTTAGTACGCTCTGATTATATGTAGTTTGAGCAATGATTAAGTCATATAAACTACACGGTGCAATATTTCTATATAGCTTCTAAAATTAATGAATTCATTGTAGTTTTAAATTAATGAGAAATAAAAATTTTAAGTTTTACTGTGGTGACTCCCGATGTCTACTCAGAGGTGTTATCAGAGCATATAAGATTAAATTTTCAATATATATTTTAATTAATAACCAAAATCTATACTATTTTTTCTTTTAAATAACATATTTACTGTAAAATTATTCTGTATATTTGCTTGAAAAATTTTTTCGCTTATAAATTTTTTACTTGCTTGTTTGATATGGTATGAGGAAAAAGACCAAAAAAAAATTCAACTACGAAATGTTTACCCATAGAAAGTAAATTAGTACTTTATTTAATTTGTAGGAAAAAAAAACATTTTATTGAATAAAATAAAAGTATTGCCAAAATCTAAACAAGGTCTAAATTTTTATTTACTTTTTTTTCATATTTAATTTTTTAAAAATTATAATGATTATGTTTAACTACTATGTTTAATGCATTATTTTTTTTAACCTCTGATCCCATCGTTAATCAGCCAGACAGCTATTTTTTATGTATGCTAGGAAACACAATTACTTCCTATTTCGCCACTGCCTTCTAGACTTAGATTTTTCTTTCTGTCATGTTTTACTTGTAAGTATTTTTTTTTTTTTTTTTTGAGTGTGCAACTAAATTGTTCAGCATTTTACTGAATCGGCATATGGGGCAGTATACATGGGTGTGGTGACAAGAAATTACTTTGTAAGAAAGGAGGAATATAGAAGAAATTTCTTATACTACTGCACCATAATTTTGGTGACAAAGATATCAGTTCCAACTTCAGGTAGAAATAGAGAAAATCTACAACATGACATGTTGTTTTTCATTTAACAATAGCCTTTAGAAGCTATGCTGATGATGCTTATCTATCCAAAAGAATGAGTAACTTGTAATACATGGGTTGCCTGACAGCTGAATATAAAGAATACATTATGAAGGAAGGAATAAGATTGTGTGAAATTAGTTAACTCCTGATTATCCTCCAGCAAAGAATCCTCTTCCTAAGAAGATAGCGTTTAAAACTAAAAATTATTTCATAGAGATGGAATTATTTTAAGAGTTTTGACGCCAACATACAAGCAAACATTCGTGTTCTTTAACCAGGTATTAATAAAAAAAAATGGGTCGTTGCAGCTTCAAATGCAATACCGAAGTAATAACAAGCATTGAAAAGGTGAAAATAGTAAGGCATTCATAAACAGCAAGACAACGTGAATTATGATTTACAGCTGTGGAACTACAAGTGCAGAATGAATTTTAAATTTCAATGAATAGTTTTGGCACCCATCAAAGCAGTGTTTTCTCCTGGATCCTATTGTTATAAATAAAAAAGCCATTTTGTAAGACATCAAAGCCTACAATCTAATTTTTAAAAAAATGACGTTTCTCTATTTATTTTATATTTAAAAATATATTTATAATTAATTGTATTTAGTAATCTTTTAGTCTTGTAAACGGACTAATAATATACTTTTAAATTTCTGATATTTTTTTTCTTTCTGAAAACACTGAGAATTTCTAGCAGTTTATTATTTTGAACGATTTATGTTTTTTTAAAGACAATATAACTAAATAATTTAATGTTAAAAATAACGTTGGTACCATTACTCTAGTATTTCCTTTTCAACGTAAGTAACTAAAAAAGTTCTGATAAAAAAAAGTAAACAGCTTTATAATTTAGATTAATTAATTTTGAGTTTATATTTCTCTTTTTCTGCAAAGTTAAAAATTAGTATATTTTTTAACTTTAGCATTAGTATATTTTAACTTTAACATTATTTTATTACTTTTACACAGTTTATATAATATTACTTTATTCTCTAGCTGTATCTTAAATTGTTCATGATAACAATTTTCATGACGAAGTGACAAGCGTACTCCCCAAGTAGCACAGAAACATCGATCTATGCCGTGGCCGTTCCTATCAATATTTTGAAAGCGGAGGAATATAGATACTGTGAGCAAGTTATTGAATGAATTCCGTCAATAAAACTTTAAAAGTATTTTTCTTAAAACACTATATTAAATATATTTTAGTTCCAAAGTTCAAAATATTTGCTAGAAAGATAAAAATGAGTAAAATGTCTTTATACTTGCTCATATTAGTGAAAGTAAAAAATAGAATGCCATGATAACGATATGGAACGGGATTGGAAGGTGAAGCGATCTCAATAATGTTATCAACAAAGTTTATCCGCTTGTCACGTGATCCTCAGCTCTAACGTCACGCTTTACAATCCATGTTTTTACCATGATCCATGAATTTTTCGCGTGTTATATCGCCTAATATTGTCGTCAAAAGTCACCTTACTGATTTAATTTAGGTAAGCAAAGTTTATTCATCTTCTATTTACTTATATAAACTCTATTAATATTGTGTCAGGTCTTCATTTATAATTGCAATGTTTCACTTTTATATTTTGGTTAAGCCTACATTACCGAAAGAACATTCCATTATAAAAGATCATATGTAGCTGGTTTTGAATTATAATTAAGTAAGTAGTTTTTAACTTTTCGCTAATTTTAAATATTATTATCGGAATAATTTCTAGTTAATGACATAAATTTATTGTCAAAGTTGTTTGTTCTGAATTGTTTACTTCTTGTTTGCTGGGATGTTAAATGTTATGTTTTACAATCTATCTAATTTTTATTAAATAAATTCACTAGGTTCGTAAATAATTTTATGTAAGATGAAATGTTTCTAATGTCATTTATTGTGTGAACAAGGTTCATAGCATTGTAGTTATGAGTGTATAAATACTTTTCATAAAAATTAAGTCTGTCAACGTTAATTCTGTGTGCTTATTAACAGTTAATTCGTTTTAAAACATTAAAAATTGTGCTCAAAATGATATAAGTATACATAATTTATCAAAATATTAATGTAAGCGAATTGTAAAAGGTTATATAGATTTTAAAATTACGTCTAAAAGTAAAATAAGCAGTATGAAAATATTAAACAATTTTAAAAAAAGAAATAAAATTAACTTTTCAATTTCTGAAAACAATGATATTCTATTTACCTAAATTTAATCCAGTCTTGTAATATAATTCTCTATATAAAAGTTCTTAATATAAGATTTAGTTTATGGTACAGGAATGATTGTTATTCGTTACTTCTACAATTTTTAAATTTGTCAGATATCAAGTAAGGTATGTGTTATGTATAAAGTATGATATGTGTTTGTTATGTAACAAGAGTATACTAAAGGAAAATTAAAATAGACACTAAAGGCTCAAAATCAAAATAGAGATTTATATGTTTATTAAAACTTCTTTAAAGAATTTTTTGTTTGCTGAAAATTATAAAAAAAATTTATAGATAAAAAAAAAATTTAATTGTCAAAAATAATATCAAAATGTGTTAATTTTTAAAATAACTTTAAAAACTGAAGTATAATTTGGATAAGAGCGCAACAACTAAAACTTATAAGTTTCTAAGATAATGATTAGAAAATATTGATCAAAGCTTTTCTAATTAAATATTTTATTGTTTTTCAGGCTTTGAAAAAACCCAACCCGTCTGGGTTTTATTGAAAAAACCCGGGGGAATTTGGGTTTTTTCATTTTGTGGTCATAAAATTTAAGTTTTACTGTATAAATATTTTTATTTATTAAAAAGTGTTGTATAAGCTTAAAAATAGAAATAAATCTCAAAAGTTATTTTAATTTTATTATATGTATTTTTTATTATGTTTAAATAACACATTATCACTAATACATATTTGAATCTTCTTTACTGTTAAATACGTAACGTTTCACAATTTTTAACCCAAGCATTATAAAGTATAAATACAGTAATATAAAAGGAACAAGTTTATTAATTTTTTCGTTTTCACACACATATATTTACTAAACATATATAAATATATATATCTTACCTATTGTAAAGTTATAATCAGTAAATATTTATAATCAGAAAAAACTAAAATTTCATTTGACTTTAATAAAAAACTGAAATAAATACTCAATGGTCTTCCATGTTTTTATAATAAAATTAATAGAAAGTGAAATTAAAATTACATATTATTGAATAAAATTAGATATAGTTTCAGCAAATACTTTTTCGTAAAATTTTATTTTTGTGTCTCGTAAGAAATGATAAATCCATATTTTTGTGTTGATTTTTTAATTTTCACATATTATGTCTAAATTTTTCACAAATGAGGTACCTCACAGAAAAACCTAGACAGACCAGGTATATATATATATAAATATATATAACACAACAGGTCTATGTGTGATTCTTATTAAATAAGATTATAACTTAGCTGTGATTCATTCTAAAATTAATGTGTAGAAATTAATTTTGTAATGTCTAATCTTATGATAATTCTATATAGTTTATGATTATTCTATAGAGTTTAAATCATTATTCTATATAGGACTGGGCAATAAATCTATGTATCTCAAAATATCTATGTAGCACATATATCGGCAGGCCGATATAATGACTTTTGTTTTAGATGATGCATCAGAAATCTGATTTAAGCAACTGATAGTGACTTTCATTTTAAGCAATGTATCAGCTGCGGAGTTGTTGATAGCATCTATTTTACTTATTTTTAACAAGTGTACATATAAATAATACTTGAAAGTGGGCTAGCTAATATAAATATTTTAATACTCTTTTAGATTAAATTTTAACATAATTTGTATTGTCTTGTAGCTGTTTGAATAAATTAACTTTTGTTTTCAGATTCGGTATTTTGACAGCATATGCCGGTATTTTGACTGAGGCGAAAAGAAAGTCATTTGAAAGAGTGCCTGTCATCACTATTGTCATTTGGGTAAAATTGTTGATTAAAATATTATTTATTTTTATTAATATATATATATGTGATATTTTTTTCCTTCCAGTTTTTAAATGCTTTAAGAAAAAAAAATTACAAAATTTTTTAATCTGAATAACAATTCCAATTGCTAATAATAAATAAAAATATTTAGAATTCCTCTCTTTTTGTATCAAATTTTACAAACATTAATCTGCAGTTAATCCTTAACATTTCTAAGTTTATTCAGGATTTTTTGTGTATACTCACAATTTTTTAATATGCATAAATATATATCATCAGTCGATTTTTATCTTTGCAAGCTGTAGTTAAAGGCAGCATTATGATTAAATTTAATTTAAAAATAATGCTAGGAAGAGATTTTCTCTATTTGAAAAATACAAAATAAAAATTTGTTCCCATGTAAAGGAAACCAAATATTGCAAAAAAGTTTCAGAAATCCAAGCTAAAAGAGTGAGTGAGAGAGAGAGGCTTGAAAAACTTAATTTTCTAAGTCTAACACAGTTGTACATCGATAGTTTTTAGATCTGATCACAAAAAAAAAGTAATTTTGTAGAAGGAAGAAGAAGAAAAAAACGATTACATTAAGGAATAGAATGCATTTGGAAGTGCAGTGTATTTATAATAAGTTTGAGCTTTTGTTTAATTATACTTCTAAGTATATGCAATCATAAGTAATCAATATCAGATCTAAATTTTAAAAATAAATCTTATTTTCAACTTCAGTACTTTTTGTGTATTCACAATAGTTTAAGAGAATTTTCTTTAATACATAGAAGTAAAATTGAGTATTAAGAAATACAATTAAAGCTGAACTGATAAGCTTTTTATTATAGTATTTTTTGTTGTTAAAGATTTATTATTTAATCAAAGGTACAGCATTGCCGCTTGAATATTCAGACAGTTTTACAAAACAGTGTCTAATGCAGCATGCACTTTTTTGATCCGTGTGTCGATTCTCTAAGCCAGTGATTCTCAACCGCTGTGCCGCGGTGCTTTTTTGTACTGCCAAATTCTTGAAATGTTCATAAAAAGTATATATATATATATATACTTTTTATAATTTTTCTAAGCTTTAACCGCGTGAGCATCTTTGTCGGCGATTGCCTTGTCTCTAACAATCTTAAAATAGATGAGAGAATTAAAATTGTCTTTGACACATAGTTTTAAAAAATTTTTGAAATAAGTAGGAAATTTAATGACTATTAAAATGATTAATTAACTAAGGAAAGCAAGCTAAATATTAACTTACAGGTGGAAATAAAACTTAATCATTAAAGTAAGCTATGCAATCAATAAACAAATTAACAAAGGATAACTAAAAAAAAACAAATAGGGGAGAGTCGGGTAGCTCCGCCCAATTAAGGACTATTGCTTATATTTCTGTATAATATTGATTAATAATCAAGATTTTTGTATGTTTCTATTGTTTTATCGTTTAATTAAATAATACAAAAAGAATAAACCAAAAAAAGAATAGTTTAACTTAAAAAAATAGAAATTTTAAAAAACATGTTTTTCAGCTCTTTTCAAAATGTGTCGGGTAGCGCCGCCCAGTTACAAAAATTATGTTTTTGATTGTTTTTTCAGGTGTTAATGAAAATGACCAATGTATTGACAATAGATAAACCTTATTTATAATTTTTATCACAAAATTATTTTTTTTATTCCATATTTATATACTTTTAGTGAATTCTATCATTTATTAACAACAAATGTTATATTTTTTATTATTATTAATGTATATTAATATATTATAATATTAATATATTATAATATTAATATATATTCATATTAAATATTTAAAGAAAATAATTTAATTTAAGTAAATCTTTGGAACCGTACATTTATCGACGAAATAAAAGTGGGCTGTGATACCTAACATTCATGTGAGCGGGGCTACCCGAAATCCAATTTTTTTGTAAATTTGTAATTACTCGAACAATTTTTCACAAATAAACTTCGTTCTTTGTGCAAACTAAACTTAAGACTACATACTTTAATGCTTTATGTATAGAAAAAATTATTTTTTTAATATTAAAATGAAGTTTAATCGAAACATTCAACCAATTTTTCTTAATATCATGACAACTGTATTCAACATATTTTCAAAACTATTGTTTACCTTGTTACCAGCTGCATAAATACTTGAAACTTTGAAAATAATCTTTTTTTAATATAACAATTATTGACTGATGGCCCATTGACTTGAAAAAATATTCTATACATATGAAATTGACATTGGGCGGGGGTACCCGACTCTCCCCTATATAAAAAAACAAATTAGGAAAGGATAACTTAAAAAAAAAAAAGCTAACAATTAATAATTAGCAAAAAACTAGTAAACAAGAAATCACAAAAAATAACAGTTAATAACTATAGAAAACAAGCTAACAATTAATAACTAGCAAAAAGAAGAAGAAAAAATAACTGTTACTAACTAATAAAAAATCAGTCAAAAGAAATAATTAATCCCTTAATAAACGTGCTTTTGTAGTACTTATTATTATCACAAACTATTTAACACAGTGTGTTGTAGGTAAGTAAACAACTTTTAATCTAATTTTTTTCATTGTGTGCCGTCAAATTTCGAAATGGTTAAAAGTGTGCCGTAACAACAACAAAAAAAAAAAATGTTGAGAATCATTGCTCGAAGCCCTTATTCAATTTAGTTCTCTAAGTTTCGTTATATACTCATTAATAAATTGTGTTTTGTTAGTCTTTCAGTTTTTATTTTTTAAATGTTATAATATTACTCAATGTTTTGCTTCCAGCTACAGTTCTCGAACGCTTTGAGACCAAGAGCTTGCGGAAAAATTTGGGAAGGTCTGCTTCAGCCACTGATTGGGAAGGACGAAAACCTAAGATAATTGACGTGACCAATTCTTTGGACTTGGAGACCTAAGAATGTGCCAACTTGTTTTAATAAATTTTTAAATGTTTATTCAAATAAAATATTCATAGCTACTTTTTGTTTTATTCCTCTGCATTCACACCTTCTATATTACAAAGCACATTCATATCAGAAGTGTAAATTTTATTGAACCCATAAAATTATAATATTTTTTGAGTTTTTAGTGCTATTTAGCAATATATTAAATTATTAATTTTTAGTGACTGAATCCTGTCTGAAGATCAAATGTACCTTGCAAATGCTAAATAATAAGAAAACTAATTTACATACATGTTAAATGTGGTAATTTTTAAACAAGCGAATTGTCTTAGATTTATAAATCATAGTTGAGCTGGAAATAATTATGCCTTAAATTAATATTCACTTCTTACATTCCATCTACAGTGCTTACTTATTCCTTTTCACCTATTTTACGCTTAATTAATTTTTAAGCTTATTACCGCTCAAATCCTAATTATATATATATTTTTATTGTTTGGAAACTGATTAAAAATATTTTTGGGTGCTTATTATTATTATTATTTTTTTTTTTTTGAAAAATCTGGCTACACACCAGTGGCGTAGCGAACTTAACTCGCGCCCGGGACATAATACCTTCTTAGCGCCCCCTCCCTATTCGAAAACCACATAATATTATATGTAAAATATACTCTCAAATTAATAAATAATTAAAGTCATAGGCTCAAGCTAGGCTTTAAATTTGAGACAAAAAATGAAAATGAGAAAACAAGACTTGATTTTGAAATGTATACGATCCTCTAGAATTAGTTCAAAAGATACCTATTATATATTTTACATATTTATAAAGAAATATTTTGAAAACGCGTAATTTTAAAACAATAAAAAAGTAAATATTTATTATCTCTAAGGAAATACATATATTTAATATAATATGAAGTAAATATTTATTATCTCTAAGGAAATACATATATTTAATATAATATGAATATAATACATTAATAAAACTAATTACTATTTATAAATTTTTCTTGCTTTTGATGAAGCAAATTTATCAATAATATCATCAAAGTTGGTCATTTCAAATTTTTCTCTTTCCACGCTTAAAAATGTTAGGTGACTTAGGTAATCTTGTCCCATCGTTGATCGTAGGTATGTCAAAATTAATTTTAATTTGCTGAATAAGCGGTCGCAGCTAGCAATTGATACTGAGATAGTCAGGAGTATTTGAAGTGCCACTCTCAGTTTTGGAAAAAAAATTTCTCCATACGAGATTATAAAAGTAAGAAATTCTAATGGAGTTTTGGGTTCAATTTCTTTTCTATTGCGGAGTAACATTTTGCAGTCACATATTTCGATAAAGAGTTTTATTCCATTGAAATCTGTATTATAAAATTCATTCAAATTTTACAAATTTTTTTCAAGGTCGTTATCAACATTATCCTTGTTCAATAAATTTTCAATGTCTAATAGAAATCCAAATTTAAAATTAAGGTCACTTAATCGTGTACATATTTTTCTTGTTGGAGACTATCAAGAACGATTTTCATAACGCGAGAAATTTCACTCTCTGCGGAAAGACCAACATCTCTAGCCAATTATCCAGGCATTTTGCGACCGTCTTCTTACACGTATTGTTGTATCAATACGAGGGTTGCTATTTATATTTCTGGCCTTGGCAACAGTAAGTGTTCCTAGGCGACCGCAGACGATTTTAATCGAAAGTTTGATATTTTTAAACATAAATTCAGCAGACGATTTACCATTATAGCTTCATTTGTGTTGTTGACAGTAAATTGAAAAGCTCCTCTCTTTCAAAAAATGGAATTGAATCGTGAACATTTTCGTACCATTATTTTTCATAACTTTCGACGTGGATTGTCAAGACAAGAGTGCTTCGATGAACTTAATTCTTTATTCAGCGATAAAGCGCCATCCTACAGCACTGTAAAAAATTGGTATAACGAATTTAATCGTGGTCGATGTTCGATCCAGGACGAATCCCGTGCAGGTCGTCCGAAATCCGTTGTTGTGCCAGAAAAGATCGATGCTGTGCATAAACTGATAAAGCAAGATCGTCATGTGACATACTGTGAGATAGAGGTGTCTTTGGACATTAGTATGACTAGCATCAATAAAATATTGCATGAACATTTGAGCGTAAAAAAAATTTGTTCGCGTTGGCTCCCGCATAATCTGACAAACGCTCAAAAAAAGGCTAGTGTCGATTGGTGCCAGGAAATGTTGGAAAAATACGTTCAAGGTACATCAAAGGCTGTGTATAACATCTACACAGGTGACGAATTATGGATCTATGCATATGAGCCGGAAACAAAACAGCAATCAACTGTATGGGTCTTCCAAGACGAGGCAAAACCAACAAAAGTTGTTCGAGGAAGAAGCACATCGAAACAAATGATTGCCTGTTTCTTCGGCATTAACGGTCATGTGGCAACAGTGGCGTTAGAGCAACGCAGGACGGTCAATTCTGAATGGCACACGACCATTTGTTTGCCAGAAGTCATCGGATAAATTCGAAAAAAGCAGAAGAACAGGCGAGTCATTCTTCATCATGACAATGCGAACTCTCACACACCGACTCAAACAAAGGCATTTCTGACGGAGCGAAAGATCGAACTAATGGGTCATCCGCCGTACAGCCCTGATTTGGAAACCAATGACTTCTTCTTATTCCCACACATCAAAAATAAATTACGTGGACAACGATTTTCGACCCCCGAAGAATCGGTTGATGCATTCAAAACGCATGTTTTGGAGTTACCTCAATCGGACTGAAAAAAGTGTTTTGAAAATTGGTTCAAACGCATGCAAAAGTGTATCGATCATCATGGAGAATATTTTGAAAAACAATAAAACCAATTTCGATCCCACATATTTGTTTTTTCATTATTAGGCCAGAAATATAAATAGCAACCCTCGTATCTCATTTTTCACAAAGAGACTTCGCTTTTTTCTATTGCCTCTTCACAGAGCTTGTATCGAATTTCGGCTAGTTCAGTCGCTAATGATTCAAGATCATGGAACGCTTCTCTAAAATTCATTCTATGATCTTGTAATCTGAGCTGCACACGATCAATCCTCCTTAAGATTTCATACCAGAAATTAACTAAAGTTATGAAACTAAATTTAGTATATTTTGCCACGGAATTGTAGCTTCACTTCTAGTGTCACTTGTAGTGGTAGTGTCCTCTGCTAATTTTTCTAATAGTTCTACCATATTCTCTAGCCCATCGACGATAACGATAACCGCTTGTATTCTTGTATTCCGGCGCTCCATCGTGTTTCAGATTCACGTTTGAAAGTTTTTGTTAAAGCATTTTTAATAATTCCCTTCGTAACGTTGAACGTGAGAAAAGAGATATATGTTTTCAATTATTCCAAAACATGTAACAACAATTGGATCTTGTTTAGCTGCAGTAACTCCTACTAAACTCAATAAATGGTTATCACAATTTACAAATAATGCTTTATGATTTTTTTCTTCCCATTATTCTTTGTTCAACGCCAGATGTGGGTTTTGCCATCACGGCAGCATTATCGTAACATTGTGATCTGCAGTTTGTTAATGAAATTTAATCGGAATTTAATTTCTCTAAAATTATATTTTCGATCGAGGCTACATCTTTAGCATGTATTTCAATAAAACCCAAAGAAGATTTTTTGATGGAAACTTTTTTATTCATAAAATCAACATCTACATACTTAACGACTTGAGACATTTGTTCACAATGAGAGATATCAGTAGTTGAATCAAGCAAAAGTCCATAATATTTATTTCTTTTGATATCGTTTATTAGTTGATATCGAACTGTAGATGCCAGAAGATGAATGAATTCATTTTGAATCTGTGTTGACAAATAAGAGACAGTTTTTGGAGTTTCTGTGGCATGTTTAAGATTATTCACTAGTAGCGAATCAAACTAAGCTACAAGTCCAAGTAAAGATAATAGGTTTCCTACATTTGTACCATCTTGAAGTGCTAGTTTTTTTAACATGGCTTCATTATTTGTTTTATTACTTACCAAAAAATGCCAACTTGAAAGGTAGTAACACAGCGAAATATACACTATAATTTATGCTAACATTAAACTTTTAATATAGAGCATTTAATATTTAATAACATTTCATTTTTATTCTAAGCAGAGCGCAATGACAAGGACGCAAAACTGAAAAATATACTCACAAAATAACTTAAACGTTAATATTTCGGGTATTTCCCTAATTTGTTGCGAACTTCCACAACCTGTCGCAAGTGTCACGAATATGTACAGTCACGGAAAAAAGTATCCGGAAAGTAACAAATAAAGAATCATTTATTTTTTAATATAGATAATTCTCAGGAACACAAGAAATACGGCGTTTTTGTCCTTTCCTAGAAACGGCAAAACGCTCTATTTGTTGTGTGTCTGAGAAGTATCTATATTAAAAAATAGACGATCCTTTAGTTGTTATTTTCCGGATATTTTTTTCCGTGACTGTACATATAAGTACATTAGAGTGTTATTGTTATCGTTTTAAAATAACAAGCGTAAGCTACATTGCGTTTATAGAAATAAAAATATATAGTGTTCTGAAAGAAAGAATGTTTGTACTTTGTACACTGCAAATATTTATTATAACATATCATTTTATCAGACAAATCAAGAAAGGAGATAATTTATGTAACCACACAGCGTAGATGCCATAAGGAAGTGCTGAGGTCGAGTCAGCCTTGCCAGTAGAAAAGACGTGCCATTTGTATTATGAATATATTATTACAGTTTGATTTAGACTATTAATGTTCCTTTTTTTTCCTTTTTATTTACAAAATAACAATTTATCATATTACACTGGCACTAAATTTAAAATATAATTTCCAGAAATCAATTATAATAAAAATTATCCACCAATTTTTTATTTTGCGGACCATTTGGCGCCCCTTTGTGAGCAGCGCCCGGGGCATGATGCCCCCCCTTGCCCACCCCTCGCTACGCCACTGCTACACACCTTGAACTTTGAAAGTATGACTTAAATACTTGCAGATATTTTATTCTAAGGTCTCTAAATCTGTGCTCACTAGTTTGCAGAATTCTTATTGTCTAGCATGCAAGGAAATGATTAATTTTCGGCTAAATAGGCATAGACTGAGCAGAGCATGTAGCTCTTTTCAAGTTATCCTGGACAAAAAATGAAGGATTTTTTTTACTCATTATAAATCAAATTAATTAAATCTGCAACTGTACAGCCTGGAGTATAATTAGCGAAATGAAATCTGAAGTGCAAAACCATATAAAATAATTAACAGACATGTACCTATATCCTATAATATCCAGTGAAAAACAATTTCTTGAATAACGTATTAAAATTATCGATCGGCGTTCTGCCGCATCTTTAAATGCTTATTAATATTTGTTGTACGAATAACGTGATAAAAATATTCATCGACATTCTACTGTATCTGTAAACGCCGTGGAATATGGTTTTTTTCAAACTCGACATTCTACGGCGTTATTGAGATATCGATCTATATCAATTTTACAATGTCGTACAATATAAAAAAAATCTGACGTTTCTACATAGATCGATGTTTCGGAAGAACATCGATCGACGTCGTAAGCGAAGTTTTTTCGAGATCAATCGATATTGAGTGCTACTTGGGTCGTAATAAATTGTTTATGATATATACTATCTTAAAAATAACGGTTCAAAATAAATTAAAAATGACCTCGTATAAAATACATTATTAAAAGAACGGACAGTCGTCGTAATATTAAAATAATGATTATTACTATCAAATAACTTGTGGAAAAGATTTATTCTCAGACTAATATTAGTATATGAAACTATATATAAAAATAAAAACTAACACTGAAGGCAAAAATAATAAACGTTTATATAAATTAGATAAATAAAGATATCTAGTTAGCTATTAGGAAATATTTTGAGAGAAAGGAAAGTCTTACTTTAATTTCCTTGAAAAATCTTTTAATAATTATTTTAAATATATACTATCAAAGAACAAAATATTATAAAAGTGTATATATGTTTCTTGTAAACTTAAAATTTATTAAGATCTTGGAAATTAATCTTTTGGTCTTGTTTCTAAATAGTCCCAATTTCTCAAAAAGTACTGAGATTTGAAAGACAAACTTAAATTTAAATTACATTTTGAGACATAATAGGAGTATTTTTTCATAAAATACGAAGATATGTATAGGCAAATTCACATCATATTTACAGTACGTTTGACTCAGAATTTCAGCTCATGGTCAGACTCCAATGTTTGTTGGATGGTTTCTTGAACCTCTACAGAAAAGTTCCTCTCTGAAACTCATTCTATTCGATTTCAAACAAGTGGTTTTTCTGCTTCAAATCTTTCCATCTTTAGTAAAACTTTTAATTTGTCAACTTTAACCATAAAAAAAGCTAACTTAAGAATTTATAATTAATAAAAAATAACTTATAAATATATTTTGAAAGCAAACAATACTTTAAAAAAGGAAGAAATAAATACTAATTTAGAAAAGATTGAATCTGTTTCCGTTCGGCGCCACCTTACCTGGCGCTCTGGGCGATCACCCGTTTTGTCCTCAAACCCCCCCCCCCCTTTTTTTTTTTTTCACCAGCCCTTGGTACGTATTTAAACTCTAGAAAATTTTGAAATGCTGTAATTTCAGTGAAAAAGTTGCAGACATTTTTACTTTATACAACAATTCAGAGATATTATGCACAAAATTCACATGGAAGTAATTATTACATCATCACAATATGAAATATCAATTAAGGATATAGGTTTTTGTTTGATAAAACTTTTGTTATATTGGTTCTTTATACACTTCTCTTTTTTCTTGTTGAGTCATTGCAAAACAATTTTCTCTTACTTAATAGCACGCTTTTTTAAATGTTCTCTTCTTTCTCCTGATATTCTAAATGTGCTCTATATGGTGAGAGTGGTACCCATTCTTACCCTGAGAGCCGAGGTTATCGAAAGGAAGAACCACGCTACTACTGGATTATTGTCTTTTAAAGAATGAATTTTTAGTAAACGGATGCTAAGCTAAAAAGATTTTATTTAATTGTTAATACTCAAAAAATTAGGATAGTTTATAAACAAAAGAACATTATAGAGTTAACATAGATGGCATCAATTCAACAACAGTAAAACGACATGGCTGCTTCTTCTTAGTCGAATGTAGAGAAAGAGGACACAGTAAAATCTACACAGATGACATCAATTCAACAACAGCAAAACGTTGATATGGCTGCTCCTTCTCGATTGTAGAAAAAAGGTTAGTGTGGACATTTTTTAAAAATTCTTCATAAAACTATATTTAATTTTTTAGCGATAATTTGAACATTTATCTATTATTACCATAAGAAAGCTTGTTTTGTCCACACTAGCTCACCTACCCCCTTGTAGGTGTAGACAAATTTGATAGTGTTTTAAGTAGTCGTTTGTTGCAACTCAGAAAGGTACATCTAATGCTAAAATGAAATTAATTTCAATCTAAGCCTTATTGGAGAACGAATATCGACATATTTTAGTTAAAATACTTATTTGCAATTGAGCGTTTCACTATGCTGAGAAAGACATTTTGAACGTAAATAAGTACTTTTGAAAGCCATTATTCAATTTGATTTAATTGAATGTTCAAAAATAATTATGAGTCGAATGAAGTTTAATAAGCAACCTTAGTTTTAATTTGATGATGCAATGGTCGAAATGGACAAAACTGGAGAAATGCAGTAAGAGCTTCACGGGAGCAATATAAAGTAGTCGCAAAAAAGATGAGACCATTCACTTTGTTCTATTTTTTATGGCAAAAAATAAATATTTATTAAAAACATTATTTACTTCTTTAATTCATCTTTTCATATCTCCTTTAAATTTTCTTAAAATGGGTTATAATAAAAATGATCCGTTGTAAATTTTTTTTACTCGAGATTGAAAACGCGATTTGTAAAGATATATTCTACAAAATCATTCTAATTTGTTAATTGATTGACAAATTGATTAGTATCTAATTAATTGACATCAAATGTGTTAAATTTCAATTCATAATTCTTCAACTGGAAACAACTTTTTGAAATTTTATTTCTCAGGAACTATTCGACCAATTGCGATGAAATTTGTATTTTGCCATTTAGAATTACATTCTTTAAAATTATGTTTAAAAGTGCATACCTTACAATTCCAAGTTCTCCCGAACTATATTAAATAAAATAATAAATACTTACTATAAGTTATATTTTGCGTGGAATTATCTCTTAATAAACGAATTTTATAATTGTGTGCAAATATTTTTTAATTCCCTTAAAAAGTTCCCGCGAGATAGGGTGAAATGAACATTAAAGGGTCTAAGTTTTGGACCGCTCTCCTGACTAAACTATTTTCCAGATTGCTGCTACTCCCTATATTTTAGAAGTCAAAAAACCGAATCCGTCGAAGAAAAAAAGGTTTGTTTATTCAGAGAAAGTACTTTTTTGAGCCTGATTTCGTAACTTAAAATATATTCTGTCCTAATTAATTGAGGTCACCCCCCTCAAACCATTAAGATTGAGTCCTAGAATGTAAAGATCCAATCATTAGATCAAAAATTATTCAGTGTGGCTCTTTTTTTTTTTTTTTTTTTTTTTTTTTTGCTGCATACTGAACACATTAGTATAGTATGTATAGTTCGTTCACCAGGAGTTGGCACTTGGCTCCACCTCCTCGGACGCAGAGTTCATTTCAGCGCGGGAGTAAGAATGGACTCCGCCCTTGAAATTGAGACAACCCTTAATGCGCGCAAAAAACAAATAGTGGCTTCTTTTTCAGCCACTTACTTCGCTTTATCATCGGCTATTGTACTTTTCGATTCTCTAGGTAATTAAATATATTTCAAATTTAAAAACTGCTGTTTTCCCAGCAAAATGTCTCAAAGAGGACAAACTATTCAGTCAAAAGTGAGAAATACCATAAAAAATGGCGCGAAATATCATCAAATTTATGAAATATTCAATGTTAAAAAAAAAACGCAGATGAAGTTGGCGAAATAAATATTTTTGCCATACGATCGCCAAATAGCAACCTTGCTCAGGATTGCTTACAACCTTTTCCCAAAAATAGCGAAATAGTATCGTCGCATACTACGTGATGAAGGGGGACTGGTGAAGGAGCAATAGACGCAAATTAATATTTAAGCAAGAAAGAAAAAAAGAATCACTATTTATGAAGGTGGCGTTAAAAACCAATTTGATTGTAGGATTTTTGTCTTCTCTCCATCACTTCTAGTAATGGCACCCTATTACGATTTGTTTTCCAGCCTTTTTCGCGCTTACATATTAGTTTATAGCACCTAATATGTATATAATTTCTTCAGCATTTCTGACAAATATTCTATATTTAGGGTGGTTATTATCGAATAACTTATGGTGGATGTATTCTCAGTGTTTTAAGAAACATCTCTTGATTATAATTGTACAGGGTGTTCTATGAGGATCACCCTTAACATATATTTTTAGAATCCCAGAAATATGCCCATTTGTGTTTCAAATTAATTTAAATTTAATTGAATGAAAATTTAAGCGAGGAAAAACCGCTGCAAAAATTCAACGAATATTGAAAAAAATTAAAATCAATTGACCTTTGAAACTTAGAGACATTTCTAATAATCGATCTTCAACCCCTCTTTGTTTCCTCCAATAATCGAGCAGGTTTTATGTTTTAGTCCCGCCTTCCTCAGAAATGATTCAGGTAAAATTTTAATTTTTTTTCATTGCTTCCATATTATTTTGAGTCTTAACAAAGATTCTAAAAACATATACATTAAGAGCAATTATAGTGAAACTCTATATTTTGTGACAATAAAGATTTTGTTACAATATTGCTTTATTTGTTATGATTTGCACTTGAATTTGAAAATCGGAATCAAGTATATTTCTATGAAAATTCCAATTATTCATGACTGTCCGGTTAAGTTTTGTCTGTCTTTAGTTAACTTCTTCTATGCTAATAGTGAAAATGCATCTCACTGAGAAAAAAAGATCACAGTTTTGTGGAAATCAAATTTTTGAAAAGTGACTCATTAAAATTTGAAAATTATTTTCCTTGCTTCGAAAAACACAGCTAATATTTCGGTGTGATTTTCTTAACAAAACCGTTTTCTTTAATTTTATGATTCATATCTCATTTTTAATGCACTTTAGGTGAGGAAATTTATAAGCAATTTTCTTAAAGAAAATTTGTATATTTTTGTTTTGACACTTCGAAAATCACTTTTGGTTTTTTTTTTTTTTTTTGAAACATTTATACAGAAAAAGGTTTTTTTTAAATTTTATTCAAAAGATGGAAAAATTTTGAAAAACAATGGAAAAAGAATGTTTTTCTTTTTCAATGTAGTCTTTTTTGTTGCTGAAGAAATTTTGTTTGTGATGTATCAATTGAAATGATTAATGGGCGTGTCTATAAAAGCCGGGGCAAAGGAGAGAGAGAGAAAATCTTCTCTTTAGCCCTGATAAAAGCCCAATTGAAAGAGATCTCCTGCGCAGTTTCTTTCTCGAGAAGTTCTGACAGAGACAATTCTTTCTTTTGAAGAATCTTTTCAAGTAAGTAACATCCAATTATTTATGCAACACAGAATTCACATTTTGATACTAAAAACAATTTTATTGCTTATTTTTGCACAATTATAAAAAATAAGTTCTATAGCTTTTGTCATTATACAGGTATTTTATTTCTATTGAAACTCAATAGACAAAAATTAATTAAGAAAAAAAATTTTTTTTTTAATATATATGTTTAAAATATAAAAGTAAATCAATAATGAGTTATTTTATTTATTTCAAGCAATTTAAATGAAACAATATATCAAATCAACATCTCAACATAATTTACCGAAAAGAGAGAAAAAAAAGAACTGTCTGAAGTAACTCCTTAAAAATAGACAAAATACACACTGCACAAATATGTTTTTAATATAAATTATTTTAAAATATGTCCATAAATATAGTATTACAAAAGCTTATAGTTTTAAATTTTGTGACAGTTTTAAAACCATATTTTTTGTTTAGTGGTCCTTGGAAAATTCCTTTTTTTCTACCAATACGATCATTTATTGTTTAAAATTTATTGCAACTCAACTTTTTCAAATTCAAAATAATTCTGGATACTACTTTTACTATATATTGGCTCACTATTTGCTTTTAATCTGATTCACCGGAAACTGCTCTGTTTTCTAGATGAATAAAAACAGTATTTTTTGAAGTCTTTTGCCAAGGAAAATAAACATTTGAAGCAAGGCAATCTTGCCTTAAAGAATTAGAAAGAATTTAAATATTTTCAGAGATTTTAATTTTTTTTCCCGCGTCGATGAAAATCAATGAATTATTCTCAATATTTAAAAATTGTATGAGCCCAGATGACACACATTTGGAGAATTTTTTTTATATGTATTAAAAATGAGATCACAAACCTTTTTCATTTTTACAAAACTTTGGATTTCTTCTTATTGACTTTTTTCAGAATTAGCATAGTTGGCTGAAGATAGGTTGATCTACCAGTCATGAATTGCAAAGCCGTAGCAGTTATGAAAATAGTATATTATTCCGGGAAAAAATCCTTATTTCATGTGAGCTTTTAAAAAGCAGCCTTAATTATTATCAGTAGCGTAACCATTTATTATGAAAGAATTTTTCATAGCGTAGCGTTTTTAAAAAGTGCTTGAAGGTGCTTATTTTTGATTTACATTTTCAAAAAGCTTTTAAAGGTGCTTTTTCATTGGGAGTTTGAAAAAAAGTGCTTAATTTTCCATCTTTCAAAATGACATTTTTTCGTTACCGAGTCGATTGTCGTCATAAATTATAGGAAAGGCGTGATTTTTACGATATTTATCAGAAACTATAGTTATTTTAGCATGATTATGTAAAGTCTTGGAAAATATTTTGGCATTTTGTTGATTTTATGTATATAAAGAACTTTAAACAATATGAATAAGCAATTTTTATTACTGCACATGTTCCTATTATTATTATTATTATTATTTGTTTTGTTTTTTTTGAAAAGTGATTAGAAATATTTTTAAGTTCCAAAAAAATGCTTAAAAGTCGTTTTTTTTGTTTTTTTTTTTTTTGAAAAATCAGGTTACGCAACCTGCACCCTGACGAAATAAAAACGTCAGTCTACAAAACTTCGGCAAACAACGTTAAAGAGCACAAAAAATATATAACAAAGCATACAGCTGTACCGGATGCTCAAAGGGCAACCTTCATCAGTGCAACAAGTGGTCCGCAACTATTTTGACAAACATTCAACTGAATATTTCTCATCTTACCACATTTTAAAAAATTGTGTGACAGCCGCATGTTTTGTTTAATATATAACTGGCAACCAGATTTGATTAATTTCCCCCCTGTTTGGAGCAGGAAATGAATTAAATTCTCTTTTCCTGAAAAACGAAATTCCATTCTAGCTGGAGAAACATAACTTTTTTTTATGTAATTAAGTGAAGACCATAAATAACACTAGGGAACATTTTTTTTTTTTTCTTTTCTGTTGCAAGAGATTTTTTAGAGCTTCATCGATGATTTTAAAACTGAATCGGTTTCTCTCTCCTAGCTACAGTTTTTTTTTAAATGGCACTTTAAATCTATTTTTTTTTTCGAAATGTACTAGTTTAAAAACGTTATGTACAATCCCTGGTCAAATTGTTAGACGCACTATGAGATTCTTTGTAAAATCTTAATTATCAAGTGATACAGCTTTATTGTTTTTTACGAGACTGAAACCGGGGTGCACTTGCTTACATTCGTGTATCAACTGGTTAACATTCTAATGCAATACGATAAAAATAAATACAAATAGGAGGTATGTAAAAATTTCCTGAATAAAAACCCATTACATATATGTAATGGGTTTTTATTAGTTTATGGGTTTACCCCAACTAAGTGCTGCAAGAATAATTACTGGACTCAGACGTAGTTGCCCTAAAGAAATAGTCCTCTTTGAGGCTGATCTTCAACCTCTTCAAACTAGAAGAAAGGCAAATCTCACCAATTACTTCAACAAACTTTCTAGCTATGGTCAGCACAACAGAACCTCTCTTTATTTTAACAATTGGCGCAACAATTAGCGACTGAAGAAAAACAGTCCATTCAGTCATGTTGAACTTCTGCATTTGCCTTCTGAAGACGTTGAGCCCCACTCCTTAAAATCTTGTCTGAATCCTTCAGAGGGAATCCCCAGAGTCCAATTCTACTTCGGCTTTTCTGCTCCGGTCACAAAGAAAGATCATATTCCAATTGAACTTAGACAGCTAGCTTTGGATATCTTCGGCGAGATTCCCAGTGACGCCGTAAAAATTTACACAGACAGTAGCGGACTGGGAGACCTAGCTGGTAGCGGCGTCTTCATTGAAAATTCTGGGCAAAATTATTCCATCTGTCTCCGTAATCCTGATTTCACTTCAGTCTTTAGAAGTGAATTAATCGCAATTGAACAGGGCATCGATGCTATAATCAATGAGAGTGACTTTGGAGATCTTTGGATCCTGTCGGACTCGGACAGTCACAGCTCCCTTCAACATCTACACAATTGGACGAAAGTTGGAGAAAACGAATGAACAATGAAACGAATTTCGAAATCGAATAAATTTGGGAAAATGTTGATTTTCCTTTCTTATGAATTATTCTAAACAAAAGAGAAAGTATATGAGTGAAAATAAATGTTTCGGGTCATATTGACCCGAACGATACATTAGGTACAAATTGAAAAATATTCTTTGAAATACAAATAAATAAAAATCCGCCTAGGAGTACATATTAATATTATTAATCAACAATGTCAAGAAGTTTCATAGAAATATCTCTGTAATATATTTTTTTATAAACGCATAAATTTTTTTCCGGGTCAAATAGACCCGAACAGAACAGCAGGGTTAAAATTGTACATTCCGACGAAAGGAAAAAAAAAAAGACTGAAAAAGTCATTTAAAATAATCTGTAACTTTAAAAACAAAACTGATTTTAGATTTTGAAATTCCCACTTCTGAATTAGGCAAGACCAAATATTTCTATAAATGCAACTACAACAAAAATTTCTCCGGTATAATTATTTAAGCGAGGATATTGATTTATTTTCATTGCCTGCTGCGTGATATTAGCAACAATAAATAAATATTAAAAATAATTATCAAATATTTACAAGGGAGGTATCAAAATGTGAAATGTTGCATTTTATCTTTAACCGCTTCCCTTACCAATTTTTTTCAGAAAAAAAAAATGCAAAAAATTAACATATTATTTAATTTCATTAAAAAATGCAAGAAACTAAAACAAAGCATGTTCTGAGTAGAAATTTTAATTTTTTTATGTTTAAAAATATAATTTACCATCAGTTAACTATCCCAAATTATCTCGGGCAAATGAAAAATATTAAACATTAGTGTTTGTATATGTTCACATCTTCATAATCGGATAAATCATTTGTATTACTTTCACTTTCGCCATTTTTTTACTCTTTTTTTTTCTGTGCAAATTCATCAACCATCGTATATATAATTGTACAAAACACGTCTGCAGTCCCATATATAGCATAACACACAAAAAATATTGGCAAAATTCCAATCACAGCAGATTATTATTATTTTTCGTTTTGCTTCCGGCCGAATAAAAACGTGATAAAACAGAATGTATTGACGAATTCTGCTATGCCCGAGTTAACTCGGGATGATAAATATTTGCTATATATACATACTTGAGTTAACTCGGGATGATCAGGGAAGCGGTTAATGAATGAAAAAGCAGAAATGTGAAGTAAATAACACCCCTGCAATCCCACGTTACAGAAAAAAATAACACTAACAATATTTTTTTTTTTTTTAACTCGCTTAACCCTTAGCCAAACTTTGAATATCATTATTGTACGATAGTGATTTTTTTTTTTTTAATTGATTAAGGTAAATTTCATCTAAATATTTTAATTCATTTTTTTTTTCTAAATTCCTCATTTTAACTGCAATTACGATATTCATTATCTTAAGCCAAAATCAAAGTAATGAATACCAGAATGACTCTTTACCATAATGTTTTTGTTTCATATTTTTATTTTAAATTTTGTGTGGTAAATGTAAAAAATCACGCCTAAGGTTATGTGCACCACTTTGTCAGAGCTATAAAAAGAATTTTGTTTTTTGAAAAAGTGTAGCAACAAAAATGTATTTCTCTTCAAATGTATTGATTTGCGTTTAAAATATCTTTCTAAGTATAAGGAAATGTTTCCAGATAAACATCCGCTTTATTGTTAAAAAAAATACGTCATGAGCTAAAAAAAATTTTCTGACGTAAAAAAATGTAGCCCCCTTCTCCCCTACATAGTTTAATTTGAAGTTGATTGAGAAATTTTTAATACTACATATTTATTTTATACGAGACGTTTTCAAAAAGTAAAGATACAATGCGGCTTATTCACTTGAAAAAATAATAATTGATTACAAGGTTTAGTATTGGATATCAATATTGGATATAATAATTGAATACTAACAGTTACATGCCTTTTTTTATTGACATGCCATTGTCAAAACATTTGTTAAGTCTGGTAGGCTTTTGTATTTCAAAGTTTTGCCGCTTGTCGGAAACAGTACATTTCCCCTGCAAGATGTTTTTAAGTTAAAGGAATAAGTAGAATTTTTTAAGATTTGAACTAATATCGGATGATCTAAAATGTTTAATTTGAAATTTTTGAGTAGTGGTTTGATGTGATGAGGACGAGCGTGCAACAATCAAGCTCAGGTATTTGTTTTGAATTGTATGCCGCTTTCATGCAAAAGTAACGTTTTGTATGAAGTTTACGGAATGCCAGTGGCGTAGCGAGGGGTGGGCAAGGGGGGGCATCATGCCCCGGGCGCTGCTCACAAAGGGGCGCCAAATGGTCCGCAAAATAAAAAATTGGTGGATAATTTTTATTTTTATTATAATTGATTTCTGGAAAATATATTTTAAATTTAGTGCCAGTGTAATATGATAAATTGTTATTTTGTAAATAAAAAGGAAAAAAAGGAACATTAATAGTCTAACTCAAACTGTAATAATATATTCATAATACAAATGGCACGTCTTTTCTACTGGCAGGGCTGACTCGACCTGTGTCTGTCAGCACTTCCTTATGGCATCTACGCTGTGTGGTTACATAAATTATCTCCTTTTTTCATTTGTCTGATAAAATGATATGTTATAATAAATATTTGCAGTGTACAAAGTACAAACATTCTTTCTTTCATAACACTATATATTTTTATTTCTATAAACGCAATGTAGCTTACGCTTGTTATTTTAAAACGATAACAATAACACTCTAATGTACTTATATGTACAGTCACGGAAAAAAATATCCGGAAAATAACAACCAAAGGATCGTCTATTTTTTAATATAGATACTTCTCAGACACACAACAAATAGAGCGTTTTGCCAATTCTAGGAAAGGACAAAAACGCCGTATTTCTTGTGTTCCTGAGAATTATCTATATTAAAAAATAAATGATTCTTTATTTGTTACTTTCCGGATACTTTTTTCCGTGACTGTACATATCCGTGACACTTGCGACAGGTTGTGGAAGTTCGCAACAAATTAGGGAAATACCCGAAATATTAACGTTTAAGTTATTTTGTGAGTATATTTTTCAGTTTTGCGTCCTTGTCATCGCGCTCTGCTTAGAATAAAAATGAAATGTTATTAAATATTAAATGCTCTATATTAAAAGTTTAATGTTAGCATAAATTATAGTGTATATTTCGCTGTGTTACTACCTTTCAAGTTGGCATTTTTTGGTAAGTAATAAAACAAATAATGAAGCCATGTTAAAAAACTAGCACTTCAAGATGGTACAAATGTAGGAAACCTATTATCTTTACTTGGACTTGTAGCTTAGTTTGATTCGCTACAAGTGAATAATCTTAAACATGCCACAGAAACTCCAAAAACTGTCTCTTATTTGTCAACACAGATTCAAAATGAATTCATTCATCTTCTGGCATCTACAGTTCGAAATCAACTAATAAACGATATCAAAAGAAATAAATATTATGGACTTTTGCTTGATTCAACTACTGATATCTCTCATTGTGAACAAATGTCCCAAGTCGTTAAGTATGTAGATGTTGATTTTATGAATAAAAAAGTTTCCATCAAAAAATCTTCTTTGGGTTTTATTGAAATTCATGCTAAAGATGTAGCCTCGATCGAAAATATAATTTTAGAGAAATTAAATTCCGATTAAATTTCATTAACAAACTGCAGATCACAATGTTACGATAATGTTGCCGTGATGGCAAAACCCACATCTGGCGTTGAACAAAGAATAATGGGAAGAAAAAAATCATAAAGCATTATTTGTAAATTGTGATAACCATTTATTGAATTTAGTAGGAGTCACTGCAGCTAAACAAGATCCAATTGTTGTTACATGTTTTGGAATAATTGAAAACATATATCTCTTTTCTCACGTTCAACGTTACGACGGGAATTATTAAAAATGCTTTAACAAAAACTTTCAAACGTGAATCTGAAACACGATGGAGCGCCGGAATACAAGCGGTTATCGTTATCGTCGATGGGCTAGAGAATATTGTAGAACTATTAGAAAAATTAGCAGAGGACACTACCACTACAAGTGACACCAGAAGTGAAGCTACAATTCCGTGGCAAAATATACTAAATTAAGTTTCATAGCTTTAGTTAATTTCTGGTATGAAATCTTAAGGAGGATTGATCGTGTGCAGCTCAGATTACAAGATCATAGAATGAATTTTAGAGAAGCGTTCCATGATCTTGAATCATTAGCGACTGAACTAGCCGAAATTCGATACAAGCTCTGTGAAGAGGCAATAGAAAAAAGCGAAGTCTCTTTGTGAAAAATGAGATATATTGATACAACAATACGTGTAAGAAGACGGTCGCAAAATGCCTGGAGAATTGGCTAGAGATGTTGGTCTTTCCGCAGAAAGTGAAATTTCTCGCGTTATGAAAATCGTTCTTGATAGTCTCCAACAAGAAAAATATGTACACGATTAAGTGACCTTAATTTCAAATTTGGATTTCTTCTAGACATTGAAAATTTATTGAACGAGGATAATGGTGATAACGACCTTGAAAAAAATTTGTAAAATTTGAATGAATTTTATAATACAGATTTCAATGGAATAGAACTCTTTATCGAAATATGTGACTGCAAAATGTTACTCCGCAATAGAAAAGAAATTGAACCCAAAACTCCATTAGAATTTCTTACTTTTATAATCTCGTATGGAGAAATTTTTTTTCCAAAACTGAGAGTGGCACTTCAAATACTCCTGACTATCTCAGTATCAATTGCTAGCTGCGACCGCTTATTCAGCAAATTAAAATTAATTTTGACATACCTACGATCAACGATGGGACAAGATTACCTAAGTCACCTAACATTTTTAAGCGTGGAAAGAGAAAAATTTGAAATGACCAACTTTGATGATATTATTGATAAATTTGCTTCATCAAAAGCAAGAAAAATTTATAAATAGTAATTAGTTTTATTAATGTATTATATTCATATTATATTAAATATATGTATTTCCTTAGAGATAATAAATATTTACTTTTTTATTGTTTTAAAATTACGCGTTTTCAAAATATTTCTTTATAAATATGTAAAATAAATAATAGGTATCTTTTGAACTAATTCTAGAGGATCGTATACATTTCAAAATCTAGTCTTGTTTTCTCATTTTCATTTTTTGTCTCAAATTTAAAGCCTAGCTTGAGCCTATGACTTTAATTATTTATTAATTTGAGAGTATATTTTACATATAATATTATGTGGTTTTCGAATAGGGAGGGGGCGCTAAAAAGGTATTATGCCCCGGGCGCGAGTTAAGCTCGCTACGCCACTGTGTAGCTGCAATATCGTTAAGCAAATATGCTTTATGAAGTATTAAATTTGTTTTCGTTAAGCTATTCAAGCTAAGACAATATATGTAGTTTTTATGTCACAAATAAATTAAGTCTGAAGAATTATCAAGGGAAAATTTCTTTTAAGCTTCTTAACACTAAACATACCAATACTTAATATATACCTATTTCTACCATAACCGCTCAAATGATCGGACTTTATGTTTCTAGATTGAATTTATGAAATATGGATGTTAGGAAGGAAATAAACTAAAAAAAAACTTTATTATAATTAAACAAAATTGTATATGGCCAATTTTTGTGTATTTCAAACACAAAGAAGAAGAATTTTTAACTCATTGCTCAAAGCATTTTCTACATATGCAGGGTGTTTCAGTTGTGCATTTTCCGTAAACATATTTCTACTAATTATTATTTAATTTATTTCTATAATTTTTATAATTATAATTCTTATAATTATTTTTATAATTAATATTATTTCTTCTAAAAACTTGTGCTGTCTTGATTGTTTCGACATTTTTCTGGGTAAAAACTAGCAGTTAGTTAGAAATGAAGTAAAGTTATCAAAATACACTACTTAAAGAAACATTTAGTTTTTGTCACTTTTTTATTACACAAAAATGCCAATCCAAAATTTTAGGTACTTTCTTGAAATTTGAATTCATAGTTATTCTGATTGTACTAACTACGTGAACTAACTAGAAATGTGCAACCAATCGAATGCAATACGTTGAGCACGCATTACATCGTAATTTCTAATCCGATAACCGTATTATGCAATAAATTATTCTCCCGGTCAAATGACCGGTTGTGGTAGAAATAGGTATATGACAAGTATTATTCGAAACAAGCGAAATACAAAAAAATAATAATAATGGAATATTAACTGCATAAAAACAGAATATTAACTGTAATAATAGAATACTTACTGTTTAGAAAAAGTCATGTAGTCAAATGTGCAAAAATGTTAAGTACATTTTCGATGCAAAAGTTCTTAAACGGTCATTTGATCGATTATGGTATGTTGAGTGTTAATTCAAAATATTAAAAAGAGCTGATTACGAATTAATAAGAATTTTATTGAGCTACTTTACCTTTTATTAGTTTTATATAATATATGTTTAGGACCCTGTAAAATTTTAAAGCAGTAGTTCTATTGTGAGTAAATATGGTTTAATGAATTTTGACACGGGATATTTCTAAATTGAATTGCACAGCAAGCAGTTTTCTCAAAAAGTTAAAAATAAATGATTAAAAAGACTCTTTCATTTATGATCTAACTCAAATGGAATCGAATTTAAAGTATTTTAATTTGCCATAGAATTTTGAAATAGAGTACCATTTCAATGGTAAGTGATAGAAAGAGAACCAGAAAAAAAGCACTAAAAAAAAGCCCCGGAAAAAAATACCTTATTAAAAAGTAATATGAATTTTAAAAACGATTCAATGCAGGTCGTTGAACCGGAATTTAATGCAATTAAATATTTATTCGAATGAAATAAGATATTTTTTAAAAATATAAATAATATATAAGAATTAAAATAAAACCACTTCATACTATTATATAAATGATAAGAACTTTTAAGCTATCATATTGTTCAAAATTTCTATAATTACACTCGTTGTATTGTAATATAATAAATAATACAATAATAATATTTTTTCATAATACTTTTCAACTAATAATACTTTTTCAACCAGTTTTTTTTTCTAAAAGTTTTATTAAATTTAAATACTTTTTCATTTTTGCAAATATTTTTTTCTAACTATCAAAAGATTAAGCTCCTGAGAATAGATAGAATTGATGCATCATTTAAATTAATATTATAACAGGGTGCGTAGCTAAATCTTTCAAGAAAAAATAAGCACCCTTTAAGTACTTTTTAAGCACTACATATACATTAACAAAATGCAAATTAATTTTCAAAGACTTTACATGACGATGATAAAATAACTAGTTTCTGACAAAGAACTAGCCATTATAACATGATCAAGAGATTTTTCGGTTCTATATCCGAGAGAGGAAGTCTGAAATTGAGAATATCTTCAAAATGTAGCCGAGTTGCACATGAGAATGCAATAATCTCACCGAACCCAGCTCAGTAGACGCAAGTATTTCATCTAACATGTGAAATGATTGGCGCTTTCATACGCTATGAACCGACAGAAATAGATTGTGAAAACGTTTAAAATAACAATGTGAAATCACGCTTTTGCACAATACGTGGCGAAAATCGACATGGCAAAGAAAAAAAAAAATCTCATTTTCGAAAAGGAAAAATTAAGCTCTTTTTAGAAACACCCAGTGAAAAAAACACCTTTGAGGGCTGTTAAAAAACGAAAATAAGCACCTTCATTTTTTTTTAAATGCTACGCACCTACAACAGTGATCTATATTGACCCCCAGGGGTCGATGACAACCTGCAAGGGGACCATGTCAAGTGAAAAAAAATTGGGGGTCAATGAAATGAAAATGGGGGTCAACGATAGTGGATCTCATATAAGTAGGTCGTGACTTTTAATTTTGGCATTTCATGAATGGAATAATCAACATACACTGATAGTACCTATTTACTTACATTATACTACCTTAAAATATATAGATATATCTCTATCTACATAATTTATAAAATTAGCTATGAAGTAAAACTTTTATTAAAATTTAAGTTATTAGGATCATTTTTTGATATATGAAACTGAATTATTATAAACTAGCAGTTGCCTGCAGCTCCGCCCTCGTACGTTTTTATTTTCTCTGCATGTAAGGTTTTATTTTGTCACAAAAAAGTTTTTTTCCCGTTGTAAATTGTAGCCTTGTCTGTGTTAACTCTTGAGCTAGCTAGACCACCAATTTTATCTGTGCACAAGATCACGGAGATTTGTTGCTTAATTTTTACGTGAAAACGTAATAAACAGACCGACAATACACTACTACGGTTTTGTATACTGTCATATATTGTAAATCACCAATAGTCTACTTTAATTATCAATCCATCAATCAATATATTTTACTTACTTCTACTTCAATTTATAGATAATATATAATGCAAACATTTACTGCAACTTTTATCTTGGATTTAAGAACTGTAACTTCGATCTTCAGTGGATGTAAACAACAGATGTGATTCTAATAAAATTTAAGCTATTATGTTATCTTCTTTAATCCTTCTATTTTATGATATCCAACACTATAACATGGTGTCAGAGTAAAACTAAACTGCCCAACCAGCAATATAAACATTAATCTGATCTAGCTTACGTGTTATTTTCATTTATCGAAAATGTCAGCCAGCCTTTCCACTCCCAAGCAATTCCACGTGAATGCATCAAATCCGTCTGAATCATGGAGATTCTGGAAGCAAGATTTTGAGGACTATCTGGAGGCTTCTGGATATTCAAATAAACCAGAAAAAAGAAAAACTGCTTTGTTTCGACATGTATGTGGTGAAGAATTAAAAACAATCTATCGCACTTTCACACTTACACCACTGCCCCCAGCCACGGAAGTAAGCCTTGACCAAATTCTGAAAGCTTTTGATGATCAATTCAAAGATTATCAAAATGAAATTTACTCATCATTTCTCTTCTTAGAAATCAAGCAAAACGAAGGAGAGAAATTTCAGGACTTCTTTTTACGACTTAAGCTAGCTATTATGGACTGCAACTATCAAGAGTCAGATAGAATGCTTAGGGATAAGATTATACATGGCTTGCAAGACAAACCCTTGCAAGAAAGGCTGTTAAGGGAAACTAGTAGACGTGCAAAAACTTTGCATGAAATTATCAGCGAATGCAGGGCAGCAGAGCAGTCACGCTCACAAGTGACTTTAATGAGCTTCAAAAATGAAATCAATTTGGTCTCTACTTCTCGCCAACAGTTCCCAAAGCAAAACAGCTATAGTTGTAAAAATTGTGGACTTCAACATGAACCTAAAAAGTGTCCAGCGTTTGGTACAGCCTGCAACAACTGTGGGAAGAGGAATCATTGGTATAAACTTTGCCGTTCTAAACCTCCCAAGAAAATTGGCAATCGTGTAAACATTATTGAAGTAGTTGACGAATATTTTCTTGGAAAACTAAGACTCAATACAATCTGCGATAATGGTGAGAATGAATGGACTCAAAACATTCAAGTTAATGGATGTTCAGTGGTTTTTAAACTCGACACTGGTGCACAGGTTAACGTTCTTCCACAGAATATATATGATAATTTGAACAACAAACCAAAGTTGTTACCTTGTAATCAGCCAGTTCTAGCTTATAACAACCACCCTGTCCCTGTTAATGGTATTTGTAAACTCTTCTGTAAATCAACCAAATCAAGAGGTTGTTTTAAGTTTGTTATCACAAGTTTACACTCTAGCCCTATTCTTGGACTTAATGCATGTAAAAGTTTGGGTCTCATCAAGCGCATGCATCAGTTACAAAGCATCTCCGATGATCCTCCTGGTATCGTGCAGAATATCGGATCTGACATTAAAGATCTATTAGATGAATTTAAAGATGTTTTTACTGGCAATGGAAGGTTAAACAGGTGTGTAAAAATTAATCTGAAAGCAGACGCCATACCACATGTTGCAGCAGCTCGTAAAATACCTTTAGCTCTTCATGACAAAGTCAAACAAGAACTGTTGAACATGGAGCAACAAAGCATTATTGCCAAAGTCGAACAACCTACAGAATGGGTTAGCAGCATGGTAGTTGTGAACAGTCCTAGAAAACTGAGAATATGCATTGACCCGAGACCTTTAAATGAAGCTATCCAAAGGCCCCATTACCCAATTCCAACATCGGAAAGACTGTTTACCAGCTTACAGGGTTGTACAGTTTTTAGTCTCCTAGATGCAAAAAATGGATTTTGGCAACTTCCACTAGATGAAAAAAGCTCGTATCTGACAACATTCTCTACCCCATGGGGAAGATATAGATTTTTAGTCCTTCCTTTTGGGCTTAACAATGCTCCCGAAGAATTTCAGCGAGTAATGGAGGAAATTTTCGAGAACGAACCGCAAATTCAACCATACTTTGATGATATAGCTTTAAGTTCAAAAAACATAAATGAACACTGTTTGCTTTTAAGAAAGGCTCTCACCATTGCTAGAAAAGAAAACTTAAAGTTTAATATCTCAAAGCTCCAACTCGCACAGCCGTCAATAAAATACCTAAGGCACATCATATCAGAAACTGGAATACAAGCAGATCCTATGAAAATAAAAGCTATTCAAGATTTTCCAGCTCCAGAAAACAAAGAAGCCTTACAGCGATTCCTGGGAATGGTGACTTATCAAGCAAAATTCACAAGTCACCTATCAGACTTAACTCATACTCTTAGACAACTTCTGAAAAAAGGTAATTCTTTCTTATGGGATCAGAACATGCAGCAAGATTTTGAAAAAATTAAGTGTGCTCTCATGAAAGCTCCTTGTCTAAGCTTCTTTGACTCAACAAAACCTGTTCTCCTGTCAGTAGATGCTAGTCAAAGAGGATTAGGGGCTGTATTAACACAAGAAAACAAGCCTGTTGCATATGCTTCTGCCACACTCTCTTGTGCACAATCAAGATATGCTCAAATAGAGAAGGAGCTTCTAGCTATCATCTTTGGTTTAGAAAAGTTCAATTATTTTACTTATGGCAGACATGTCCATGTACAAACTGATCACAAACCCCTTCTTGGACTAAGTAAAAAACCATATGATGAAATATCGCCACGACTTCAACGAATGCTTCTGCGCATGAACAGATATACAGTTACTCTACAATATACCCCAAGAAAGCAGCTCATAGTTGCTGATACTTTGTCACGAGCTACCTGTTCAGATATCTTTAATGACTATCTGTGTGATTCATCACTAGCTACTTCAGAGACAGTACTAGCCACTGCAACTAAATCCAAATGGATTGAGCTTTCATCAGCCACCAAAGCTGATGAAGCATTGCAAGAACTTAGTCAGCTTGTTAAGAATGGCTGGCCTAGTGAAAAATGTAGAGTAAACATAGTAACAAGACCATTTTGGCATTGTAGACATGAGATAACTGAAACAGAAGATGGCCTTTTGTGTAGGGGAAGTCGCTTAATCATTCCAGAATCTGCCAAAATTGATGTTTTGAAAAAACTGCACACTGGCCACAGAGGCATTGTTGCGTGTAAAACCAAAGCCCGTGAATACCTATATTGGCCTACAATGAACACAGACATAGAAACTTTTGTAGAAAGATGTTTAATATGTCAGAAGCATCAGAGAGCAAATGCGCAAGAACCTTTGCTACAAAGAGACTTACCTGAAAGACCCTGGCAGAAAGTGGGTGCTGATTTTTTAACCCTTGTGGGAACAACGTATTTGTTAATAATTGATTACTTCTCGAAATACATTGAAGTACAGCCCATGAATAGAACAACCACTGCTTGCGTTGTCAATGCAATGAAATGTGTATTTGCCCGCCATGGTATACCGGAGGAGCTTGTGAGCGATGGTGGTCCTCCATTCGATGGAAATGAATTCAAAACTTTCTTGGACAGTTGGAATATTTTCCACAGTAAATCTTCACCATATTGGCCCTGTTCTAATGGCCAAGTTGAACGAGCTATCCAAACCTTCAAAAATTCAATGAAGAAAGCACATGAAGAAGGTAAAGACCTACATATTGTCTTGTTGAACTACAGAATTACACCAACACAAGGTCTGAAATCACCAGCTGAGCTCTTAATGGGGCGACGCCTGCGATCCCTTATTCCATCTCTGCCACAAAATCTTCTACCAAACTTTGACATTAAAGAAGAGAAAGCTCAACTGTTAAAAAGACAAGAAGATCAAAAGAAATATGCAGACCGAGGACGCAAACCATTACCCGAACTGAAGTTGTATCAACAGGTTTGGCTCAAATTAAAACCAAAAGAGCCATGGGTTACAGGAAAAATAATAAAGAAAGACTCATTTAGAACATATACTATCCAATCAAATAATGGAGGAGTATATGTAAGAAACCGCATTTTTATACGCCCGTTCAAAAGTGATACTGGGATTAACCATGAAAGAACCGTACAAGATCTTTACGATGCTTTTCCTTAAATTTCTCCTGTGACAAAACCAACTGAGCTGCCAACTTCCGGACCAAGACGCAGCCATAGAACTGTAAATAAACCTTTGCGCTACCGAACTTAAATTTATTCCTTTCATTCATTTAAAAATCAGAAACAGAATTTTCTGGTAAACTTTATTGTTTTTAGTTTTGCAAATGTTAATTTAACCTAAGTTTGAATTGTGTAACTTTACTTAATATTATCTTCCAAAAAAAAAAAAGGGGGGGGGCATGTCATATATTGTAAATCACCAATAGTCTACTTTAATTATCAATCTATCAATCAATATATTTTACTTACTTCTACTTCAATTTATAGATAATATATAATGCAAAATGTAAACATTTACTGCAACTTTTATCTTGGATTTAAGAACTGTTACTTCGATCTTCAGTGGATGTAAACAACAGATGTGATTCTAATAAAATTTAAGCTATTATGTTATCTTCTTTAATCCTTCTATTTTATGATATCCAATACTATATAACATATACAAACTTATTTCCGCAATTATAATATTAGTATCGGGGTACGGGTTTTATAGTGCACTATTTTATTCCATTTACGTCTTAATTAAATCAAATTAGTTTGAATTTAATAAATAAACGTATAAATTTAACATGTTTTTTTTTTCTTAAGTTTTTCACACTACACTTCACTGCAGTTAGAAATTTGAATCTTTCACGGTGAGTAGCACTATAACAGCTGTTAAAAATACATTTAAAGTTGATTAATTTACAAAAAATCAATATCAGGTAAGCAGGGGTCTACCCCAAACCGAATAACATGGCAAGGGGTCTACGAGACAAAAAAGTTCAGGAACCACTGTACTACACGATTTGTAGCCGTTCACTTTTGCCTTAAGGTTATTTTTAAGGTGAACATTGTTTGAGCAGCAGGTCTTTATAATGTCAGTTCAAACTCCTGCCAGATGTTAAGTGCATTTCCGCAGTGGCGTAGCGAGCTTAACTCGCGCCCGGGGCATAATACCTTTTTAGCGCCCCCTCCCTATTCGAAAACCACATAATATTATATGTAAAATATACTCTCAAATTAATAAATAATTAAAGTCATAGGCTCAAGCTAGGCTTTAAATTTGAGACAAAAAATGCAGTTGAGAAAACAAGACTAGATTTTGAAATGTATACGATCCTCTAGAATTAGTTCAAAAGATACCTATTTTACATATTTATAAAGAAATATTTTGAAAACGCGTAATTTTAAAACAATAAAAAAGTAAATATTTATTATCTCTAAGGAAATACATATATTTAATATAATATGAATATAATACATTAATAAAACTAATTACTATTTATAAATTTTTCTTGCTTTTGATGAAGCAAATTTATCAATAATATCATCAAAGTTGGTCATTTCAAATTTTTCTCTTTCCACGCTTAAAAATGTTAGGTGACTTAGGTAATCTTGTCCCATCGTTGATCGTAGGTATGTCAAAATTAATTTTAATTTGCTGAATAAGCGGTCGCAGCTAGCAATTGATACTGAGATAGTCAGGAGTATTTGAAGTGCCACTCTCAGTTTTGGAAAAAAAATTTCTCCATACGAGATTATAAAAGTAAGAAATTCTAATGGAGTTTTGGGTTCAATTTCTTTTCTTTTGCGGAGTAACATTTTGCAGTCACATATTTCGATAAAGAGTTCCATTCCATTGAAATCTGTATTATAAAATTCATTCAAATTTTACAAATTTTTTTCAAGGTCGTTATCAACATTATCCTCGTTCAATAAATTTTCAATGTCTAGTAGAAATCCAAATTTGAAATTAAGGTCACTTAATCGTGTACATATTTTTCTTGTTGGAGACTATCAAGAACGATTTTCATAACGCGAGAAATTTCACTTTCTGCGGAAAGACCAACATCTCTAGCCAATTCTCCAGGCATTTTGCGACCGTCTTCTTACACGTATTGTTGTATCAATATATCTCATTTTTCACAAAGAGACTTCGCGCTTTTCTATTGCCTCTTCACAGAGCTTGTATCGAATTTCGGCTAGTTCAGTCGCTAATGATTCAAGATCATGGAACGCTTCTCTAAAATTCATTCTATGATCTTGTAATCTGAGCTGCACACGATCAATCCTCCTTAAGATTTCATACCAGAAATTAACTAAAGCTATGAAACTAAATTTAGTATATTTTGCCACGGAATTGTAGCTTCACTTCTGGTGTCACTTGTAGTGGTAGTGTCCTCTGCTAATTTTTCTAATAGTTCTACTATATTCTCTAGCCCATCGACGATAACGATAACCGCTTGTATTCCGGCGCTCCATCGTGTTTCAGATTCACGTTTGAAAGTTTTTGTTAAAGCATTTTTAATAATTCCCGTCGTAACGTTGAACGTGAGAAAAGAGATATATGTTTTCAATTATTCCAAAACATGTAACAACAATTGGATCTTGTTTAGCTGCAGTGACTCCTACTAAATTCAATAAATGGTTATCACAATTTACAAATAATGCTTTATGATTTTTTTCTTCCCATTATTCTTTGTTCAACGCCAGATGTGGGTTTTGCCATCACGGCAGCATTATCGTAACATTGTGATCTGCAGTTTGTTAATGAAATTTAATCGGAATTTAATTTCTCTAAAATTATATTTTCGATCGAGGCTACATCTTTAGCATGTATTTCAATAAAACCCAAAGAAGATTTTTTGATGGAAACTTTTTTATTCATAAAATCAACATCTACATACTTAACGACTTGGGACATTTGTTCACAATGAGAGATATCAGTAGTTGAATCAAGCAAAAGTCCATAATATTTATTTCTTTTGATATCGTTTATTAGTTGATTTCGAACTGTAGATGCCAGAAGATGAATGAATTCATTTTGAATCTGTGTTGACAAATAAGAGACAGTTTTTGGAGTTTCTGTGGCATGTTTAAGATTATTCACTAGTAGCGAATCAAACTAAGCTACAAGTCCAAGTAAAGATAATAGGTTTCCTACATTTGTACCATCTTGAAGTGCTAGTTTTTTAACATGGCTTCATTATTTGTTTTATTACTTACCAAAAAATGCCAACTTGAAAGGTAGTAACACAGCGAAATATACACTATAATTTATGCTAACATTAAACTTTTAATATAGAGCATTTAATATTTAATAACATTTCATTTTTATTCTAAGCAGAGCGCGATGACAAGGACGCAAAACTGAAAAATATACTCACAAAATAACTTAAACGTTAATATTTCGGGTATTTCCCTAATTTGTTGCGAACTTCCACAACCTGTCGCAAGTGTCACGGATATGTACAGTCACGGAAAAAAGTATCCGGAAAGTAACAAATAAAGAATCATTTTTTTTTTAATATAGATAATTCTCTGGAACACAAGAAATACGGCGTTTTTGTCCTTTCCTAGAAACGGCAAAACGCTCTATTTGTTGTGTGTCTGAGAAGTATCTATATTAAAAAATAGACGATCCTTTAGTTGTTATTTTCCGGATATTTTTTTCCGTGACTGTACATATAAGTACATTAGAGTGTTATTGTTATCGTTTTAAAATAACAAGCGTAAGCTACATTGCATTTATAGAAATAAAAATATATAGTGTTCTGAAAGAAAGAATGTTTGTACTTTGTACACTGCAAATATTTATTATAACATATCATTTTATCAGACAAATGAAAAAAGGAGATAATTTATGTAACCACACAGCGTAGATGCCATAAGGAAGTGCTGACAGACACAGGTCGAGTCAGCCCTGCCAGTAGAAAAGAACTGCCATTTCTATTATGAATATATTATTACAGTTTGAGTTTAGACTATTAATGTTCCTTTTCTTCCTTTTTATTTACAAAATAACAATTTATCATATTACACTGGCACTAAATTTAAAATATATTTTCCAGAAATCAATTATAATAAAAATAAAAATTATCCACCAATTTTTTATTTTGCGGACCATTTGGCGCCCCTTTGTGAGCAGCGCCCGGGGCATGATGCCCCCCCCCTTGCCCACCCCTCGCTACGCCACTGCAGCTACATTATTTTCATTACTAGTTTGCAATTTATTCAGATTGATCAATGTGACTTTCTATTCCAGTTATAGAAAGATAGTGATAGAAGAAGTTATTGAAACTATCTCCAAGTTAAGGGAACATTTCAATAAATTACCATGATTTGTGTATTTCACCAATTTTTATGATTATCTGATTAACAATTCAATAATAAACTAAACAGGGATCATTTGCTAATTTACATATTTAATTTGGTTTTATTTATCCGTTCATTATATGTGTTATTCACAACGCATCTTTATGAATTCAGTTCAATCAATAATATTAATTTAATGAAAAAGAGACTTAAGAAAACTCTTATTATTGGATTTCTTAAAGAGACAACAAAACAAAAATTTAATCTATGAACAACTATTCAATCAACAACATTGAAACAACAATTTAATCAATAATATTATCCATAATATAATCAAGAAAACTTATTATTGGATTTCTCATAGAAGCAACAATTCAACAACTATTCAATCAATAAACAACTCAACAGCAACTCAATCAATATATAAGACTGAAGAAAACTCTTATTATTGGATTTCTTATAAGGGCAACAATTCAATCACTAATATTAATTTAATGAAAAGAGACGGAAGAAAATTCTTATGGAGGCATTCATTGGATTTCTTATAGAGGCAAAAAATGCACTGATATGGCGAAATCTATAGAAGATGGGAATTGCAAGTGTAAAATTGTATATATTCTTGAAAAAGTGATTTAAAAACTTCCTCTAATAACAACCTTTCTCTTTTTTAATAATTATTATGCAATTTCTGTACCAAAACTTAACAGTGTGTCATATTAAATAAGTTTTGAGAACTTACACAATGATCGAATTCATTTAATTTTTATTCAGTAAATCTTTTGATTTCTGTAAAATTTGTTTTGAATCGTCACCAAAAAAGTAGTTTCAAAAATCAGTGTTGTTGTAAAATAATTTCCTAAGTTAAAAAACATATTGTTATATTTCTATCTTATTAGTGGAACCACTTATCTAAATAAATTCTGTTCAATTGATATTTTAATGTTTATTTAAAGAACACATTGAATGCCACGCTAATTTTACATGGCTTGCTCGTCTGGCCACACGGTAAATAACTACAAACTAAATTTGCAAATATAGACAGATTTTTCTAGTTTATAAAAGGTTTAGCATGACATATCTGAAAAAAGTGGTGAATTATATATGCCTACGAATTGTTTAAAAATAGTGGTGGATAAAAATCTACTAAATTGAATTTATTTATTAGAATCGCAATAGTTAAGTTAATTTTGAATAAATTTTCTGCACTTCCATAAAAGAGTGTAAATTTTATAGTTCTATATCATGTTATACGCTGTCAGCCAGCTGTTTATCGCGGCCTATGTGAATGGTCAGTGTCAGCCACCGGTGGTTGACGCGGTGCTCAACGTGTTAACTAATATATCATATATTGTGGCAACTTCAAAACACTTCGGCGTTTAAAATATGCATTTTATAATAAATCTAGTAGATACTTTTGATTTTTTTTTTTTTTTTTTTAATTTCTTGATACATCTTTATTCTTTTTAATGTCCAAAAAGTGTCCGGTCTGTTACTGTCAGGTTGATTACCAAAGATTTTTGAAATTACTCAGTAGATGAAACTATACCACCTTTTAATATTGCTTTCATGATTCAGAATGTAGAAATAATCATTTTATCGGAACGATCTTGAGATTATAGATTGCTGTTGAAGATTTTCAGATTTTTAAAAGGTGAGAGATTATTTCTTTTATGTTGTTCGGTCCGATACCAAATTTTTAAAGTTAATCAGTGAGGTTTTATTAACTGCGTGGCCTATACAAACTAAGTTCTGTAAGCCGTATTTGAGCCATGTTTAAAGCCCAAGAAACTTTCAGTAGTAAAAAAAATCTGTTACGTAGATGATTGTGCTCCGGAAAATATCTGGATTTCAGGATTTCTCACTAGCTGCGATCCGCAAGTTTCCGGAAATCCAAGGGCCAGAAGTTTTAAGAAATCATCGATCACATTTATAAATAAAAATTCTTGTTTATTTTATTTAAAAATAAAATTTATAATTTGCATTTCTTTCATTTGTAAATATTTTTCCAGGTAGAATAATAAATGTGATTAGAGATAAAAGTAAACTTATACATAATTATTCATTTAAATTATGCTGCATATAATTTATTTAGAATTTCATGTTTTGAAAATATCAATGATATAAATTTACAAAGACATTAATTTTTTGAAATGATTTTACTCAAGAAATTTTCAGAATTTTTGAGTTTGGCTCACAATCATCTCTGATTACGTAAACTTGTCTGGTCATTTATGTAAACTTGTCAGATCAGTTACCTGTTAATGTATTATTTAATTTCATGGTAACTATCGGACAGGTCTAAATTTTTATTCAATCTGGATGCTGACTAATAAAATATGTGCAAGAACATACACAAGAATACACGATGATCATTAACAATGATCGATTTTAATTTTATCTTTAAAATGATTTCAGTTTCAGAAATACCACCCATTTATACATAATGCTCATTCATAGTGAACTCATGCCATTTATTTTTGTTTTAGGTGAAAGAATGGCGAGAAAACGAACAACCTTTACTAGTGAACAATTGTTGGAGCTCGAGAAAGAATTTAATTCCAAAAAATATCTCACTTTGAGTGAACGATTTCAAATCGCTCTTTCTTTAAAATTGAATGAAGCTCAAGTGAAAATCTGGTTTCAAAATCGAAGAGCTAAATGGAAACGCCTGAAAGCTGGGAAAACAAAAATTATTGTACCGATACCAGTTCATGTAAATCGAATCGCAGTTCATAATCAGCTTGGAAACTAACAAATGGTTTTGTATATTAATGATTCCAATAAAATTTGGAACACTTTATGTGTATTAAAACAAATTTCTGGTATCTCGTTAAAAACAATGAAAATTTCTCAGTGACATTTTACAATATTTTTTAAAAATTAGTTTCATAACAATCTATAAAACAAAATTTTGCAAATTATAAGCATAATTTTGATTATTAATTTCTTTTGAAAATTTTACGTTTTTTTTAATGTCAAATATAGTAATATTATTCATCATATAAGAAAATTTGGAAATTTCGCTACTGACCAGTTGACCATTCTCACTCGTGGTCACTTTTTCAAAAATTGGGAACTTTAAACGATTTAAAATTAAACTGTAGGTATTAATAATATAAGGTATTTCTTTTTAAGTATTCTTAAAACAGGATACGCATTGCAGTTTCATAACTAAAAGGAAGAAACATTTCAAGACGTCAGATACAAACGTGAATAAGCGTTTTCTTCGGAATATTTTAAGACATACATAATAAATCCATTACTATTAAAAATAATAATAAAATGCACATGGGGTGCATTTTCGACGGACGAAGTGACGACTGGAAGCAATATTTTAATAGCTATTATTAATTACATTTAGGCTCCTTGAGGGCTGTGGCGACCGCTCGTTTTTCCCTATATTATTTATGTTATAATTTTATTTTTAAACAGAATCAGTAGATCAACAAATTTCTCTTTTGTTGTCTTTTCTTACAAACGCAAATTAAAGAATATTGTTTCCTCAATTTTTTTCTATTTTTATCTGTAATATTTCTTTTATTATTCTTAAAAAGAAATGCTGCAGTTTTGTTACTTCTTTTCTTTCTTTTTTTTATAAATAAAAACTAAAACAATTGAAAATTTTCTTAGTTTATTTATTAAAAAAAGTCAGAATTATTATTCTAGTCAAGTATTTTCATAATTTGTTGTCATTCAGGAAATTTTTCAGCTTATGATATTATAAAATGCATATCATTATATGTAGATATTATCACACATTTGTAAAAAATTTCAGAGTTTCTTAGAATTCTAAAATCGTTTTATTTCTGCACATTTATATATATTTTTTAATACTTTTATAACCTTAGAAAGAAAAGTTATTCTGTAAAAAATAAACTTTTGGTGAGGAATTAAAAAAAAAAAAAATCTAGAGATTACGATAAAAAGAGAAAATAAAAAATATGGTTTTCAGGTTGTTAGTGGTATACATTGCCGCGCTATAATTCCACTAGAAGTGCACATTTCCTAAAAAGTTTTTTTTATTTTAACAACTATATGCTTTCAGAAAATTCAAAAAAAAAGTTTCCTAAATGTTAATGTTCCCTTGTTATTTTACTTGCTAACATAAACATAATTTCGTAAAAAAGTTATCATTTATTAATTATTATTATATTTAAGAATGATCAAAAACATCTTGGATCAAAATATGTAAATATTTCTGCTCTACATTAAATAAAATATTTTTGCATGAAAAATTTAATTAGTCGAATAATTCTGGTGAATTTACGAATTCTTTTTATTATCAATGCACTATTGTACCAATTCATTTCTATTGTAGAATTTTTTAAGTAAGATTTTAAAGCTAATAGCGAACATTTTCTGATAAACTACATAAATTTCTTTAGATTAATATTAAAATAATAAATTTTAATACGAAAGCTATCTTTATGTAGATAAGTTTATAAGTATGCAAAATTATTGATTTAATTCCAGATATCGAAGAGAAACGTTAAAATGTTAAAATAATAAATCTATCCTCACACAAATCTCAACATTTTTGCTTTGCTCTACCGGGTTTGTTAATTTACTAATTACATGCCCAAATTTGATGATTTAGAAACATCATTTATTTTAAAATTATAAATACGGTAATGAAATTCGACATGTTACGCCCATAGGCGCCCATTCTCAAAATTCGTCTAACATGAATGAGGAAACAAAAGTGATTTAAAACAGAAAATTATTAATTTTTCTAGTTTTTTTTTTTTTTTTTTTTTTCACTTTGTTTTACATTTATCATTGGCAATGATACGTCTTCCGTTTCAAATCAATTTTGTTTCCTCATTCACGTTTGACGAGTCTTTAGAATAGGCGTATATTTTTGAGCGCTCGAAATATATCGACTTTAATTACCATCTTTATAATTTTGAAGAAAATGAAGTTTCTTGAATGCTCAAGTATATCTTTTCGCTTCTCGGGAATATTCATTAAATACATACACAAGCACCTTTCGAATGGAAATTAATAACCGAATGCAGGGGAAAAGAGGGCTGGTGTGGACATGAGGCTTAAATAGACAAACTGAATATTTCTCTAATTTATCATTCGAAATTTTTCTCTAAATTTTGACTGATCGGTACAATTGTGTTACAATGACATATGTAGTTAAATGACTAAACTCTTGATAGATTATTAGCAAATTATGAACAAGGTTGATAATTAAAATAGGTGATTAACTAATAATAACTTCGAACTCTACCGACTCTATAAGCAGCCCCAGATTTCACAAATAATCAGCAGTAATAGGCTGAGATAGCTGGGCCATCTATGGAGAAGCTCTGAAATAGTGCCATGAGAATCGTCACCTTTAAGAACCCCAATCCCAGACCCGCTACTAGATGACTCAACGAAATCGAAAATGATTTGAAAACCCTAAAGATTAGAAATTGGCCGGGATAGCCTGGTTGGTAGAGCGCTGGGCCCATGTCCAAGAGGTCGTGGGTTCGATACTCGCCGACGGCCGAAGATGGTGACTGATGCACGTTAAATCTGTCGAGTCTCAAAGTCCTCCATGTTCCCAAAACAAATCAATACCACTGGGGGTACTGATCCAGGAGTTTCCTTGTCTTCTGGATTGGTTCAAAATTACAAGGCTATGGAGTTGAACATTAGTAGTGGTAAACCCATGAAATTGGGTCGGCTGTTCAACGACGGTTATAAAATAAAATAAAAAGATTAGAAATTGGAAGGGAGCTGCTTGCTCAACAGCTGGCATTTGTCAGCTGTTGAGGCAGCCAAGACCTGCAAGGGGCTGTTGTGCTGACAAAGAATAAGATTAACTAATAATAAGTTTAAACGAACTAATGACTCTACGGAAATAGTGAAGACCCATTGCAGTGGGCCTACTTTGGACATCTCAATGCTAACATACTCTTTTAGTGGTAGTTAATTACGAATGAATTTCATTAAAGATACCTTCTTAACCTTTAGAGATCTGGTAGAGCACAGTTCTCATACAGATGCATTTTCTTTACAAAATAACATACAAAAGTAATCCAAGCATTTATTAAATGATCGAACTCTGTACTATTTTCGTTACAGCTATTAAAGTTATCTAAGAACTTTAGGAACCCTCATACTAAATTTTCATATTTACCGAGGCAGAAGTTCCTACAATATTTAAAATTTAAGGGTAACAGCAATTAAAATGAGCAAAGTTTGCTTAAAAATTGCTTAAAAAATTCATCACACTTATCAGGCCTTATATATTTGTGTTAATTATTTATATATCGTATTGGCTACATCATTGTAAATCAATTTTATTATGTATAAAATAAAATAGAAAAAGAGTGGCAATTGCTACCACTTTAAATATTCAAGAAAAATCTCTCGCTAAAAATATTAGGATTTAACGTTAAATATTCTAAAGATTTTTAAAATTATTTGTTCAAAACTTTATTTTTAGAATATATCTCATTTTTATGTTATTCGTTTTATTTATAAGTAACCATAATTTAAATTATAATACTAAATTATATAATCTGTGACTATAATAGCACTTTTAAAAAATGAAGAAACAAAAAGAAAATTCTGCTTTTAAAGTATAAGATTATCAAATAAGTAGTCCCAAGATACTGAAACGGTAAGACATTACTTGAATAAAAATAGACAGATTGAAAATAACAGGCGACATGTTTCAAACGCTCAAAAATAGTCGCCCATTTTTAAGACCTGCAAGACGCGGGAATGAGAAGAAACGAAAGTGATATGAAATATAAAACGTTAAGTTGCCAACAACAAATAGAAAATAAAGGTGAGAAGCAAAACAAGGAAAATCTCAGTAGCCTAGTTTTGTTTCTCACCTTTATTTTCCATTTTTCATTAGCAACTTTATGTTTCATATTTCAAGTCACTTTTGTTTCTTCACATTCACGTCTTGCAGGCCTTGAAAATAAGGGACTATTTTTGAGTGCTTGAAACACGTCAACTGTTATTTCTAACTTGTATAATTTTGAAGCGAATGAAGTTTTTTAATCAAGTAATATAGGTCTATTATTGTGGAATAAACAATTATCTGGATTACTAAGACGTGTGTTGTTTGGAAAATTATTATTTTATCATCCTTACCAACTCAACAAGTATTTCTGAAAATGGCAATTTGTTTACCATTTTTTTTAATACTGGATAGCGAACGAAATGAAATGAAAAAAAGTTTCTCCCTGTAAAATAATAAAAAGAAATGTCAAATTTTTGTCCATAGTCAAAACACTACTAAGAAATCTTTTTTTTTTTTTTTTTTTTTTTTTTTTTTTTTTTTTTTTGCGCTTATAAGGTTGTAAAGTGAAGTTATAACAAATTTGGTTATTAATATCACGCACAAAAAATATTAAATGAAGATGCCCCACCCTAAAATATCCATTTTAAATATATAAATTATGTCCCAAAATTATTTCTCAATAATAAAACTTCAAAAAAGTATTTAAAATAGTAAAGAAAAAATCTCCCTCCCCTTTAAATACGAGCCATTCCCATAGCGAGTAGCCACCTATCAAAAATTATCAATGGATTTGAGTTTGATTATTTAAAACTTAATTGACAAACCTTGGTTTTTTAGGACATTTTTCGTTCCATAAATCACTTTTTTAAAAAAATTATGTGTAGCGGAGAATGAAACTACATCAGCAATCAAGTCTAGTGTTTCCATATATATATATATATATATATATATATATATAATTCATGCACACAATCCTACACAAAATATGCGACTGAAGTCAAACGTAAATATTAAATACACGAAATTACAGAATCCATTCATCCTTTGCTGGAGAAAATTTGGAACTAATATTTTACTTATGAAGCTTTCATCTTTATCTTTGTATTTTTTAAAATTTAAAGCGGCCGATTAAAAACCGAACAGTTTTAAAAGATAAAAACTATTATAATTTTAGTGGTTAGTCAATTTGAGTCAAAATAAGTAAGTACTTTCCCCGCTTTTGAGAGATTTAAACAGTCAATCAAATTTGGGCAAAACTTACTGTCACCATCGGACTAAATATAGTAAATGGCGATTGATAAATTGCCATCAAATCGCCAGTTTTTCCGTCAAAAATGCACCCCATGTGTATTTCATTAATAATATTAATAAATATGAATATGGCGCTATTATGATTATTTTATTATATTCTGAAAATTACTGAATTTCATGTTTGTTTCTTAACTTTTGTCGTTGAATCTTATAATGTTTACAATATTATAAGAAATGCTTTACATTATACGTATTAACTGCTTCTTTTTAATGGGTCAAAATTTTCAAAAAATGGCCACACATCTTAAAATGTATAGCTACTGTTGAAAATGCTACAACTGGCCGTTGTCTAGAAGCAAAATCTACTAATAATACCCAATAATCAATCATTAAAAAATGAAGTTAATGAATAAAGTTGAGATGATCTTAATACACTTTACCATATAAAGGAAAAAATATATAAGGAAAAAAAGTCTACCTTATCAAATGAATGGATTCTGTGAAGGAAACATTTCTTCAGAAGAAAGAAAGTGAGTATCCACGCCCAAAACGAGTGAAACCATTTTTCACGATCATTGAAGAAACGCCCAGCTCTTATTTATCTCTCTACCTTCATTACAAACTCGAAAAGAAATAGTGCCTTTTCTTTCTTTTATAATTAAGGAATTTTTATTTAATTGTCATATTTACATAAAATAAATTATTTTTATTCAGTATAATCGCGCTATAATGAACCCGGGATATCATAAACACGCTGTAGTAGTAAACGTTCTTATTGGTCCCGTCCAAACTGCTGTTTGACTATCTGACCTTAATACTGACCCATAATATTCAAACTGAACCAGATATTATATTACCATACCAGAGGAAATAGGCTTATAGGGGGCCCACAGTGTGGCCCTAAAAGTTGTAATGTTATTTCATATGCTTATAGTGAACATCTAAGAAATCGGCAGTTCGTTTATAGTGGATTCCTTTTTGCATGTATGTAAATAATTTTTACAAAATGTTTAATTAATGTGATAAAATGAAAAGTATATAATTATTATTTTACTGGATTAAATATTGCTAGTGGTTCAAAAGACATATTGGTTAGCTAATTGCTTGCTCTGAAATTGCAACTTTTTTTAACAAATGACGAAAATCCAAATCGGAAACACTTAGAAAATTCTAAAAATGGCAGAAATTGAAAAGATGAAAGAAAAGATGTATAGGGAGACTTCGTTACATGAAGAATATTTTTAATGTTATTTAACATTTCAATTGAAATTTTCGTCATAAGAAATTAGCTCTTGCCAAACTTCGTTGTTGAAAGACTTTGCATATTTAGTTCATTAACAATTTACGAAACAAATGATGTACTATTGCAATCACTATTTCCAACAATAGGACACACAGGACAATAGGATTTCACAGGAATAACTCCACTATAAACGACAATTCACCAAATTGTTTGAAAAATAATTTTTTTAACATATGACAATAGTATTGTTGGATTGATTATGGCACTACATAATTTGTTTATAGATTATTAAATCAATAATAAATCAACAAAAATCTTATTAATTTTTACGTTTTGTGGAGCAAATTAGTGATAAACTAAAATTCAATTTAAAGTAGAATTTTCCTATCAACTATTGGTGTATTTTCTACTTCTTAATTTTTGCAGGAAAAAAAATCAAAATATGAATGCCGATTTTATTTCTGACAAAAAACGCTTTTATGCTAAACTCTTAGAATTGGATGAAAATTTTACAGGTATATGAAGAACTGATGGAAAATCCATAGCCTGAAAATAACATAGATCCATAGACTGCTAAATAACAACGGTAACCAGGAGTTTCCTTGTCTTCTGGATTGGTTCAAAATTAGAAGGCTACGGAGTTGAACATTAGTAGTCGTAAACCCAAAATGGTGTTCGTCGACGATTATGAAACAAAATATAAAATCAGATTTCTATACATTCTGATCTCTGTAACATTTCAAAAATGCCCGTCCCTTATATTTTGCTCAAAAATACAAATGATTTTCATCAGTTTGGCATTTAAATTTTGTAAGCTGGATAACAAAGATTTCTGATAACGTGGACATTTACATTATTTTTGTGTCATAAAAAATTAGTTAAAAATATTCCACAAGTTAATGTAAGAAAAACGTCATTAATTTCCGTACACCTAATATATTATCAAAAGAGATTGATCACTAAAACTTAAAAATCACGGAAACTTAATGAATCAATAAAATTTAAAATTAATGTGATTAATGTCTTAAAAAATGAAGTCAAAAATTTGAGGCTTGAAAAATTTCAAAATTTTTATAGGATATTAGGAAAAAAAAAACTAAATAACAGTGATATAATCTTTAATTTGTCAATAGTTAAGAAATTTTATAAATATAGTAGGGGAGAGTGGGGTCAATTGCAACAGGGTACGATTGTAACAGAGCAAAAATTTCGAGTGTCGGGTTCTAGATTTGGTTCCTAGGTGGCGCACAAGGTGTATTTAATAAATCTACATGTATACCCCTGCTGGCAACCATTTTTATGTACTTTTGAAAGAGTTACACCACAAAAGATATTTTACAAAAATATCTTTGATATCTTTTGTGATACAAAAGCTACGTAAGTACTTTTTTTGGTATTAGAATATTATATTGTAACAAAGTAATTTTGTTTAAACAAATAAAAATTATTAACCGAATATGTAAGTGAACACCTTAATTAACATTTCAAAAAAAAAAGATTAGTTTTGTTAATTAACTAGCATTGTTTTTAACAAATGAAGCTGAAATGGCGTCTTGGGGACAATTATAACAATAAGTAAAGGGACGAATGTAACAGCTGAAAATAAATAATCTTATGTTTGCAAACCATTACTTAACTCTTTAAGAACCACCAATAGTTTCCTATATCATTTATATTATGTTGCATGTGCATTATTTTATTTGTCACCTTTCACAGCATGAATTAAAATTTTTAACCCCTTAAAGTTAAAAGTTTAACCCTTTAGGTCTCTGCTCATTATTATTTTTACTCCTAAAATATCACTACTATTTTGATCAATAAAAAAATACACCACAACTATGATAATATGTATAATTAACTATGTTTTAGTTGAATTTATGAGCTGTTACAATTGACCCCGTAAGTGGGGACAATTGTAACAAGTGCACGACTGTCAAAAATTGTTAATAACTAATATAATAACATTTAAAATAAGGTTTTTTTTTTTTTCTAGTAGAGGATAGTCTACTTTACTCGTCTGTCAATTAATACTAATAATATATTGGATTTTTTGTTAGTTAAAAATAGTTAAGTAAAAATTTTTACAATTGACCCCACTCTCCCCTACTATTTAAAAAAAAATAGTAAGAAAATAAACTAACTAAAATATAAATGTAATCATTAAATTTTAAAACGGGATAAAAAAAAAACAATATGCTGAACTTTTTTTAAGAAAAAAATTATCTTATATATAAGATTATAATATAGATAGGAGAGGTAACAAACAATATTATAATTTCTAATTTTATTCAAATTTGACATAATTTTAAGTTTAATAGTGAGAAAATTATAAACAAATAAAATTAAGTCACAAAAATATAGAAGCACATGAAATTTTGAAATCTGAAAAATCAACATTAAATCAATGAAATGGCAATATAAACTATTTTTTAAAGTCAGCAAGCTTCGCGGATAAAATTATGAAATGAAAGAATGCTTAACTAATGATTTGAATTTAAATTGGAAATATTTTAAATCACAAAAAATAAAAAAAAGACACAATAGATGAAGATAAAAAAACTAATTTAATAATTAATTAAAAAAATAATAATTAATTAAAAAAATCAATACTAATCTAATAAGTTCGCATTATTTCCTACTAATATTAAAAGGAAAACAATTTTATGTTTTCGAAATTTTTTTAACTAAAATCAAGGCATTCTTAACACATTATATGCAGATAAAATGAAAGAAAACAATATGATTTTAAAGCTTTTAATTTAATATTACATTTAGAAAAATGAAATATAACTGCCGTTGAGAAGTCGACCCAATTTTCGGTTTTATGACAATCAATATTCAACTCTGTAGTCTTGTAATTTTGAATCCCATCCAGAAGACAAGAGAAGGGTCAAGTATAGAGAGAAATTTGCTGGAACTAACCCACATTTGTGCAGCATGGTGAAGAAAACCATGAAATTCCCACGGTTAGCCAGACGGCAAGAGGATTTCTAACTCATGATCCGTCTACCACTGAGGATATTTTACTTCAGCACTGTGGTAGGTGCAAGCCGAGTGCGGAAGTCGTATCGACCAGCCATCGATTGGATTCGAACCCTGTTCATCTCGTTGGAAGGCGAATGTTCTATCCCCTAAGCCACCACAGCTCGATATTTTAATATTTTAACCGTCGTTGGGCAGTCGATCGAATTTCAACCCACGAAGCGTCTAACAATGAGAATATTTTACGTCAGCACTGTGGTAGAAGCTAGCCGATTGCGGAATCCTTCTTATAATTTTATTTTATTCTATAACCGTCATTGAACAGCCGACCCAATTTTTTGGGATTACGACTACTAATGCTCAAATCCGTAACCTTGTAATTTTAAACCCAATTCAGAAGACAAGGGGTATTAACAGGGATTGCTCTGCGTTTTCCAATTTTTTATTAGTAGCTGCGTTTGAGGTGGTCATTTCCCAGAGAATTTAATGAATTTTTACAATATTTTGGTTAAAAATAGAATTTTGATATTAATTTTTGATTAGAATTTTGTATCAGGTCAAATTATAGTTGTCAATATTTGTCTTTAAAAAAAACATATCCTAAAAAATATTTATAAAACTTTTTTTTTTAAAATTTATTTATTCTTGTCACTCTATATAATTAGCATAGGTGACGCTAAAATCGATGATGATGCAAATATTATATGAGGTGGGTAAAAAAGTTCTCTATAACCTGTTGATTTAAAGTGTACTATTTTCTATTTCGGTAATAGACACTGCTCTCCTTTATTTCCTAATTATTAATTATAGATGCGTTTGAGGGGGTCATTTGGTGGACACTTTAATTTTTTTTCTCATAATTTTTTGGTTGAACGGAGAACTTTGACGTTAATATCAAGTCCAAAGATTGGTATCGAAATTTCTGAAAACATATACATATTTAAAAAATATGTATATCTTTTTTTAAATTTTTTGTTTGGTCCTTGTCACTCAATATCCTAAAAACAAAACACATATCCTAAAAAAACAAATCCTAAAAAACATTTATAAAAAAAAAAAAATTTAAATTTATTTTGTTCTTGTCACTCTATATAATTAGCATAGGTGTTGCTAAAATCGATGATGATGCAAATATTATATGAGGTGGGTAAAAAAATTCTCTATAACCTGTTGATTTAAAGTGTACTATTTTCTATTTCGGTAATAGACACTGCTCTTTTTTTCCTAATTCCTTCGACCTTTGTTTCCTAATTATTATTTATAGCTGCGTTTGAGGGGGTCATATGGTGGACACTTTAATTTTTTTCTCATAAATTTTTGGTTGAACGGAGAACTTTGACATTAATATCAAATCAAAGGATTGGTATCGAAATTTCTAAAAATATATACATATTTAAAAAAATACGTAAATTTTTTGTTTGGTCCTTGTCACTCAATATAGTTAACACAGGGAACGCTGAAATCGATGATGATGCAAATATAACATGAGGTGGGTTAAAAAATTCTGTGTTGCCTAGATTTGATGTATACTATTTAAGTTATAGGTATTGCTCTCCTTTGTTTTCTAATTATTATTAACAGCTGCGTTTGAGGTGATCAATTGGCGGACATTTTAATTATTTGTTATAATTTTTTTGGTTCAAAAGAGAAATTTGATATTAATATCAAAAGATATGTATGTGTCATAATTTCTAAAAACATGTACATATGCTAAAAAATATTTATAAAAGATTTTTAAAAAAAATTTCATTTTGTCTTTTTCCTCTATATAGTGAACACCGATGTCGCTGAAATTGATGAGGATGCAAATATGATATGAGGCAGGTTAAAAAATCTGTGTGCCCTAGATATTATATATACTATTGTCTATTTCTTTAATAGGTATTGTTCTCCGTTTTTATTAATAGATACGTTTGAGGGGGTCATTTGGTGGACATTTTAAGTATTATATTTAATTTTTTGGTTCAAAATAGAAATTTGATATTAATGTCAAGTTAGAGCAGAGGTCGCCAAAGTGGTCTATATAGACCCCCATGGGTCTATTTAACAAAAGCGGGGGTCGATCTGAGCCAGGGGGTAGAATGGTGGTCGATCCGAATCGGAAGGGTCGATTGGGGGTCGAAGATAAAACAGTTCTTAATACGCAAATCACACATACCTAATTGAGTATGTAAAATTTATGAATTTTTTTATAATTGACTTAATATCAGTTTCTTTATAGAACATAAATTAATAAACGCATATTTATTCGGGGGAAACAAATATTTACGTACCAGCCCGCAGTAGCACGTACTCTGCACTTCTGGTTTATAAGTCATATGCATATGTGCTCTTGTCCAAATGTCAAGTGTGACGAGCATTGACGTTACAAACGCAAATAAAAACGCAATGACGTTAGAAACGTTAAAAACGCAGTTTCAGCTATCTTTGCTAACTGTGAACAGTGTTGAATATTTGCAGTGTCATTATTAAAACTTTTATAGTTTTGGATAATTAGTTATTGTTTCGTTTAGTTTAGATATCAATTTTAATTATCAATACATGTGAAAAAGAAGTTAAGCATTAATAATATGGAGTAGTACAGCCCGCGACAAAACTATAGCACACTTTGCATTTTTTTTTACGAAAATTACAAAATTTTTGAAATTACTATTATTTTAATAATTAATTAAATGTACTAATTAATTAATAATTATTTAAAAGTACTATTACTTTAATAAATGTTTAAAATCATAAAATAAATGTACAAACACAGTATCTTATAGAGTTTTATTTTAATTAACAGAAAATTACTTTTATGGGGGTCGATGGAGATTTCGAAAAATTATATAGGGGTCGATGATCAAAAAAGTTTGGCGACCCCTGAGTTAGAGGGTAGGTGTCAAAATTTCTAAGAACATGTATATATGCAAAGAAAAAAAAGTTTTTTTTTTTTAATTTCGTCCATGTATATCAGTACAGGTGGAATTCAACTGGGCGTATGGGACCCAGCAGGTCACTTAAATTAGGGGCCCCTATAAAGACTCAAATATCTTCGCTTTTTTGGAAATGTTTTTAAAATTTTTTTGTTTTTCGCCTAGTAATTTAACTTACATAATTTATAAGAAATTTTAAACATTATTTAATAAGCTGAATATTTTATATTTAACTTTAGAGCACTTACTTTTTAGTTGATGTAGTTTATGTTAGAATTTTTGTAATGGTGTAAAAAATTTGTATTGTTAGTCTTTAATATGATTATTATCAATAAAATACATAGCAGGAAACTATTTTGTTCAGTTTCCAAAAATACATATTATTACATTTTCTTTATCTTTTATCTTTTAAACTATTGACACCCCAAAACTTTCTGAGACGTTTTAACTTCACTAACTCAATATCTAAATTCCCTGAAACAAAAATGTTTGCCATAATTTTCTACTGGTGGCTATTCTGTCTCTTTAGATTTGCACTTCAACATTTGCAAACTAATACATAAAAACAGATTTTTAAAAAATTAAAAAAAAAAAAAAAAAAACAGTAAAACTACTGATCTTTTGAATTAGTAATAATCTTAAAAAAATTGTCATTTATGTAACTACTATTTAATCTATAATCAATTTGAAATAAGCAAAAATTCATTTGATTTAGTTCAACTCACATCATTATTTCGAGATGTTGCTGCAATTTTTACATTATTTTGTTGCAATAATTATTACATTATTTTCTACTTTTGGTTCATTTCTGACGTTTTAATGAAAATAGCTTAAAAATTGTTTTCAACTGATGCTCAATTTTTAGATACATGAGATAATTATTGATAACAAATCAATTAGTCTAGCAAAAAGAAAAGAAATCTATGGAAGCAAGAAACTATCTAAAAATGACAAAAATCCCTGAATTCAAAGAAATCAATTTAATAAAATAACAAATTTTAAAATATAAGTTTAGACAATTACTAAAGTAACTGACACATAAATAAATTTGATAGGAATAACTTTAGTTTCACAAGTCAATTCGAAAAATTGCTTTTTTTTCTCATATTTTTTAAAAATTAAGAATAGAAAAAGAAAAGCATTTTTTGCATGTCGACTTCAGTTCAGAATTTTTTAATGTTCACTTTCTCTGTTTATCCTTCTCAATAATTGTTCAGGGGGATATTTTTTTGATTCATTGCTCTATCTTTTGAAAACATTAAACAGTTAAATAACTTAGAGTGAAATATATGGATTATAATTATTTATATCTAAGATTGTTTTAAAAAATTCATTACGAAATATTAAAAAAATAATTGTAAATTTTATCCATTTTTTACTTATTTAATTTAAATGCAATTTTCAATTTAAACTTAACTCTAGGTACGCATTCATAATAAACATTTACATTCTTATTCTATATTAAACTAAAATAATATTTTTTTCTAAATATATAAAATTATATAAAAATTATATACAGACACGAAGATTTCTTTTTTTTAAAAAATGAATACTTAAATTTACAAAAATACTTATTTTAGATAGGTGAAAATACAGAAGTAAACTCTTTCTAAAGTAAACACTTAAATTTTGAAGAAAACAACTGTACGAAACTTTTCATGACATTTACATAATCTAAGCAAAGATTGAAAAAAAAAACCTGTGTAATTGTTTAAAAGCATCACAGACAGTAAGGAAAGATTTGTATAGCTAGTGAAGAAGAAAGAACTGCAAAATAATTTATTTTTTCGATTTCTTTTCTCCAATTAACAGAATTAGATTAAAGATTATATACTCTATGAATTTTAAATTTTCTCTTAAAAATATTTAAGGGAAAAAGGAGGATCGACAAATCAACGCACACCAACGAATTACGCAAAATAAGCAGTAAATGATGCAATTTTCCCCTCAAGAAATTTAAGCTTATCAATTGAAAAAAAAAAAAAAATAGTGTTGATAAAGCTGTGTATCTGTAATCAATTCAAATTCATTTCTGTTTAACATAGGACTGTCCTGTTTACCTGTTCTGTTTGACTGTTCTATATTAAGCAGAAAGAAAATTATCGCTGTTAAAATAAAAAACAGAAATATGCTTTAATTAGCATGGTTTTGTTTCATATTTTTATTAATTATTGTGAAACTGAAGTATCATTTTACGTAGAATTATTTTTCTTTTCTTTTTTTTTGGTACTCTTTTTAGGAGTCTGATTTTTTAGAGGCCCCATTTTCTAAACATTATGTGGGTAGGTTCTAAACATTATGTGAGTATCCGGTTTGTACAAAAGCATGTTAACTCAGAATTTAATGCAAGTTATGCAGCAATATAAATAGTAAGTTTTTATTTCGTAATTCCTCCCCACTAAATTGAGGGAGGTATCATTTTTCGTAGAAATATTTTTTTCATTTTTTTTCTTCCATTTTTAAGAAGGGGCTTATTTTTAAGGGGCCCCTGGTCTAATATATTTTGTGGGTGGGGCCCCGGTTTCTACGCAAGTTTTACTCCTTATGTTAAACAAACTATTCTATAATTGTAAGTATCTTTCTTTAGTTTCATACATTATCACTACGAAAAAAGATGAAGTATCATATTGCATAGAAACATTTTTCTTCTCTTTTTTTCCATCCATAGGACAGAAGCTGATTTTAAAGTGGCAAAACATTTGGTCTCAAACATTTTGCGGGTGGGTCCCGGTTCGTAAAAAAAAAATCGAAAATGTTTTAAAAGTATAATAATTTTTTTAAATACTTTTTTGTTTCAAAAGGACTTAATTAGGTTTCTAGGGCCCACCTACAAAGAAAGCCCACCATTTTAGCTAGATCCAGGGGGCAATTGCCTTTTCAGGTCTATGACTAGACCGACCCGGTACCGAAACACAATTGTTATATATTTAATACAATATACGCTTCCTCTCTTCAACTATTGAAATTTTGTACTAGTCCCTTCTTATTATTCTAAACTATAATATTAATCTTAAAAATATCATATATAGTTGTAATTTTTTCTATGCAGTATCTCACAAATGATAAGAAATGTAAATATAACATTTAAAAATTCTAATAAATGTTAAGCAACTAAAAATTTATCAAGTAATAAAATAAAAGTACAGCATAAAAACAAACAAAAAAACAAAAAAAAGGGGGGGAAGATAACTTTTAATACAAGGGCGGCGCCAGTAGGGGGTCAGGGGGGGCAATTGCACCCCTGTCGGGCATGGCCAGCCCCCCCCCCCCCCCCCCCCCCCCCCCATCGGGAAAATTTTAAGTCTCGTCGGGAAAATAGTCTGGTCACATTTTTTTCTAAATTATATAAAAAATTTTGTAGTTCACTTTTTAGTTTTTATTTATTTATTAAAGAATCTGTAACAAAATTAGTAAAATATATTGTAAATTCTATGTAATTGTAGTTTCACTACACTACTCACAACTTTGCCCATACATTGTTAAACTAGAGAGGGAATGTGATTAGACATGGGTGAAATTGACGACTTTTCGAAGTCCCTTAGAAATCCTTTCCCACAAACACATCTTCATTTTCTTGGAAACTTATCTTTCAAACGGCTATTCTTTCTTAGGAAGGGGATAATCACACCCTGACAAAAGCCTGAGGGATAGAAAGAGAAGCAGGTCCTCTTCTTTAGGAATTCTTTTTTATGTAATGTGTTTATCAATGGTTTATGGGATCACATAATTGCTTTTTCCAATTTTCAAGCAAAATGAAAGTTTAAGAATAAAACAAAATATTTTTAATTTTTTCATCTTTTTTTTTTAAATTAGTACTTTTAAATGAGGAAAATCATTTACTTATTCGGATTCAAGGTTTATATTTTAATCAACACAGTAAATATGCAGTCGGAAAAAAATGAGAAGCAGTAACAAAATATTTTTAATTAATTAATTTATTTTTTTTATCATTTTCTTAGTAGTAAAAAGATTGTTGATTGATTCAGAAAAACAAACTGTTCGTATTCAATGTCTTAAAATATATATTAATCAACATAACAGATTCTCATTGACTTATTTTATGTACAGTGTAAGAAATAGAAAAAGGGAAGACCTTGATTAACTTTTGATTTAATCATATTTTCACGTACAAAGAGTCAATACCATATTTTAAGTTACGAAAATGAACAGAAAAGCGCATTCTGTTCTGAATAAACATACAAGTTTATATACAGTTTTAAGTTTTTAATTTTCAAAATTCGGAAACAGTCACAATCTGGAAGATATGGTCTGAAGTTATGGCAAAGAGAGAGTTAGATAGTTTGGGTCCTTTAATTTTAACTCCACTCTTCGATTATAGCCCATTATCTCGAGAACTTTTTGAGTGTATTGAAAAATGTTTGCATAAAATTACAAAAAACATTTTATACACAAATTTTGAAGCAAAAATAATTTTAAATAATTATTTTTTATTTTTTATTATTTTTTTAAATAATAGTAAAATATATTGAATTGTATGTTCTACATCTTTTTACATCCTTTTAATTTCAAAATACAAACTTTCAGAGCAATCGATCAATTAGTTTCTGAGTTGTCAAATTTTTAAAAAGTCAGTTTGCTTAACATTTCATTTATTTCGAATTATTTAACCGATTTCATTCATATTTTGTATTATACAATTTAAAATTACCTTCCATAAAATTATACAAAAATTTATATATCTTGCTATTTTATTTTATTTTATCAGTCATTGAACAACTGACCCAATTTTCGGGTTTACGACTACTAATGTTCAACTCCGGAGCCTTGTAATTTTAAACCAATCCAGAAGACAAGAAAACTCCTGGATAGTACCCTCAGAGATATTGATTTGTTATGTGAACATGGGGGACTTTGAGACTCGACAGATTTAACGTGCATCAGTCACCATTTACGACACAGGGATTTCAAAAATTGGGATTCAGAACTTTTCCAACGCATATTATAAATATAAATATAAAAAATATTAAATATTTTATAACTATTTATACCTTTGGAAAAATGAATTTTTGCAATTGTACAAAAAATTTTTCGATTCAATCAAAACGCAAAATGTTCTTGACGAGATTCAGATATTATCCTCATTATCATTGAGCTATTATTTCGAAGCTATTACTATGCAATTACTATAAAATTAACAAAAGAGGACAAAATGAAAGACGTTTTTATTTATTTATATCTGATATTAATATTGAAAGTGAACACCATTTCACCTTATTTTCCTCTTTCAATCATAATCCTTAAAATAAATCAAAGCATATATATATGGATAACTACCAGTTAAATTATCTTTCTATATAAAAAAGAAAAATTATTTTGTTATTATCAGCAATATTGACATATACTTCATATAAGTGTACAGTGTGCAAAAAAATAAATGGACGCACCGGAATAAAATTTAATCTTAAGTTCGGATCTTCATGTTCTAGTACTCATTCTTAATGGTTCGAGAGGGTAACATCAAATATAGTAATTAATTAGTCCAAACGATATTTTAAGTTAGGAAATTAGACATAAAAACGTTATCCGATTAAACATACCTTTTTTCGACGGATTCGGATTTCTGATTCCCAAAATATAGTAGTTTCAATTTAGAAATATTGTTTAAATAGTTTTTTCAGGAACACGCTTGAAAGTTAGGACCCTTTAATGTTAACTTTAGTTTTTGCGTTTTTCACTATGTCCAATTTTTTTTTAAGAGAATTGAAAAAGTTTTGCATTCAATTCCAATCGGATCAATCAATTCCTATTTGTTTTTCTAAAGATAATTTCATGCAAAATAAAACTTTTAGCAAACATTTATTATTACTTTATTTAAGGAAAGTTGAGAAACTTAAGAAATGTAAGGTGTGCAATTTTTTCATAATTTGCAATTTTAAATGTCAAAATACAATATTTAAGCTAAATCGGACACATAAGTCCTGAGAAATAAAATAAAAAACTTTTCTTTATTCGAAATTTGGTCCCCTAACTTCTTAATTTTTAGTGTCCACTTTTTGTGACTTAAAATTCGTAACTATGAAAGCAAAAGCAAATTTAAATCGTTAAGGAAAGAATGTTTCGCGTTGATATGTGGTAAACAATAATTAATTAACTGTGTGAAAAGTTATTCGTTGCAGGCGTATGTCAATATCAGAGCCGTTTTTAAGGATGGGCCCTGGCCCAAGAGGCCCCGAGTTCTGATGGGGCCCCCGAAAAGTCTAAAATCAGATTGCGTTAATTGTTTTTTTCTTTTTTTTAAATTCTAACTCATTAATTATTTATAACTAAAGAGGGTCCCCAGAACCCACTTTTTTCTTGTTTTTTAAAAGTTTAATTCATAGCTGGGACCCTCTGAAGCCCATAATATATATAATTTTTTCTTCCTTACATTGTCGGATGCTTTTCAAAATCTAATCGAAGTATTTACAAAAATAAAATAATTGTTACTCTTCACTTTTCTAACCAAAAGAGCAATAAAACACTCTTTCCACTGATGAAAATATCCCCACTTTCACAACTACCACCTGTAGCAGTATGGCACAAGCCTAAGCAGCTAGGCACAAGCCTCACCTTGTCTGGTGAATGAGGTAAAAGCGTCAGCTTTTTATCTCTTCTCCAGCTTTATCAACAACAGAGAGACAGTCAGGGAGATGGTACCTGTGTTCCATGTTTGCTGTCGTTGCATAAGTAATAATATTAATTTAACCTTAATCTGAATAAACATGTTGTAAATATAATATTATCACTTATTGCTTATTGTTACTCAATATGAAATTATGTCGTTGATTTAAATATATGCACACGAGTTTCTCCACGCCTTAACAAATGGTGAATCCGACAATGGTAACCCGGACTATAAAATACTGATACCTTCTGATAATCTTCATCTACCATCGTATAAATCGTCTAACTACCTGAAATGAATTATAAAACATCGAACAAGCAATTTTCCATTGGAAATCTACATCTTCATCCAGGTATGGGAAAACTCACGTGGTTAACCACATGGTTTTGCTACGAGTGTTAAGTTATGATTCAATTTTTTTTTAAAGATAATTATAGCTAATGACTATTTTTTTTCCCAGTAATGTTTATTTAAGAAATTTATTTTTATAACCTGATAAATAATTAAACTTTCTATTCTTTCTACCATGGCTTCTACACATGGAAAAATGCCTTCCTTTTCTAAACAGAATATTAAATTATTTTTTGCTCAGCTGGAGGCAGCTTTCACTCTTAATAAAGTTAATGATGAAACTACTAAATACAATTATTTAATTAATATTCTTGATTCTGATATCCTTTCATCTGTCAGTGATTTAGTCTTTAATATACCTGCTGACACTCCTTTTACTATATTAAAGGATAGACTACTTTCAACCTTTGAACTATCTGCAGCTCAAAATACCAAAGCCCTATTGCAGGAATTATCCTTGGGTGATCAAAAACCTAGTGTATTGCTTAGACGTATGAGAGAGCTGGCAAATAACCAAGTGACAGATGATTTTCTAAAAAATCTTTGGCTTCAACGCCTTCCAAACAATATACAAACTGTCCTAGCAGTAAGTGAGGATAAATTAGAGAAACTTGCTTTACTTGCTGATAAAATAGCAGAGCTTACTGAGCCTGGCAACCAGTTTGTCAACTCTGTTTCTGTAGCTGAGCAAGCGGACTACAAGATATTACAATTGCAAATATCAGAATTGTCAAAGAAATTTGACACCTTGGCTGCTAGCCGATCCAGATCTCCTTATCAAGGCAGGCGTAATTATTACCGTAGTCGTAGCAAGTCTGGGAACAGAGAGAATAATGGGTTGTGCTTTTACCATTCTCGCTTTGGTTCCAATGCACACAAATGCAAAGCGCCTTGCTCTTTCCACACGGGAAACGGCCCTCGTGCATCACAGTAGCGACATGTGATGACACTAAACCAGTTGGTAATAGTCGCCTGAGCATTTTTGACCCGTTAACAAAAAAGAAATATTTAATTGATTCAGGTGCAGATATATCTGTATTACCTAACGATAATAAGCATTCCCCTGATACTTTTACTTTATTCGCTGCAAATAATTCTAAAATTTCCACTTATGGCCAAGTATTAATTGAACTAAATTTAAATTTACGTAGAAGTTTTAAATGGCAATTTACTATAGCAGATGTTAAATTTCCCATAATTGGTTCTGATTTTTTAGCTCATTTTGGTCTTCTCATAGATCTTAAAAATAATTGTCTTATTGACCCTTTAACCAAACTAACAACAAAAGGTCAACAAATTAGTGGTATTTTCACCTCCATTAAAACTATTGCTAAGAATTCAGATGTATTTAAAATTCTTGAACAATACCCTAATCTTACCCGGCCATCCCCTTTTAATTCTAATACTGATCATAAGACCTTTCATTTCATTGAGACCACTGGTCCTCCAGTCTATGCCAAACCTAGGCGTCTTAATCCTGCACAATTTGCTGCAGCTAAAAAAGAATTTCAATACATGATGGAGCAAGGCATTTGCAGACCCTCTAAATCAAATTGGGCATCACCCTTGCACCTTGTCCCCAAAGGTTCTGGTGCTTGGCGTCCAACTGGAGATTATAGAGCTCTAAATAAAATAACTGTCCCAGACCATTATCCTGTTCCACACTTACAGGATTTCACTCATAATCTTCATGGCTGCAAAATTTTCTCAAAAGTTGATATTGTTCGAGCCTTCCATCATATTCCAGTTTTTCCAGCAGACATACCTAAAACTGCTATTGTGACTCCCTTTGGGCTTTTTGAATTTGTTTTCATGCCCTTTGGTTTGTCCAATGCTGCTCAGACATTTCAAAGATTCATTCATGAGGTCTTGTTAGGATTAGAATTTTGTTTCCCATACCTGGACGACATCCTGATTGCCAGCAAAAATGAAGTCGAGCATCAACAACATCTCCACAAGATGTTTGAACGTCTTAATTCATATGGACTAACAGTGAATCCTTCTAAGTGTGTATTCTTAGTCACTGAAATAGAATTCTTAGGCCACCTTGTCTCAGAAAAAGGATGTCAACCTCTACCCCAGAAAGTAGAAGCTATCTTAACGTATCCAAAACCTGAGGATGTTTCGCAACTTCGTAGATTTTTAGGTGCCTTAAACTTTTACAGACGTTTCCTGCCCAACATGGCTGAAGTTCAGATGCCTTTGAACGCATACTTAAACTCGACAAAGAAAAATGACAGAAGAAAAATCAATTGGTCACTTGAGGCTGATAAAGCATTTGAATGCTGTAAAAAGAAACTTTCTGACGCAGCACTGTTGTATCACCCTGATATTTCCGCTGCCCTTGCACTGCATGTAGACGCATCTGACACTGCTGTTGGTGGTGCATTACATCAATGTACAAGCATTGGCATGCAGCCACTAGCCTTCTTTTCAAAAAAATTATCACCTGCTCAGATGAGATACTCTGCATACGACCGTGAACTTTTAGCAGTGTATGAGGCAATTAAGCACTTTCGCCACATGGTGGAAGCTAGAAGTTTCTGTATCTACACCGACCATAAGCCGCTGTGTTATGCCTTTTCCCAAAAGGTGGAGAAATGTTCTCCTCGTCAGTTACGCCACTTGGACTTCATAAGTCAATTTTCAACTGACATTCGACACATCAAAGGTAGTGACAACTGCAATGCTGATGCCCTTTCTCGTCTGCAAGTCATCTCAGCACCACAGGCTGTTGATTTAGAGACCCTGGCAGACGCTCAAAAAGAGGATTCTGAGTTACAGCAACTAATCAACAATCCATCTAGCACCAGTTTGAATCTTAAGAAGTTTCCGCTGGCTAATGATTCTTCAGCAGAGTTGATTTGTGACACAACAACTGACAAAATTAGACCTTTTGTCCCGAAGCAGCTTCGTCACCAAGTGTTCACAGCCCTACATGGATTGTCTCATCCTGGTACAAAGTCCTCTTTAAATCTTGTCAAACAGCGCTTCTGTTGGCCTTCGATGAATTCCGATATAGTGCACTTTGCTAAAACATGTGTACCATGTCAACAAAGCAAGATTCACAGACACACAATAAGTTTACCTGGTGAAATTACTCCTCCTAGCTCTCGTTTTGAACACGCTCACTTAGATCTTGTTGGTCCACTACCACAATCGCAAGGCTGTAGATTCCTTCTTACGATGATAGATCGTTTTAGTAGATGGCCGGAGGCCATCCCTGTTGTGGACATAACTGCTGAAACAGTTGCCAGTGCTTTTTACTCTAACTGAATTTGCCGATTTGGTGTGCCACTTAGGATAACCACAGATCGTGGACGCCAGTTCGACTCTCATCTTTTCAAGTCTTTGACAAGGCTATTAGGATCTCACTGCATCCACACAACACCTTACCACCCAGCTTCAAATGGGCTTATAGAACGGTGGCACAGAAGTCTGAAAGCAGCTATTCGTTGTTATGCAACTGATCGTTGGGTCGACATCCTTCCTTCCATCCTTTTAGGCCTCCGATCCTGTTTAAAAAGTGATATTGACTGCAGTGTGGCTGAATTAGTCTATGGTTCACCACTCCGGCTGCCGGGTGAATTTTTCATCTCCTCCAGCCAGAATTTAGATCCTGCTTCATTTGTTGGTTTTCTGAGAGACATCATGTCTCGCATCCAACCAGTTCCTCCTAGCCTTCGTTCTGGCAGGACAGTGTTTGTGCACAGTGCTTTATCTTCGTGCAGTCATGTGTTTTTACGGCAAGACTCTGTCCGCAGCTCTCTTTCACCTATCTACATGGGACCCTTTCGTGTCATCTCTAGAACTGACAAAACATTCACCATCCAGCTAGCCTCACGAAATGTCACCGTCAATGTGGATCGTGTCAAACCTGCATTTATCGATGTTGTCCCTGAAACACCTGTTCCTATGCCTTTATTACAGGTTCCTACTGAAACTGTTTCCATGCCTTCATCGCCCCTCCCAGCTGTATCAGTTCCCGTACCTTCTACCACCACAGTTCAGACTGCTCCACAGATGCCACCCGCATCTCAGCCTTATGTAACTAAGTCTGGAAGGAGAGTTAAATTTAACTCTCGCTACCTGTAAGACAACGCTGTCGCTGGAAGGGGAGTCCTGTAGCAGTATGGCACAAGCCTAAGCAGCTAGGCACAAGCCTCACCTTGTCTGGTGAATGAGGTAAAAGCGTCAGCTTTTTATCTCTTCTCCAGCTTTATCAACAACAGAGAGACAGTCAGGGAGATGGTACCTGTGTTCCATGTTTGCTGTCGTTGCATAAGTAATAATATTAATTTAACCTTAATCTGAATAAACATGTTGTAAATATAATATTATCACTTATTGCTTATTGTTACTCAATATGAAATTATGTCGTTGATTTAAATATATGCACACGAGTTTCTCCACGCCTTAACAAATGGTGAATCCGACACCACCCACAAAATTGCTTACATTGCCTTGGGGCTCTTTTTTCCTAACTTCGGAAATATCAGATATCCACAGAAACACTCTTTTGTCTGATTTCTGGTCATAAATTTCTAAGAAGAAAACATTTCTAGGGCAGTAAATAGGGGGAGGGTCATGTTAAAATTTCTTTGGCTCATTCTGTCTTGAGATTTCCATAGTGCTTTTAAATTGGGCCTTCTTCAATTCTTAATTTTCTTTCTTACAAAATTTAGATATTTTTTCTAATTTATTATAAAAGCTTTTTTTCCCTTTAATCATCCTAAATGTTTCAACTAGCCTAATTGTTTAATTTACTTAATTATTGTAGTTGATTTTATTTTGTTATTTTTCAAATTAATCGTAAGAGAACCCGTGAACTAGGAATTTCTATATTAAATTTTCGTAGGATATTATAAGAAGACATAAATCTTTCACGTTGGAGGTAAGCAAATGTTTTTATTAAATCAATTTTTGTTGTCGTTATGGAAAACGTGGAAGGTTTGCGCAGTTTTTTATATATGCATTGTGATTTTTTTGTTTATTTATTTAAATGGCTGGCCACTACTCAATTCCCTCTTTGACTAGCCTGTCTGCCAAAACTTTTGATTCGGTCTCTCCAGGATGAAATTGAGATAACAAATTTAAATTTATTTTAATTTTACTTACTGCTAATAGACAGAAACGACATATGATTTTGTTTAATAGAGCATTGAAATCAAATGATCATCAGCTAAACAAATGTTTAAACATGAGAAAAAAATTGTTTAAAACTCCTGTATGACCAAATTTTCCATGTTTCCCCTATACATGAAATATATTATATTTCGTACACAAAATTAATTTATTTAGTTAGCTTATGATTTTATTGATCATATTTGTTTCTGTTAATAAGGCTTTTAAATTTCCAAATCAAAGTCGAAACAATTTCTTAAAATTGTCAGTCGAAACTATATACGAAATTTTGACAGCTTTGTTTTTATTTTAAGCGTGTGCATTTAATTTAATAAAATAAAAATAAAGAAAGAAATTGTTTAAAAGGTAATTATGCTCGATCATGAGACTATTTAATATCTGTTCCTAAGGATCAGAATTCCTTTTTATTTTACTTTATTGTAAAAATGATATATTTAATACTTTCATATGATATGCTGCAATTTTAAATACCTAAAAGATGACTGAAATTGTCAAATCAAAGACAATTAATACTTTTAATTTTATATTATCGCAGTATTTAGAGCAGAAAGTTGCTTGTGGGTGTGGATGATAAAAGTAAAAGAAGCATGCAAAAAAAAAAAAAAAAAATCCAGTTAATGCCCTCAATATTATATTTTTAAACTTCTCGAGAAAATGTAGTAAAAAAATAATTCTCGAACAAATTTATATTAAGTAAGAACAAAAAAAAAAAAAAATGATTTCAAAATATGCTGAATCACTAGTGAGACAGGTGGGATGAAAGACATTGAAACCAATTTGATTGAATAGTAAAACTAGAAGGTGTTTCTAAAATCCGGAAATCAATCAGGCTTCAATTTTTTTTTTTTTTGTCACAAAATTTATCAGGGGCTATTCGTTAGATTTCAATATGGGTTATGTTTTTTCTTTAATTAAATATTAAACATTAACAAATATTTGTCTTTTGAAACCTAGCATTCTGTAATAAAAATAATTATTCTATAATTGTAATTCTAAAACTAATTGATTTAAAGCTTTAGTGTGTTTCCATTGATATATTAAATGTCTTCTATCGGCGGAACCCCGTCATTACGATTAAATATTATTAAGGTAATTACGAATATTATAACCTAAAAACAGACTATTTTTAAAATATTTTATTAGAGCAATGTAGATTTTTCATCGTTTTATCATTATCAATCTTAAATAAGGTTTTATATCTGACAGTTAAATTTGCAGTCCTTGTGTTATATCTGTCCCCTGATCAAAATAGCTTTTTGTTTTGTCCGTAAAACTATACTATGTAACAATTGAAAAAAAAATCGAAATTTTTACAATTTTATATGCATAACCATTTCGAAGTTCGTTCAAAACGGGGCATGGTATCTTTAGATAGAATACTTTATGTGTGTAATTAAATGTACTTTATTTGCGAAACATTTAAATATTTCAAAAGCCAATCGATGCATATAAAAATAACATTTTGTGTCAAAATGTTCCTTAAATAATTTGTTAAATGTGCGTGAAATTTCTAATTTTTATTAGCGAATAATTTTTGCGTTATGAGAGTAAGAAGGGTAGAAATTTTTTGAAATAGCGGTTACTGCTACAACTATTTTTCTTTATTACAGAAGTAATTTTTACGCTTACAATGTATGGTAAATTACACCATACAGTACAAAATACATAGATAACAGAAAAAAATTAGATTTAAATTTACATTAAAAGGAATCTGTACATTATGGTATCAATATTAGTGATTTTAGATTCTTAGAAACACACTTGAATAAAATAATGTGAGAAAAAAATGTAAAGTATAAAATTCGTTTTAATTTAAATATTTTGAATTAATTTGTTTAAGCCCCCCTGTCGGGGAAGACTTGACCCCTTGTCGGGCAGAGTCTGGCGCCACCCTTGTTTTAATATAACGATCTGACAGTAATGATACATAAATTAAGGAAAGATATTATTTTGGCAATTAATTCAACACTTATATCTAGTATTGGCGATTGAAATGGGCTGCAGGTGGCGTGGAGCTGAACTCTCTAAGCAGAACTCTCTACCTATCCCAAGTAGCACCTGATATTAGATATTACCAGAAAATCGGCAAAATCTAACGTTATCCTGCACAACTTCTAAGAATAGAAAGATACAAGAGGTCGCTGTTTGCTCAGCATCGTATAATATTAGATTCTATGCAAACTAAGATTATCTAGCGTTCGCCATAGTATTATTTTGCATTAGTTATAACGCTTTATAATATTAGATTTTGTATTTTCTGATATTATCTTGCTTTGCTCTTTATTTTTGGAGTAAGCAAGAGGAGGATTTGGATGGTAGTAGAATAATTCGGCGATATAATTTTACTTAATTTTCTGTATTGCTGTGAAGCAGTAAAACATAGAACAATAGTTTCATAATGTCATTCCATGCATTATTACATAGCAATACAGAAATACTAAATATAATTATTTTAGCGAACTCTGCTACCATCCATTTTCCTCCCTCTTACTCCAAAGTATATCTTATGTTCTGCTGATTTTTTTTTAATATTTCAAATTTATTTAAGAAATAATACTATATCACAACTTTTATTGATATTTTTTTCCTTTCTTTATGCAATGGGCTTTCTGGCAAATTTCATATCATTAATAATTTTCAAGTTTTTAATTTTAAAATGTACTCTTAATTTTTTTTAAAAAAAAAATGAGCTTATTTTATCAAAATCTCAATTGAATTTGTTAGTTTGTAATATTACAGGTTCAGACCCAATTGTCAAGTCCAAATTCTGTCTTTTATGCAGTAAAAGATGGGATAATAATTGATTCAAATTTAATTCCAATAAATTACATTATAGTTAAAAGGTTACATGGAAATAAAATATTATATCTCGCCGAGTGGGGAAAATGTTTAACCGATGAAACAACATTTCTCGAACCAAACTTGTGCGTGAATGTTTATCTCCTCACCAACTACAGTTCACTTAGTTCAAAGTTCGGTTAGTAGAAGTTGAAGTATTATAGTCTTATTTTGCAACTGCGTCAGGGGGCAGTTACTGTTTGGGAGTTTTGACTCAGTAGTGAGGATACTGCAGTACCCCCCTCCTAGTGTAACGTTACCTGAAACGTGCAGGGAAACGTACTTTACGTCTCGAACGTGTATGTTTAGCCTTGTCTTCTGAATGTTCAGCATCTGTTGTTGTTGACTCAGCAACCTCCGGAGTTGGGCTAGAATGGTTGGCCACTGGTTCTTGAATGTTCAAGATGTAGGCTGGCTTTAGCCAGCCTATGGTCACAAACTTGGATTTTTTGCCTACTTGAACCTTTTATACTTTGTCAGTTCTTTCCAGTACCTCGAAAGGTCCATCGTAAGCTGGCTTAAGTGGCGGTTGAACAGCATCGTGTCGGATGAAAACTTGCTTGCACGTTTTGAGGTCGGTCGAGATGAATGTTCTACCCTCGGTGTCATGATTCCTGGTTGGTGAAGGGGACAATTTTGCCATAGTTTCTTTCAGACGCTGCACAAATTCACTGGCATTGAAATCCTTTGGTGTTGGCATTAGAAATTCTCTCGGCAACTTCAAGGCAGTTCCGTAAAACAGTTCAGCTGTTGTAGCCTTTATGGATTCCCGGAATGCAGAACGCATTCCTAATAATACTGTGGGTAAGACCTCTGTCCAACGATCAGTTAGATGAGCTTTTAATGAGGCTTTTAATGTACGGTGCCAATTTTCAATCAAGCCATTAGAAATGGGGTGATATGCCGTCGTATGGATGTGTTTAATGCCTAATAATGTCCTTAATGATTTAAATAGTTGACATTCAAATTGTTTACCCTGATCTGTTGTCACTATTTTAGGAATACCGAATCGGGCGATCCAACTTTCGTATAAAGCACTAGCTACAGTTTCGGCCGAAATGTCTGAAATTGGACGAGCCTCAACCCAACGAGTGAAGCGGTCGATCATTGTCAAACAATACGAATAACCGCGGGAAGGTGGAAGGGGTCCTACAATAGCTATGTGTATATGCTCGAATCTTTTGTCTGGGACTTTTATAGTCTGAACTGGGCTGTTTGTATGGCGATATATCTTAGCTTTCTGACACGGTATACACGATCGTGTCCACTTTGTGATATCTTTCTTTATGTCTAGCCATACGAATCACGATGTGAGAAGCTTCACCGTGGCTTTTATGCCTGGGTGAGCGAGATTATGTAATGCGTCAAAAATGCTTTTTCTATATTCGAGCGGAAGATAAGGACGGACGTTTTGGGTAGAAGTATCTCAAAAGAGTTGGACATTAGTTCCTGGTACTATCATTTTTTGAAATTTCAAACCCGTGTTTGATTTCACGAGGTCCTGTAATTCGGAATCCGTACTTTGGGCATGTGCTACGGCTGCATAATCTAAAATCTCAAAAAGTTCTAAAGCATCTAACCTCGACAGCATATCGGCTGGTATATTTTCGGAACCTTTAACAAACCGAATATCAGTACTGAATTGACCGATATAGTCCAAATGTCGTAATTGCCTTGGGGAACACTTATCCGATTTTTGGAGAAAGGCGTATGTGAGTGGCCTATGATCCGTGAAAATCGTGAACTGACGTCCTTCAAGCATATGAAAATGCCAAAGGTTTGATATCTTGTTCGTTGTTAGTGTTCGTAATTTGATTAAGTGAAGCTCCTACAGCTGTGTCGCTAGCGTCCGTGAAAAGCGTTAAATGAGCTTCCGGGTCAGGATGAGCCAAAATGGTGGCCTCTGCTATCTGCTTTTTACATGCCTCAAATGCTAACGTTTGAGATTCGTTCCACTCGAGATGATTTTTTTCCTTACTTTTCTTGCCTTTAAGCATATCGTTAGGAGGGGCTTGAATATGGGCAGCATTTTTAATGTTTCGACGATAATAATTCAATAACCCCAGGAAACGTTGTAACTCCTTCGTGGTTTGGGGCAATTTACATTTTAAGATTGGCTCAACGCGTTCTGGTTGTGGCTTAATTCCCTCTTTATTAACTAAATAACCTAAAAAGGATAGTTCTGGGACCCCCAAGACGCACTTTTTTTTAATTAATTCGAATACCATAGTCGTCGAGCCTTTTCAGAACCATTTCAATATGTTTTTTGTGTTCATTCTCTGTACCGCTTGCTATAAGGATATCATCCAAATAACCAAAAACAAAATCAAAACCTTGCAAAACTTCATTAATGAATCTCTGGAATGTTTGCGCCGCATTGGACAATCCAAATGGCGTGAATAAAAACTCGTATAAACCGAATGGGGTTGTTATTGCAGTTTTGGGAATATCGTCTGGGTGTACTGGTATCTGGTGATATGCGCGAACTAAATCTACTTTCGAAAAAATAACTTTACCGTGAAATTGGCTGGAAAAGTCTTGTAAATGGGGCAAAGGATATCTATCCGGAATCGTGATCCGGTTTAATGTTCTGTAATCTCCAGTCGGTCGGAAATCATTTCCATTGTCTTTAGGCACTAGGTGCAAAGGGCTAGACTAATTTGATGTACTAGGGCGGCATATACCATGTTCTAACATATATTCGAATTCGCGTTTGGCGGCCGTTAATTTCGCGGGGTGTAATCTACGCGGTCGCGCAAAAACCGGTTGTCCGCGAGTTAAGATTCTGTGAACGGTATGTCTTACCTCTCTGATTTTAGGATAGGGGCGTACCACCTCACTGTATTTGTTCAAAATATCCCGATAAGCAGCGTCATTTGCAATTAAAGTTACTTGAGGTGTGTCATCCGCGGACTTAGTGCCCGTACTGACAAGATTGGTCAGCGGATCTTTAAGACAACCATGTTTAAGGTCTATCAACAAACCGTAATGTCGCAAAAAATCTGCCCCGATAATAGGCTTATTTATGTCAGCAAGAATAAATGACCACTGAAATTTACGACGTAAATTTAAACTAAGTGTTACCCTTTTAACGCCATATGTTTTGATTGTTGTACCATTCGCCGAATATAACGTTATATTATTTTCGCTGCTAATTTTAAAATTGTGTCGCTTGTACGGTAAAACACAAACATCGCTACCGCTATCCACTAAATATGTTAATTTTGAAATAGGCTCAGATACAAAAAGGCGACTTTTATTATCGGGTTTGAAATCACATTGCGCCAGAGTATGTGATTTCTTCTCTAGTTTTCCTGTTTTCTAAACTTGCAAGGGGACTTACAGCGTTTCGTTGCATCTCCAAATTTAAAATGATACCAGCACTGATCATACTTTTTGGGTGTTTGTGAGCGATTACGCTGGCGAAAAGAATTTTTGCGTTCGTGATTTCGGGAAAGGCGTTCAACTTGTTTAGTAAGTTCCGCTATTTGTGTTCGCAATTCACTCATTTCCGAAGATGGATTTGAGCAACGTACTGCATCAACATTACCGCCCGTGGTCTCACGAATTTTGTCGGCCATTACTGCGAGCTTTTCCGTATTATCGTCGGAGACTGAAAGAATCGCCTGTACTTGATTTGGTAAGCGCTGTAGCCAACGAGTTTTAAGCACATCATCGCTAAGAATTTTATCGGCCAATTGCCTCATCTTTCGCAATAAATGTGAAGGTTTGTCGTCACCCAGGGTTAGTTCTGATAATACCGCTTTGATTCTTCTTTGCTCCGAATCAGAAAATTCGCTTATTAACCGCGATTTAAGAGTAGATTATTTTTCGGTGACTGGCGGCGAGAGCACGATATCACTAACATAACTCAAGATGTCGGAGGCAAGGGCCGATACTACGCAATAAAACTTCGTATCATCTTGGGTAATTCCTGATACAACAAACTGCGCTTCAATATTGGCGAACCAAAGTATGGCGTGCTTATCCCAAAAGGGAGGTAATTTTAACCCTACTCTGCTAACCTGCGTTTGTTGAGTATCGTCGTTCGGCATGGTAATAAAGCTCAAATAACTGATCAGAAAAATGGACAGATATAAGGTCCTACCTTGTATTGAAGAGGCTTTGACGATGCAGTTTATCCAATCATTAGCTGGAGAACATCTGGCATGCGAAATAATCCATTCGTGGAGAAACAACGTGAGTAGTGCACCAAATGAAGGTATATTTAGTTGCTATAACACCGTCGCAGACCATAGAAAGTCTTTAAACGTGGAAGATTTGAATTAAAGCGAGGATGTAACAAGATCCTCTGTCGCTACTGCATGCTTAAGAAAAAAATTTTACAAGGGTCACCACTACAGGTTCAGACCCAATTGTCAAGTCCAAATCCTGTCTTTTATGCAGTAAAAGATGGGATAATAATTGATTCAAATTTAATTCCAATAAATTACATTATAGTTAAAAGGTTACATGGAAATAAAATATTATATCTCGCCGAGGATTGCGAGTGGGAAAAATGTTTAACCGATGAACAACATCTATCGAACCAAACTTGTGCGTGAATGTTTCCCACACAGCCACGGCTATCCCAAGGATATCCAAACACATCTGTTACCTATCCAAATATCCAGTGGATATTTGGATATGTTCCAGACTTCTCACAGATATCTAAGCACATCTAAGTCCATGAGTTGGATATTTTAGACATCTCTGAGATATCATTTTTGGATATCTAGAGGATAGGGTAATTTGGTTATTATAGAGATATCCAGGCATATCTAAGTCCTAGATATGGACATTTTGGATATCCTTTGGATATTCAATATAGATCAGTTTAAGACATGGATCACTGGATGTTTGTAGAATGCCTAAGAGACGTTTCAAATGGTACTCAATAGCTGACGCAGATCCAGTTTTCGATATCTCACAGATGTCAGTTTTTGGATATAGATATTCTTTTATTTACAATTCTAAACTCTGATATAATTTTCTTTTTCTGATGCAGATTTTTTTTTTCTGAATTAAAACGGAATTTTGAATTTTTTAATATTCTTAGATAACTATAATTCTAACCGTACTCAGCAAAAACTGAAACCTGATACCAAATACGAAACCGCAGAATTCAGTTTAAGCGTCTTCTTTTCATTTTACAATCTCTTTTTGATATAAAAATCATTTATTGTTGAAGTAAGTAAGAGTTTTTGTATTTAAATATTTTTTTCTTCTTCCTATTGCTTATATTGTCATTTTTATTTTTCCTATATGCATTTTGCATATCTCTGAAATGTATGCAGACATCCCTTCGATTTTTGAATTTCCATGTCAGTTAGCTTACAAATTATTGTGTGTAACATTTCATTTGGCAGGTATGCCCAAAATTAAAAAACGTATTCATTCTGAAGTTTACACAAAAATTAATGCATCATTGAATGTTACTGATGTAGCTAGGCTGTCTGAGTCTTCAAAATCGGAATCTCAGTCGCCAGCAACACCACTTGAAATAAATAATAATTCTATCTGTGTACTTCCTTCTTTTAATTCTAATGTAACTGACACAATCGAAATAGGTTCATCCTCAATAAATTCAACTCTGAATAACACCATTAAAGATAATCAAGAAGATTACCCATCGAATTTAAAAAATGATTTGGCAGTATGGGCTATTACTGATAATGTGCCTTAATCTACGATCACTAATTTGTTAAAAGTTTTAAAGAAATATCCTTGTGGTTCAAACATATCTATGTGTCTGTCAATCATATTTTATGTAAATGCCTTGCCTTAAAAGAAAATGATAATTACGACATATTTTCGTTGTATTATGAATATTAATTACATTCTAATTAAATTTCAGCTTCTTACATATATTACATAATACATATTTATTATTTTTCATACTTTTTATATTATTATTATTTTTCTGCTTATTAATTACATTCTAATTAGATTTCAGCTTCTTACCTATATTGCATAATATTATTATTTTTCATACTTTTTATATCTTATTGCTAATAAAATTGAATCGTTTACCCTTGTATGAATTCTCACAATGTACTTAATCTTCCTCATGTGAACACACTTAATGTGAACTAGATTTTTCTCTTCTCGTTAAGAGACTTATTAATATAAATAGCCCCCTTTTCCCAGATTTTGTAGTTCAGATTGACAAGTCTAAATACATTAATTTTTTTCACTCTGTAGAATTGAAAGTTTTAACAAAGGATTCCTGTTTTCCTGACAAAATCATTCCTTTAATATTAACGTTGAATTCTGTTCAATATATATATAAATATATACGATTCTTCTATTTTGTTTACCCACTTACAAATTGCAGAGTCAAATTTTTAATTTTAAATACATTAGCCATTTGTCAGGCTGATGATATATTAATGCATCATTATTTTATTTGTATATATTTTATATGTAATATTGGCTGCTGAAATTGTTAATAATTTTTTATTATTGTGGTCATCCCCGTGGCAGAATCACAGCAACATTGTCCCAGAATGTTAGGGTTCTTGCAGAAAGATTTTTCTTTTGAAAAGTTAAAAAAAATTATTTTCTTTCCTACAGAAATTTACACATATTTGAATCATGCATTTAGATAATCACTTTTTGACACGCTTAATTTACGTCGATAGTATCGTAAATCAATGTAATGTTTTGATTGTATTTTCGGCAGTTATTGATTTTCACCTGGTTTTTAAATATCTCGATTTATTTCACACTATATGGAAAATTCGAATCGTGCATTTGAGTGTTTACTTTTTAAGGCAATCATTCTGTCTAATTGTTGGCAACTATTGATTTCGTGTTAGTTTTTATATCCTATATTCATTTTTTATAGTAATTGCTTTATTCATGTAAATATCTGAAATATGTAAATGTTCCAAAGTATGTTTAATTTTGCATTATATGGATAATGACCAAGTGTATCAAAACAATGTTTCCATGCACAGACATGATTGCTTGAATGTAATGGATTATCATTGTATATATACCTTTTAATTTAAAAAAAATCATAAACTAAGAATTTCTTTATTTTAATTTTTTTTTAATATTGTAATTTCTTTATTCATGTATATATCTGAAATATGTAACTGTTCAAAAGTATTTTTAATTTTGCAATATACAGATAATGCCGACCAATTTTGTAATTGTGAAATTTCTATTGACAGATGAGGTTGCAGTTGTGCCAGTGACCTGGTTGTCAACAAAAGGATAGGTGTGGCCTCCTTTAAAAGCGTATGAAGTTGGGAAACTTGTTATGTAGCTAACTGAAGCTTCTTCAGATTGGATTTGCCATAGAAATTTTTTTCCCCTCCAAATGCAATTTCAACTGGTATGTATATACCAGTTAACACACAATGTTTGTATATGATTCAATAGGATGTGATGAACTATGTATAATTTTTGTTATTGAATTAATTTGTTCTTCTCAGGTACGACCTCAGAGTGCTGTACATTTCACTATTTTATTATTTACTTCCTTGCTCTTTTCTTACTTTTTTTCTCCCTTTGGTTTCTAGCCCAGATCTGGATGTAAAATTTGAATATATACATTAATTCAATCTGATACAATTGTTCTTAACCAACTTTGGAATGTTAAAGCTTATTCATATTACCTAAACCTATTACCAGACCCAATGCTAGACACTATTAAAACTCCCATTTCTAAACAAAATAATTTTGAAATTAAAAATAGTATATATTACAGGGTGGCCACTCACTCTGGAAACCGGGAAAACCGGGAATTCTCAGGGAATTTTGAAATACCACTGGAAAACCGGGAATTCTCAGGGAATTTCACGTCGATTCTGGAAAATAATTTTGTCGCGCGTCGCCGCTCTTTTCTTCCCATTCCGTTATGTTTACTTTTTCGGAGCGAAACGCGTCTGCTTCATCGCGATCAAGCATCACGTGATTATCCTCCAATGAACGCTTCATGTCCTTGTGCCTCTTTGTGGATGTTGTAACTGAAGAACAAGAATCAGTAAGAAAATCGGAGCAGTGTTCAAAGGAAGTTCGTTCTGGAATGATATTGGTAAGTTTTGATTTTTGTATTCTATTAATTTTACAGGATCGCAATTTTTTGAGAGTTGAAATAAAAATATTTAAAATTGCTTTAATTTATGTAAATAAGCTATAATTATGCTTTAATTTATCTAAAATTTCGATTCCATATTTGACCATTACAAATTATATCGAGAATTCGAATTAAAATAATATTCTGATTTAAAAATCTCTAATAAGAAACTGATGTGTTTTTTTATTATTAAATTAATTAAACTATTTTTCATTTTAAACAAAAGTCTATTGTAGAATTTCGAATATTTTTTGCTTTATTAATTTTTAACTTTTTTGTGTAAATTTTATTATTCTTCATCGAATATCCCGATTTTAAAACAAATTTCCTTATAGAAAAGTTTTATTATTTTTCAGTAACTTTGTACTTTTACGCCAAGAAATTGAATTTAAAAAAAAAAAAAATAATAATAAATTAAAAAATCATCGATGTATACAATTTAAAGTAGAAAAAAAAGTAATGGATTTTTTCTTTGATTAATAATTTAATCTAATTATTTGTTTATCATTTCATTTGAAACAAAAATTTTATCGTAAAATTTCGAATTAATATCGGAAATTAAGTATAATTTAAGAGACAAGTACATCGATTAGGAAACTTTGTTTTTCTATTTTCCAGTAACTTTACATTATTTGATTTTTATTATTTTTTCCCCCAGAATTCCAATTTTAATTTAAAAATTGTTGTCTAGGGACGTTTTTGTTTTACAGCAGAGAACCATTTATCCGATACCCAGAAAACCGGCAAAACTTTTGCTCGGTTTTCCCGCCATTTAAAACTAGAACGATTATAAAAAAAAGTGGAAATTGGACTCATCCTTGAAGTTGAGTAGAGGAAAATGTGAGAAAGGGGAGAATGTTTTTCCCCGTTTACCCAGAGATACGTCATTTCTTCGGTGACCTTAAAGATCTTTAAATCTAGAGGGGGCAGGGAGGGGACGAATGTTTTATTTTCAAACTCAAAAGAGAGGCTTGCTGTTTTATTTTTCTCTTTGATTTATGAGGGGGTGGGGGAAATGCGTTGCACCTGCATATCATTGAACCGAAGATGGAAGAGAAAAATATATTTATCTATTTGACATCGATTAATAAAAATAAAATATTTTTCTTTTGAATAAATTCTGATTCTTTAAGAGTGCGGTGTCATTTGCAAGTTTTTCTTGATGTTAAATCACATCTGCTTTCGTTAAGAGTCTTGTTTTTATAAAAAAAATAAAAGGAGAATTGTTTATTAATTTAAACATACGATTATTTTATGAAGCAGATTGCAGTTTTGTTTTTCTGATTCCACTACGTTTGATTTTTTTTCCTTTTCACTATAAATTTCGCACTCAATAAATTATTTCTTTTTATTCATAAATTTTATCATTAGTTTTTTTTTTTTGGAAGTGTCGGCGATTGAGCTGATTTTATTTCTTCATTATCGTTTGCCAGTTCTTTTTAAATTTTTCTTATATATATTTGCTGTAACTCTTAAACATGATTTTAAAAAAAATAATTACAGCTGTTTATGATTGCAAATCTTTTAAGAGTTTAATCTGATTCCGATTTTAAAGGATTTTAGATTTTATTTTGCTTTTAATTTTTTTCTATTTCTACTATAATTATTAAATGCTTTTTTTAATATTACTGTGATGAAATTTTTAGTTGCGATTGGGGAAATAATTATTTTCTTTTATTTTCTAATGCAAATTAATTATAATTTTATTTAATTTTATTCACTAATTTATTTTATTTATATATTATCGCCGAAATGTTGCATTTTTACAATGGACGTTAACTACTCCGAGCGGATTTTCCGGAGGTTCTAAAAATAAGGGGTGCATATTATAGGCCAGAAATTAAGGTAGATGCTTTGTAACCAAGGTGGTCATTAATCGTTAATGTTTTTAATTGACAAAAAAATTTTTAGATTGTTTTTTATTTTCCTCAGAACAACGCCTTTTTTCACTTATTCATTTTTTAAGATTAAAATGAAAACATTCATTTATTTTTCTTAGTGCAGTTATCATCTGCTATGATAATAGTTAGCTAGTGGAGTGCATTAAGTATCTAGACTTTTTCTCAAAAAATGAGCGGGAATATTTAACAATGCTGATTTTTTGGTAGGTCACTAGCCCCTTTATTGATAGAAAAAGCTTATTAGAAGTTTTAATACATTTATGACAAGATTTTTATTCAGAATGTGACTAACTAAATTCTATTTTGGAATGTGATTAGCTAAATTCTATTGTTTTTAGCAGATTTGTAGTCTATTTTTCTGCAACCTTTTATCAGTAGTTAAATTTATTTTCAAAATACAAACGAAAACAAAGTGTTCATTAAGATTTTATTTTTAGGTGGCTTGAAACGATGGCGCCTGGTTTTAAAACATCATTTAAGACAGAATGGATGGAAAATCCTCATTATGCCCCATGGTTACGTGAGTGCCTGACTGACAAATTTTCTGCAGTGTGTAAATTATGTAATTCTGTATTTTCCCTGAGCAATATGGGAAAACAAGCACTAACTAGTCATCAGAAATCCAGGAAACACAAAAAAGCCGTTATTAGCAGAAATATGTCTGATGATTTGAGGAGTGCATTTAGCGAACAAGATTCTACTACCAAAAATCTTGTATTAAATTCTCTAAATGAGCCAGCTAAAAAGGATGCATCATTAGTTTCTTTTTTGAGATCAGAAAGTGTATCAGAAGCAGAAATCTTGTGGTGTTTGTATGCAGTGATGGAACACTCTTCTTTTCGTTCTGCGGGTCGGGCAGTACTTTTAATGAAAAAAATGTTTACTGATAGTGAAATAGTGAAAAAAATATCTCTACAAAGAACCAAAATAACATACACCTGTGTTCATGGTATTGCTCCATATTATAAGGAGCAATTACAAAAAACCATAGCTAGCTGTCATTATTTAGTTATGGGCTTTGATGAAAGTCTAAATAAAATCGCTCAGAAACAACAAATGGACGTAAGTGTTCGACTTTGGAATAAAGATACAAATAAAGTCCAGACACGATATTTGACATCAGTATTTCTTGGTCATTCGACAGCAAAGGATTTGTTGGATAACTTCAAAGAAGCCATTACCCAATTTTCCATCAATAAAAATAAAATAATTCAAATATCTATGGATGGACCTAATGTCAACCATAAATTTCTCAATGACCTTAAAAAAGAACTTGAGGAAATGCCGCAAGATCCTGTGATGTTAGATATAGGTAGCTGTGGACTGCATACAATCCATTGTGGGTTTAAACATGCAATAAAGTCTACAGGGTGGAATGTAGTGGACTTTTTACGGGCGCTATACTACATTTTTAAAGATGTACCGTCACATAGAGCTGATTTCATATATTTCACAGGATGTGAAAAATTTCCAAAGAAATTTTGTGCAATCCGATGGATTCAAAATGTAGAAGTTGCTGAGAGGGCATTAGAAATGTTGCCTCATATTTTCGAATTTGTAAAAGCAGCAAAGAAGGAGAAAAAAATCTATGTTGGCTCAAAAAATTTCGGTGTACTCTCGGAGTGTATCAAAGACAGTTTCTTTGCTGCAAAATTGGCATTTTTCCAGTCATTAGCTGCTTTTATTGAACCATTTCTCACAGAATTTCAGACTGATGCTCCATTAGCTCCTTTACTTTTCTCTAATTTAACATCAATTTTAAGATCCCTTCTTGATAAATTTGTAAAACCCGATATTTTAGTGGAGAACTCTTCAAAATTAGGAAAAATAGATTTGTCATTGGCAGATAATCTGCTTCCAATCAACAAAGTTGCTCTCAGTTTTGCAGTTAAGGATGAAATAAGGAAAATAAAAGATTCTTCACCTTCTGAAGAATTTTCATTTAGGAAAGAATGTGCAATTGCTTATAAAAAATTCTGTGAAAAGATTTTAGAAAGATCACCTTTAAAATTCCAGTTAACAAGGGGACTATCTTGTCTTGATCCTGGTGTAATTTTAAATACAGCAATTGCTGAAAAACGGCTTTCATCTTGCCTTTCAATGTTGGTATCTAGCAATTGGATATCAGGTATCAAGGCTGACAGTGTGAAAGATAGTTACAAAACATTCATTCGGAATCCTCTAGTTAAGAAAGAAATGGAGCAATTTGAGAAGAGGGAAAAACGACTGGATAATGTTTTCTTCTCTCTATTTGAAGTTTGCAATGCACCAGAAAATTTACGTTCCTTTGTTAAGTTTCTCCTCATATTGTCACACGAAAGTGCTTTTATAGAAAGGGGCTTTTCTATTAATTCAGATTGTTTAATAGAAAATCAACATGAAGATAGTTTAGTTGCTCTTAGGCAAATTCATGATGGTGTTATGGATGCTGGTGGTGTTGAAAATATAACTGTGACGAAATCCATGATAAACTACGGAAAACAGGCTCACACACGTTATATCGAAGTATTAGAAAAAAGGAAGGAGGCAACAGAAGAAAAAAAGAAAGTTATGTTAGAAAAGAGGCAAAATGAAAAATTAAAAAAAGAATTGCATGTTAAAAAACAAAAATTAACGGCTGATTTTTATTTAGAAACTTCTTTAATTGATGAACAGTTAAAAGCTATCAGAAATTAAATGTTAAAAGCTTTCAGTTATTCACTTGTTGAGCTATTTATGCTGTACAATTTGATTAACTCCACTTTTTAAAACATCTCAAACTTAAGTGTCAAAGAATATATTAATATATATATAGGTATATTTTTTATATTTATATTTAAAATAAGTTTCCCAGATAATATAAATGAACATCATTATATGACTAAATATTTTTGGCTTTTCATTTATTGATAATTTATTTCACAAGTAATTTCGATCTCAATTCTAAACTTTTAGTTTGATGGAGTTGATCAATTTGTGTAATAAGCTATTTATATAACAACTTTTTATTTTATACAAAATAAAGTTTCTAAAATTCATCAGATCTTGTAAATGTGTATCCACATTTGTAAAAGAAATTCATACAACACATTTTAAATGCAACACAGCTGTATATATAATTTTTTATTTACTGTATATTGTTGTATAACTAATAAATTTATGAAGTCTCGTTAATGTTGCGTTGTGGTATCTGGAATTTTAGAAATTTACTCTGGAAAGTCTGGAAAACTCAGGGATTTTTTTTTGGTCTGGAGAGTGGCCACCCTGTATTACAAATCTTCAACAAAATTTTCATTTATTTTATATGTTTACTGATTTGATTAAATAAATCAAAATGACGTAAGAAGTATAAAACATTTTTATTTATGAGCTGATTTTAATTTGATAAAAAGAAAAATATATATATATGTATATATATGCACACATACATACATACACTTATATTTAAAAACATGTATTAAAATTTTTATTCTGGAAATTTTTCCGAAATAAAAATTTTAACAATCCTATCATTTTTTTAAACATAACTTTATATAAATCATATTTTTCCAGAGAAAAGAAAAAAATCAATAGAGAGTTTTTTCTTTTTGGTCAATAAAAAAATAAAACTTTCCAAGCAAAAATATTGCGAGATTTTTTTTTTTTTTTTTAGCAGGATGCAAAAATTATGCATAACAAAAGATTTTTCTTTTTCAGTTATTATATAAATAATATTTTAAATTTAAAAAATAATTATCTAATATATATAACCAAGTTAGGTAATAAAGTGTGATGAAATCTACCTTCATTTTCTAACGTAACAGGTTGCTTAGCAGTTTTAAAAAGTGCTAAAAGATGCTTATTTTTGATTTTCATATTTTAAAAGCCATTTAAGGTGTTTTTTTTTTTTTTTTTATTGTGGGTTCGTAAAAAGTGCTTAGTTTTCTATCTTTTAAAAAGAGTTTTTTTTAGCGTACCGATTGTCTCAAATTACTGAAATAAAAAAAAAACGTGATTTTCACAATTTTCTTTACAGTATTTAACCAAAACTTGTTTAAGTTTTTAAAAATGTGTTTGTATTTTTTTTGAAAAAGTGATAAAAAATATTTTATGAGTGCTCATTTTTTGTTGAAAAATTTGACTACGCATATGCTGTATACACCTGCATTTGACTATGCATGCTGTATTATTACTGTATCCTTAAATGATAAAGTACATTTCGGTAAATTTTAAGAAGCAAAAATATGGAGAAGGGTTGCAACAAAAATGTTTGGAACTAATATGCTAATAATTTAACCACTGATCTTTTTATTTTCACCGGCACACATTTTAGAATTTTTTTCTTAGTATAAATTAAAAGGATTTTCATGCTCTTTCTGGTAGACTTCTCCATAATTCCTACTATTTTTATCAATCAAATTAGTTTTAGCTTATTGCTTTTAATCAGATTATAGAAAAGATAAATGTGTACATTATAGTGGCAAAATAGTGCATATCATTCTGTATGCAATTAAATAGTTAAAATTTATTGAGAGTAAATGCTATTTAAAAAAATCACATTCAACTTTTTTCATTTTTACTCATTTCTGTGAACAAAGTAAACTACATAAAAAAAATTTCAAATTTTAGCTATTTTTATTAAAAAAAAATTCTAATTGAGAATGGAGGGGTAAAAAAAATCTGTTAAGGAAAGAATAAATATTTTTCTTGAATGTCGTTCATAAATATTTAATTTCGATCATTTCTAAAACTTATGCTATGCTATTACTCTGTTTTTAGGTGCTGTGAGGAGAAATCCTTCGATCCAAGATAATGCAACAGACCATGAAATTGAAAAATCTATTAAAAAAAACTGGTTGCGGCATGCAAAAGCAAGAAATGTTTCTTCATTAAAAAATTTTAAATTGTGAATTTACTTTTTTGTAAATAAACTATTTATATATGATTGTTTAGATTTATACCCATATTTATTTAACACCCTTTTCAATAAGCATGAAGATATAAAAAAATTTCAGTTTCAGAAATGTTCCTTTTTTTCTAATTTAAATTAAAGCTCATAATAATAATTTAAACATTTCTTAAAGTTAATTTAACTTTTTAATTTTAGAAAATTTTTAATTTTTAATTTCATTGATGTCTTACAAATTTTTTTCATAATTGAAAAAATTCAGAATTTTGAAATATTTTCATATTATTCCTTCAATTATTCATTTTTCAAATACAACCACTTCTTTTCTTCCAATAGAAATGTTTATGCATTGAATTGTAATTACGTTTCCAATTTAATACACTCATTCTGAATATTACAATCCCCGCGGAAAAAAAATTTATTTCAATAAAATTTTACTAAATTCAGTATTTTATAAAATGAATTGTTTTAATAAACTTCTTAAGCTAGCAATCAAAGCAAAAATTAATTTAAAATATACAAATATTTCAAATTAGAATTCTGAAACTATTTGTCAAATAAAGTAAATCAGGTATTACGAGAGTGTTTTACATATATCCTAACATTTTGCAATTAATATCCTCAAAACTTACATGATATACAATCTAAATATACTCATAATACAAGATAAATTCAATTTAATAAGAAATGCTCAATTAAAAATTTGTATCGTTTAATAATAAATAATACAAATTTAGTAAAGATGCATTTTTTAAATACTTTAGTAAACAAAAATGAAATATGTCTCAGACATTCAGGGTTGTCTCTGAGATATCTAAAAGAATATCCAGAAACTAAATATAACAGACATCTGAACGATATCAATGTTTAACTTTGGATAACCGTGGTAGGTCAAAGATATCTGTCAGATGTCTCTTGGATATGCAGCAGACATCAATATCCAAATATCTGCTAGACATCACACAGATGCGACCCCTGGATTTCTGTTGGATATTCAGATGTCTCTGGGATCTCTGATGGATATGGCAATATCCAGTTTTTTTTATCCAAGAGATATCTCTAAGATGTGTTGTGGCTGTGTGGGTTATCTCCTCACCAACTACAGTTCAAAGTTTGGTTAGTAGAAGTTAAGTATTATAGTCTTATTTTGCAACTGCGTCAGGGGGCAGTTTTGACTTAGTAGTGAGGATACTGCAATATATATACAAAATTTATTTTTAAATGTGTAACTTAAGCCATTTGCAATTTCACAATTATCATTCATTATTTATATTCTGAAATTGTAAATTAAGAAAACAAAACCACATAATTGCTAAGTTAAATTAACATTTGAATTGAGTCGAAAATTTAATTTAACTTAACTTTTTTTTCTACTATATAACTAAGTCATTCATTTCCAAAAATATTAAAATAAAATTATATCTCGAATTTTTAAACTGCTTTTTTTTGTAATAACTGAAATAATAAAGAAAATGAAAAAATATTCAAATTACTTACTTTGCATAAATTATTTCACTTCTATCACTAAAATTAAAGAGAGAACTACTTACGTAACTTTATCCTTTCAAAATCTGAAATTTTACTTACAAAACACTTGAAACCAAACCTAAAAGCACCTGTAGAAATTTTTTCAGGGAGTGGAAACAAAAAAAGCCTTTATGAATTTCTATTAAAAAAATTTGCAATTATTTTTTGTAATGTAAAAATAATTTTACATTGGGACATCAGAAATTTTTAGCGATTCAATAATTAGTTAAAGTACTATGTACTTTTATTTACTTAAAGTTTAGATAACATTTAAATGTCAAAACCAAAAAAAATTTGTAAATATTGTATTTTATCACAATTAAATTTGCACAAACATTTAATTGCATACAAGAATGAGACGAAAAAACATAATACTTTTTTACTATAAGTTGCTTTTATATTGATCCAAATTTGACTACCATCAGTTACTTCTGAAAAACCTTGCTATCACAAAATATTCTTTATAATCTAAGCAATATTCTTTTCTAAATTGATCAGGAATGTTTACCATAATATAAATGTTATTCAGTCAAAAGAACTTTTTACGATTATAATTATTATACAATTATATTATTTTAAACATGATAAAAATAAAAAAGCAGAAATTTTTGTCTCAAATTTTAAATGAATAATTATGTGGAAGTTTCCAAAATTAAAATAATAAACACAATGAAAATGAAATGAATAATAATGAAAATCCTCAAGAGTTTGAGTTATACATAAAATCAGCATTAAAAAAAAAAAAAATTGCTTCTGATATCACAGAAATTAAATGGAGAAATACTTACGTAGCTTTATTCTTTAAGTATTTGAAATTTTATTGAACAAAACCCAAACACAAAGTGGAAATTTTTCCAGAGAGTGAAACCAGGAAAGTAACTAATATTATGAAAATTGCTATTATTTTTTGTAATGTAAAAACTACTTTTAGGGGCACATCAGAAATTATCAATTCGATAATTATTTAAAGGTGTTATGTACTAAACCAACAATCTTTGCAAACAATTTACATAATATTTTAATTTCAAAACTGACAGTAAATATTATGTTTAATCCAAATTAAATTTGCACAAACATATAATAGCAATCAAGAACGAGACGAAAAAATAATAACATTTTTAACAGTATCTTTTAATAGTTGCCTTCGGTATGAATGATTAAAATTTGACTACAATCTATTACTCTTTTGAGAACGTTGCTATAAAAATAACGATTTTTGTTTAAAACAATTCCATTTCGCTGATTATAGATTATGTGTTATGACATAAATAGGTTAAGAAAAAAGCAGGTGTAACATGTAAACAATTTAAACAGAGTTTTTCAGAAAATAAATTTTAAAAAATTAAGCACACGCTAGAGTCAATTTTTTGGTATTGATCAATTAGCCATAAAAAAAAATATGTATTTAAATACCTGCTTTGCAAAGAACATTACTGATGAAAACTTAAACAAGATTCTACTCTACGTTGGTTTAAATTTTTTGCTTTAACAATAATGTAAATAAATGTTCAGCTAAATTTTTAATATTAAGCCAAAGAAATTTTTACTATTAACATTATTTTAAACATCATAAAAATATATATATACACTTCTTATCTCAAATTTGAACTAAATAATTCAAAATTAAAGTAAAAATACAATGCTAGTAGTATAAATGCCCATAAGCTTAGAGTTACTGTTTAACAATGATATTAAAATAAAATTGTTTCCGATATTTTGAAAATTTAAAAGAAACCGAATTTTATCTACATCTAATTTCAAAATGCTTAAACATTACTATCATGACTATAAAAAAAATTCTAACATTATTTCTTATTAAGTTTTATTAATGAACACATATCTGCCTATCCCATTTTCTAAAATTTCGAAGATTTATTACAAAAATGCAGTATAAATTACACAATGCAGTAGTTAAGAATAAAAAAATTAATCAAACCAAATCATGACAAACATTATTTCACAATTTAATTATATTATCTTAAAACAGAACAAAATATAAACTACACTCAACTATAAAAGCAATATATTTTTACTGTCATTGTTTAATATAAACATAATCCTTAAGAACACATATATTTGTCATTAAAAAAAAAAACTTTTATTTTTAATGCAAAAAGCAACAGTTCCGACTATGTGTTATCATTTTAATTATTATTTTTAAATAGAAAGAATTCCAAAACTTTACAGTCATTTATTTTATGCAGTTCAAAGTTCTTTTCCCTTCACTTGCAACTTTTTGCTTATGTGCAACTATATTTCAGACCAATAAACTGATGAATCGTTTCTTGATTGAAAGATTTTATAAAATTGTCAGCAACAGTAAACAACGTGTAACACACAGCAGCGATAAATCACACAGAGATACATCTTTTGTCAAACTTCTACACAACAAGAAGAGGAATTTCAGCTCCGGCAGATTTAATGAAAATCGAACAGCATATACACAGCAGTTGTTTTGTTTTCTGTCAGGATCGAAGTTACGGGCCCTCGTCTTCTACCAGTATGTCATTCTCCATTTGCAATATCCAGCAGCTTCAGACGAAGCTAAAATTATAAAAGAAGAGTTAAACTTTACATTGAAAACACTAAATTTAAAACACTACATTACTTTACTACTTTAAAACATTAAATTAGTAAATTTAAAACTATTAAGCACTGAATATTTATTTAAAACTATTGAGCACTGATTATTTCTTTAAAACTTAAATCATTTAAAATAAATTTTAATAGGTCTAAAATTTAATAGGTAGATTTCAGTAACAATACCTGCACCAAAAATTTTAGTATCACTGCGCAAGAATCGAAAAACATTTCATTTATAACTGCTCTCAAGTAATAATTTTATTCATTCTTAATTATTTTTTATTTTAAAAAAAGAAGAAATTATAGTTCAAAACCCTTAAGCCCTTTTTAATTGAAGTGAATATTCAAGTATATATACTGATACAAAAATATATCAAATTCAATGCTTTTTTTTTTTTTAAAGATAAAGTGCAATGATACTAACTATCAAAATATTTTTGTATATTGTATAAGCTGATAGAGCCAATAGGAAATATCCACACTTTTATTAAGAACTTTCTAAATAAAAATTTTAACACCTTTTCAGCACTGCTCTTCATTTGACGTAAACACAACTTTGAAAAAACCATATTGTTGCTAATTTTTTAACCATTTGCTATCATTTTTAAATTCATATAATTAATCATGTATCAATAACATGCAAATCTGTCAATACTCAAGAAATGAAAATCAAAATGTTTAACTCATTATTTTACAATATACCTATTAAACAGGAATCTTTAATTAATGTAACAATAGTGTTCTTCTTGTGAATATAATTTCAAACATTCTAAAATGTACCTAATAGTTTTAACTAAAAAGTAGCCGATTAATTAATAATTATTTTAACATGGCAAACTTCTTTACTAAATATTATTTTTTATCTTTATCATTGTTGCAGTGAAATTCTGTCAGATGCGAATTACCATGTAAACATTGTTTTTACGAGCCTATTCTAAACTAACTATAATACTTGTAATTTATAGTCGGACAATACGTTTTAACAGAGTAGTCAACAACTACAAGCAAACATTATTAAAAATGAGCACAATCATAATATTTATTGAGAGATTCATTAAATTAATTCTTGAATGTTTTGAAGAAGCGGTCAAGATTATTAAGTACACTGAATGTTTCTACAGGAAAAACACTACCTACGATACTACTTTAAAGTTTTATGTATCTATCATTGAAATTTATAAAGTTTACTAAATTATAGATACCTTTGAAGTTAAAAATGTCATTCTAGCTGTTTACCACGATCAATGGCGGCGGCGGCGATGTAAACATTCCCATTCCAGGAAGTTACAACTCAGCAATTGCACTGGCGGAAACAGCTTATTTCTGCTAATATTATGTTTTCTTGCATAAGTTTGAAGTGGCTAAAAATCATATTTTAAGTTATATTTAATTTATTGTTTTCTTTCATAAATAAATGGTCTTCGGATCATCCTCAGGGATGTTTCCCAGACCGTCGCCAATAGCCCATTGTGCAGCTCTAGTGCGACGTAAATTAACTACATCCACATCATAAATAAATGTTTATTTATTAATAATAAGGGATAACCTTTCACAAAAATGTGGCGCTGTACCAAAAGTAATGAAATAGATGATTATTTTGAAATTTCGGATGTTAGATCGAATACTATGTAATCTTGCATCAAATTAGTTCTAACATTAGATGTTGATGTTGTTCATTTACGTCGCACTAGAGCTGCACAATGAGCTATTGGCGACGGTCTGGGAAGCATCCCTGAGGATGATCCGAAGACACGCCATCACAATTTTGATCCTCTGCAGAGGGGATGGCACCCCTGATTCGGTAGCCCGACGACCTGCACGCGAAGTCGAGCACTTTACGGTAGCACAGTTTAACGAGGACCAATACCGCACACCCTCGGTCCCTACGCAGACTGATCCAAGTGGTCACCCACCCGCACACTGACCGCAGCCAGTGATGCTTGACTTCGGTGATCTGCTGGGAACCGTGTCTTAACGATCAGTCCACTGCGGGACTTCTAACATTAGAAGATAGGATTCAAGAGTATTGCGTTTTCCAGCACGGCAGTATTATATTGCATCTTGCTAGTATTAGATCATATCTTTTTGCTACCTGGGATGGCAACACTTCTCATGCTTTCCCCATTAGCGTGTGTAGAGACATAGAGGAAGGAAGTACGTGATTTTCATATAGATTAAAATCTTTTAAGTTGGAAAACTATATGGAACTGGAAACTACATATTAGACATAGTTCTAAAGAAAAGTATCACGGAAATTTTAAAAAATATTTTTATTAAATAAAAAGGAAAATGATTAAGAAAAGGGAAAATATCGTAATATATTCCTATACAACTGAAAACAGAAGGTGAGGAAAGGGAGAAGGGCCTAAGGCATGAAACCGGTCTCTCCCAAGATGGCGTATTCGAGCGTTGCGATCGCCAATAGCCACAACTTTTAATGAAAAGAATATAGTAGATATGCTTGTCGATCTCTTTTCAAGAAAATATATATTGGCGATCGAAATGGGAGGAAGTACGTTAGTGTCTCTTCTGATTTTCATAGAAATTTAAATCTTTTAAGTTGGAAAACTATATGGATCTGAAAACTATATTAAACATAATTCTAAAGAAAAGTATCACGGAAATTTTAAAAAATATTTTTATTAAATAAAAAGGAAAATGATTAAGAAAAGGGAAAATATCGTAGTATATTCCTATACAACTGAAAAGAGGAGGAAAGGGAAGGGAGAAGGGCTAAAGGCATGAAACCGGTCTCTCCCCTGACGGCGTATTCGAGTGTTGCGATCGCCAATACTTCTTGGCGATTTTGTTTCATCGATCCTGCTCAAACTTTTCCACAATTTCCGCTTTCTTTCAAAATTCTATTCTCTAGGAGGTAGAATTTGTCTGGCAATTATTCATTTCACCTGATCACCAAGTATAGGGTTGATATAAAGTCCGGCAATCTAGGCAGTGTGGTTTGGCTCAGGACTAAAGAGAATAGAAGGGCTAGTTCACTCCGCTCTTAGAGCTGAAGCTACGATTTCCCTCCTCATGACGTCACAAAAACAGCTAAAACATTTTTTTTGTTAAAAGGAAGAAAATCAAAATATTTCTTACTTAAATCTACACATTTCTGAAGAAAAAGTCTAAAACTGAAGTATGATAAATGAGAGAAGAAAAATCATCACATTTTCCGGAAAGATTTTATTAAACTGAATAATTTTTATTGCAATACACAACTAAGTGTTTTTCCAAATTTTCAAGGGTGAATTGATGTCGTCGGTCATCAAAGATCATTTTGAAAGCAGAAAATGACCTCTCCACGTCAACCGATGTTATTGGACAAAACTGGTACAATTTCGTATTCATTGGTTTTACTTTCTCTGGAAGTTCAGTTCCGTTTCCATTAAGAAAATCATTTATCTTCTTCACTGCTGCAAAACCCGAAATTTTGTTTTGAACGAAACACCATTTTTCTTTTACTCTCTTCCCAACTGAGTCTGGAAGAGCATTGATGCACTGTTGAATTTTTTCAATTTCGGATATGGCCTCGGCCAGGGGAAGACCTCGTGTTTCGAGCTTTGTTATTGCTCCACTTAAGAAAGAAAAGTGAGTGTCAATTATGGCCAAGTCCTTCTGCAAAGAGATATCCTGTAGTAATTCTTTTGTAACATAAACTGAAGAAGCACAGGAACTGTCAATTGCATCTACAACTGACTTTATTGCATCAAAATTATTAGCGTAAAAACGTGTAGCTTCTATCCATGTACCCCACCTAGTTATCACAGGCTGTGGAAGTAAGAGCAAATCAGGATACATTTCTTTATACAATTTTATGCGCACAGGTGCCTTGAGAAAAACTTTCTTGATACTAGAAATTAAATCATTCACAGAGGAGAATACTTCTCGAACAGTCTCAGCCAGTCTGTGAACAGCATGAGCAAAACATATAATATGAAGCATTCTGGGATAAAAAATTTCCAGTGCTGCTGCAGATTTGACCATATACGGAGCGGCGTCACTGACAAAAATCAAAACATCTTCTGAACCATCTCTATCAGGCCATAATAATTTGATAGAATCATTGACAAACCTTGCTATGGTTGAATGATTGACTTTTTCAAGGGCTTTGCTTGCTAGAAGATGTGGTCGAGTAGGAATATTATCCATTTTTCCACAAATAAAATGAGCAATATAGCTACCGCACTTATCTGTCGTCTCATCGACTTCAATCCATAGAGGGCCATCTCCAATATCTCGTCGAATATCATCCAGTACTTCGTTATATATCGGTTGAAGGTAGTTCTTTCTTAAAGTCGATTTATCGGGAATGATCAGATTGGTACAATATCCCATTGTGCAGCTCTACTCGACGTAAATTAACTACAACAACAACTACAACAGCAAGAATTACATCACAATGATCACGTTGTGAGCCAAATGGCTTTAAAATACACCGGAAACAGTTACCCGAAAGTATAAGCGGTATACAGTCTGTAGTGCTCCCTAGTGTCGAAAACACCATCCACTAACTGAGTCATTTCGGAATCCATTCTTTAGATAGTTGTTCATTTACTTTAAGGAACACACGGAAAATTATATTTTTTCCTTTTGTTTTTCTATCAGAATTTTTGCAAGTTGCAATCGCGCAAATTGGCATTTCGTTAATAGTTTTACATTTTTGTAAATTCACTGCAAAAACTGAGGAAAGTCATTATAGAAAATAACAAATGTCTTAGAATATGTCACAAAAAGAAATGCTCTATTAGTTAGAGCTAGTAAGGCCGAACGCTCTGTTCTTGAAGTAAAAGTGCAAGCTTTGCGCCAAAGTGACGTCACTAGAGAAAATCGGAAGATTGGCGATAAGCCTTGTTAATAAGAGTAGAAAGCTATAAGCGTATGCAAAGACCTCGTCGTACTATTCTACAAAATTTAATAATAATCAATATTCGTAGTGATAACACCAGCTCATAGTGATAACAGAACTGAAACAGTTTGAAACAATATAAAAGTGTTATAAGTAATTAACTTTTTCAAAGTTATACTGAAATTTAAATGGACTCAAAATTAATAATGAGCAGCCTTGTCCTAAAATTTGCTGCAAATATTAGTACTATGTTCCACGAAGTTGATGTTTTAAATCGCTTAGATATGTGTCGCCGTTTCGGATTCACTGCGTTTGAGGCTCAAAACCTGTATGATATTGATATTGAAAATTTACTGGCAAAGAAAAATAGGCTTGATATGGTTCTTATTAATTCACCACCAGGTCAGCAGTTCTTTTCTAATTAATTTCACAGTTTTCGAGCTAGAAATATTTCACCGGTCACCATACCGTGGAGAGAGAGGGTGGAAAACTAATCATTCACATCAACGGTTCAAAATCAATGAAGATGTTTTTCGATCAACAATTAACAAATAGTTTGAAATGATCTAAATTTATACTTTCGTTTCCTTATTTCCCCTATTTTTATGTTATTGCAGCCTCTTTAATTTTTCTTTCCATTAAAGCAATTCTAAATAGTTTTCTTTTTTAAAATAGAGTTCGCGTTCAATTCTACATCACAAAAATTTGTTAGCTTAAAAATCTAATTGAATTGTTTAAAATGTAAAGAAATGGTATCCAGAGCTTGTTTATGTTGAAAATTAAAATAGAAAGTAACAGTTTAAATATTTGCATCAATCTCTATATTGAAATAAAACAGTAGTAGTTTTCGGGGATAGCTCAACAATCCCAGTCGTACCTAGGCAAAAAAAAAGAAATTTGTATATATAACGGGGATTCATGTATTTACGTATGTAATGCAGAGAGAGAAATAATGCATGTGCCTGATAATAAGTGCATTAATACCTGAGATTGCTGAAATGTTTCTATCATAATGGGCAAGATTAACATGTGACGACTGAAGATATTAAATGGCCACCAAAAAAATTACTATCATTCATCTCCGTTTTTTAATTTGACATTTATAATTGTTTATTGGGTTTTTTTTTTTGCATGTAAGCATTTTTCTAAAAGCATATCTCATCCAATATATCTCTAATCTGTTAGAAATAATAAAAGTTGTTGCTCAGGGACAAATTTTCTCACTTGCACCGCCCATTATAATCTGTTGTCAAGAAGTTAAGGAAATATGGATTACTTCACATTGATAATCAAAAGTGTATACTGCAAAGTCATGCATAAATTGGTGTGCAGTCCCCTTTGCGTTTACTTAAGTTAAAAGGTTGATTTAAGGAAATTACGATCATGTAAATTTCTTTTCAAGGAATTTATTAAATTTATCTATCATATTATTCTCATTTGAAAACTTTATTTTTGTGGGGAAGTGCGAGTTATCCCTTATATTTTCGAGTAAAAAAATATGCTATTCACATTTCATATGTTGTTTTGTTTTGACTCCGTTGTTATCTGAATGTATTTTATTTATCAAGAATATTGTATTAATATATTAATCCATGTTATTTGATAACGATATAATAATATTATTGAATATATAAATATATTGGCATTGGCAAACAGCATTTTATGCTGTAAGGTATTTTTTTTGTTGCCTATAATGTATTATTTGAAATGTTTGCTTTACCTATATATTAACATAAAATAAGTTGCATTATTATTCTGTTAATTTTCTACTTCTTATTAAAATATATTTCATTGTTTTGTATAAACTCTAATATTTTTTTATAAGAAAATAATTCTGGTACTTTTGTACACATTTGATGTGAAATCTGTTTTTGTTTGAACAACTGGGCTCTTTATCAAGCATTAACTGTAGTAAAGCAAAATCGTAACCAGTCTAAAGCTTAAGTTTTACAAGATAGGCAAAATTCTTGAATCATTGCAAGATGGAATCTCTAGAATAGTGAATAGAAAGGTTAAGAATTGTTTATAATAGTTTTAGACAAAGGGGGTTTTAAACAAGTGTAAGTGTGTATAAAGGGGGTTTTAACAATCTATTTTATCTAGAGCCTTGCCTCTTCTTTGTCTAATTCTGTTCTTTTTTACTTTTCTTTAAGACATAAAAAGTAATAATACAAGCAATAGCAATTATTTCGGATATGCATGTCTACCTGGAAAAGAGGTAGAATTTCAGGAGTCTCTTTCCAAAGCTATTGAGTTTGCAAAACGTGTGGGTTGCAGAAAGTAAGTTTCTTATTACAATGTTAAAAAGATGTGATATTTATCTACTCATTTTATATTTGTGTTTATATTATATGCACCTGTCTAACTGAATGTTTATCAATAAAATTTTCATATCTATTAAGTCTACTTTGAAAAATTGAATGTGAAAAAATTATGTAAAGAAACATTTGAAATCTGCAATTCAAATAAAAGTTTTAATAAAGGCATATATCCTTCACAACATGGAAGATTTTTTTGCAGAAATCCATTTATTTACAATGACAATTCTAATTAGTTAGACCCAGAGTTTGACAACACACATCTAAATGCGTATTTCATGTGTTTAAAAATTATTCAAGGTGGTCCTTTTTTTTATTTCGCGCACTGTACATCACTTTTTTCGTAAAGTTGCTTTATACATCACTGCAATATTTATGCTTCTGCATTAACAGATTACTTAATTGTTAGGATATATTAATTGGCACATTCTATATTAGCTAACTGTATTATTAATTTTTTTTTTATTTCATCAAAAATATAATCTCAATTCCTTAAATGTTTTTGATTAAAGATTTCTACTTATTTTTCTCCTTTTAGAGTTCATATTTTAGGTGGATTAAAGGATGGAAATGATAAAATTGAATTGCGGAAAGCATATATTGAAAATTTGAAAAGGTCTGCATTATTGTTGGAAAAAGTAAGAGACAGAATTATCTAAATGAAGTTTGTATTAAGATTATTTTCTTAAGTTTTTTTTCCAACTTCAAGAAAAATATTTAATTTATCAGTGAACTTTTTATTTTAGACAAATTTTAATAACGTTGCATTTGCTTACTGTAAAAGATCTAGATATTTCAGGCTTACCATAACTTCATCATGAGCACATAGGATATATGCTCAAATAATCCACATCTTGACTAACATTTTAATAGGAAATAAATAAGTTCAAATTCTCACTTCATAATTTTCCCAAGATACCACTAAAGCTATTAAACTCTGCCTTTAACTTAATGAAAAATATCCCTTAGTTTATTATTTTTATTTTATTTATTTATTTAGTTTGTAAATGATATATAATTTATTTTGTATATCAAACTTTTCTGTTACATTTTTATAGTTTATCTACTACCATTTTATAGCTCTTTATTTCTTCACCTTTTAATTTAAGGGTATCCAAAAGAAAATAAAATTTAGATGAGCTTATATATTTTTAAAATTATTTATCTTATTTTTCTAAAAATTATTTAGAGATCTGAGAATGAGGAAGAAGTCTATTGCGTAGATGCCAAGAAACAATTCATGTAATAGATATTAAAGAAAAATGTTTTAAGCTTTTTAGAAGAAAAAAAAAATTATAAATTGCTTGAGGGTCCGATTCAAGACTTTTATCGTGATACTAATTTTGTAATCTATTGTTATCACTCATTCAAATCATGTGGGCCATCCAATTCATTCTATTTATTTTTATGTATTTAATAATATCAGGTTGTTTATAATTCTTGTACAGTTCAAAGTTAAATCTCCAGTTATTGTTTTCATTTGCACCACCAAGGTCGTGTAATTTTAAGAATGGTTAAATTAAAATCGGGAAAGAAAAAAAATCTTGATGCTAAAATATATTTATTATCTCAAACGTTTCTTCTTACCTAATTTAAACCTAAAACCTTTTGCAGTTTTTTTTCTTGTCTGAGCTATGAATCAAAACTAATGATCAACATTTAGAGGTATTTCTTCAAAACTTTCTTGAAGTGTTTTTTTAATGGAACATTGTTAATGCCACTAATCTGACATTATGTAGAACCAGAATTCTATCTCCTGCGAGGACTTGAACCCTAACCAGCTTCAGATAATTAATATGAGAAGTAAAGATGACTGATGTGCTATGTTGACTTGGATTACCAAGGCAACATAGCACATCAGATTTATTAAAATCCAAATTTTGCCGAGTACCTGGAACTATAAAAGCTTTAGCTGGGTACTCAGCACTGGCCAGGTAACGCACAAAGTTTTTGCTAAGTACCTGGAACCCACTGGCAAATTTTCAGAAGTTGGTCATGGGTGCCACTCATCAGTCTTCAGGACTTAAATCAGTCTTGAGAAAGAGTCAGTGTCACAGTTTGAGAAGGAGTAGAGTATTTAGTCCTCCAATTCATATAGGTTTTCAATTTGTTGTTTGAATTAATTTTTCAAAGAAAAATTTTTTTTTCTTAAAAAATGTAACATATTTTCTGTGAAAAATGAATAAACAAATTACTACTTTTTCTTTATTGCTGTATCCCCCTCTTGATGTTTCGAAATGCTGGGGAAAGTTAAATTAAGATTGTTTTTTTTTTTTGTTTTTCATGTAATTTATAGAGCTAAGACATATAAAAATTAATGATGATGAAATGAAAAATAAGTAGAAATATGAATGGCTCCATGAAAAAGTTAGTGGTGTATTTATTCATTGATTAATGTATAATAAAATGAGCAACTAGTAGGGTATAATAAAATGTTTAACTAAGTTAACTGTTATATTTATTTTGTTTGCTGTAAAAATAGACTAATAAAATGAAGGAAAATAAATATTTTCTTTTAAGGAAAAATGTACAATTATTGATATAATATCTGAGACAGGTACATTTTGCAGCCATGGAGCTAATAATTTCTGAAAATTCTGCGAACGAACTCTAGACCGTATTAATTAGTTAAAAAAATTCAGTGTTGACATTTTTTAGAGTGGTACCCTTGTTTGGTACATAACTAGTTTAATTTAATTTAAAGTCTTCAGTTTAAGTAATAAAGGTTCCTCATCAATAAATTTAAATGCAGTGCTAGATATCAGTGATCTGATGGTCACAATTGCTAGTTAATCATTTAATCCATCAATTTTTACATGATTCTCTAGTTGAAGAAAAATGGTATGTAGCTGGATCACCAGCTCATGGCTTAATATTAAAATTAGAATTTTTTGTTGCTTTTAGCCATCATTTATTAATGTTAAAATCGTGTATTGTGTTCTTTTGTAAAGTTGAAATATCATACAATAGAATGCACAAATAAAATAATATATGGATTGATCTCACAAAAACAGTCATTTTTCATGTCCCCAGTATACTTTATGCTTGTTCTATGACTTAGGCATATTTTTTTGAGGTAAACGTGTCTGTTTTTTTTAGAATTTATTAACTAATTCTTTTGAATCTAAAAATTCTATTTTTTAGAATGTAATTTTAGATTTTGGAATGTAAATTTTAGATTTTAGAATGTATAACTAGAAACAAAATTTAAAATAATGTTGTAAAATATTTTTTTTTTATTATCAGGAATTGAAGCTAATTTTGATTCTTTGTATTCTATATTCAAATATTTTAATATGAAAAGAGACATCAGTAAATTTAATGCTTATTTTCTTAAAAACATTTTTTACTTATTTTAATTCAATAGTAAGGACAAGTATGTATATACAAGTATGTATATACAAGTATAGTTATATAAAAGGATACTTATTTTTCTCATTATTTAGCACTCATGCCTTTTTTAAAAAAAATGTATATTAAAAAAATAGTACTATAAAATGGCAAAAATGAATAATTCTTAATTGTTTTATTGAATAAATATGCTTGTATATGATTAATTTCAAAAATCAATTAAGACTAGTTATTACTGTTTTTAAATTTGATATATATATATATATATATATATATATATATATATATATAGTGCTGTTTATGGTTGGGTATCGAAAGTAAATTTAAATTTAGCAAGAACTAAAAATGAATTGTAAAGAACAACCTAACAAAATTAAACTGTAGATATGGCACATGATCTAACAGTGGAAGTACATATTAAAAGACGTTGATTAACCCAACAACACTTAAAAAACCAAAAAAAAAACATACCTATTAAGTAGCTGATGGAGAGAGGTCACATTTCTAAATCTAAAAAAAAAGAGTCACTTGTTAGGATGAATGAAGTTTGTTTGATTTCATATTAGCTGAATGGCGACATCATACAAAATCACAGGCGGCACATCGGATGGAAAGTGTGGCAGTTTGGAGTGACTGGGGTTTTCGTGGTTTCAACTCAGACTGAACAAAACACAGGAATGGATGGGAAGTAGATCTTTGCCAGAGATATCAGAGCGGGGTTATGGGTACTGTACTTCATCGAAGAGAAAAATCAGGATTTGTTGCTCTAACTATGACAGCATCTGGTCAGCAGAGAAGTTCAAGAGAGATTCAACAGCTTTATCTCATTCAAAAATGTGCACATGGTTGTTGAAATTAGTTAGCATGGTTGTTGAAATTAGTTTTCTGATATTGCAATAAGAAAATCCAAAAAACTGTTCTATTTGGGTAGAAGTAAATTCTTATATAAAACAAAGAGTGCAGGACTGGAACAACAAAACTAAAACGTTGTAGAAAAAAATCATCTTCGTCAGAAAAAATCAACCAGCAAGCATGGCGGCAGATGGGACGCCATTTCAAAAACAAATTTCCCACCTCAGCGAGGAGAGAAAATAAAAAATAAACTCCGTTAGGCGGAGGGTTGGGAGGATGACCAGGTCTCCAATGCTAATAAGTCTCTATGCGCTCAGATATTTATACTAAAATACTTAAAGTCGAAGTTGAATTACTTAAATTACTTATTTCACTGAGAGATTAGTTGTATTTGCAAATAGAAGTGACAATGTATTTTTTTTCTACCACCAGTTACAGTTAACACCAGTAACAATCGTAAAATCCTCATGGGAGATGAAAGAAAGCCGCGACAGCTGATTTCCTAGAAAGGACGAAGCCAGAATGCGAAAGGAATCTCCGGGGGAGAGTATCCCAATTGCATTAAGGGGCAAGAAGAATTGGATCAGAAAAATTTAAGATTTGTATCAGAAAATAAAATTATACTGTGATTTAATAAAAAAAACTGTGACTCGGTGTCACACACATATATATATATATATAATTAGAGATTACACTTAACTTTGATTTTTCTTTGTTTTACAAACTTTACTTAAAATTGACTATTTTCAGAAGAAATATCCATTTAAAAATCTGATAAGTTGATGTAAATCTTTCCAGTAATTCTAGAGAAAATGCACCAAATTTAAACACTTACTTAATTTTGAATACAAGTGTAGTTTAAAGTAACTTTTCAATCCTGAAGTTAATCTAGATCTGGAAAGTGTGTTGCTCAATCATTAACAGTTAACAATATTTTTAACACAATAGTTTTATGTGAAAATCTGCATAAAATCTAAATTCTGCTCTGTTTGTAGTGTGATTAATATTTACATAACATTATTATTTTTTTAAAAAAAATCTTTTTTTTTCTTCTCTTTCTTTTGCTTTTTTAAAAATTTCATACGTAAGAGTTTTCCCTTCATTTTGTTTTTTTTATATATTATAGGAAAATCTTATTGGGGTGATTGAACCACTGTGTCCTGAGATTAAACCTAATTATTTTTTAGATAGTTTTTATGATGGTAAGTTATGCTTTTCATTAGTGTTGTTGCTATCATTATTGACTTTGACTAAGCTTTATTTTTATTATTTTAGCTATAGAGTATATAAAGGAAGTTGGAAGTGATCATTTAAAACTATTATTGGTAATATGCATTTTTGACTTAATGACATTACAATTGGAGATTTCGGTAAAAGAATTTGAGTAACATTTGAAAACATAAAATTTTTTTGAGTTTTAGTATAGATTAGAATGTTGTTTTACTGTACCAAAGTTTTAAATGAGGCAATTTTCATCCTAGACATAGTGGGTGTCTTCAATAGTTTTCCAATTTTTTAAATACATTTTTATACCACTTCTGACTTAGCAATCCCTAAAACATTCTCTGAGACTAGAAAACATAACATTCCACCAAACCAACAAAGATCTCTTATAAGTCTAAATAATCAGAGAATGATCCCCTCCCCCATCCATCTTCAAAGTTTCATATGAGTACATTGATGATTTTTAATTATTCTCTTCAAAAATTATTATAATCATAATACCTTTTTCTGAATTTAAAATCTGTATTGTCTGTTACATGTACAACGTGAAAAAAGTAGGACTCCCTAAAAACGTTTGACCTAGTGAACAGATATTCTTGTACTAGTACTCAGTCTTAATGCATTAAAGGGGAGACTTCATATATCCTAATCAATTAATGCAGATTTTTTTTTTTAAATTTCAAAATCAGACACAAAAATTTATTTTCTCTGGATAAACATAAATTTTTTTGTCAGATATGGATTAGAGAGTATAAACTTCGAGAAATATGGTCCTAATAATTTGGCCAGGAGAGTGGTCCAAAATTTGAACCCTTTAATATTAATTTTAATTTTTATGTATTTCAACATAGCTCGAGAATTTTCTTAAGCTAATCAAAACATTTGTGCACACAATTATAAAGTTTGTTTATCCAAACATAATTCAATGCAAGAAAATCATTTTTAATAATTATTTAGTTTTTTGTTTTATTTAATAATAGTCAAACTTTTTATTTGTAAGGTATATAAATCTTTGCATAATTTTAAAGACTGTAATTAAGATAAAAAAATAAATAGTTTTAACAAAACTGATACAATAGTTCTTGATAAGTCTTATATTTATAATTCAATATCTTTGGAACTATTTAACCCATTTTATCCAAATATTGTATTTTATTTTAAATAATTACGTTTTTTAAAATGATGTAAAAATTAGTTTACATTATATTTCAAAATTTTTTGGATTATTATTAAATAATATAATTAAAAAAAAATAATTAAAAATGTTTTTTTCACAGATTTATCTTTGACTAACAAATTTTTTAATTCTGTAAAAAAAATTTTTTATTCACTTAAAAAGTTTTTGAGATATGTCAAAATTAGCAAAAAGTTAAATTTACATTAAGGAGTATAAACTTCGGACCGCTCTCCTGAGACCATAACTATTGGGAACATATTTTCCAGATTGCATCAACCCCCTATATTTCAAAGGTAAGGAATCCAAATCTATTGAAAAAAGGTATGTTTATTCAGAGAAAGTATGTTTTTGTGTCTGATTTTGTAACTTAAAATATCTGCACTTATTAACCCCATGCAGCCAGCTGCTATTTATGAACTACTAGAAATGTAATACTATTTACTTCTAAACATTCACCAATTTTTAGCAACTACTATTCTTTAAGTAAAAAAAAAACAAATTATGCCTCTTCAATAAGAATACACTGAATGAGATCACGGTTGCTAATGTGTTGTGAAGGGGGAAAATTATTAGCTAGTTAATGGGTTAATTAGCATATTTGAGGTCATACCTTTAAACCATTAAAATTTAGTCTTAGTACATGAAGATTTTACCATTACATTAAAAGTTATTCAGACTATTTTGTTCGATTTTGTAAAACACATAAGATTTGTTTCACTAATCTTATGTGTAAAAAATGAGGGATATAAATAAAAATATCACAATATTGTAAATGTATGCTATTTCTGACTATCATTTTTAATGAAAGTTGAAATCTCAAATGCTAAGTGTGAAGCATCATTTCAAAGTTGAGGCAAGTAGAATTGATTAATATAAAAATAATAACCCAAGTAACAAAAATACACATACAATATCGCAATGATATCAAACAAATGTTGCTATGTTTGAGTGATATCATTAAAATATTGTACGGGTATTTTTATTACATGGGTACAATTAAAGTTCTGTGATGCAATTTTAAAAAAATTAGTTTTAATAGTCAATTTTATCATCAGATTTTTAATCAGTTTTTCACCCAACTAAAAACTAGTTTTGATTGTCTTGAGCAAAATCTATTTTTTAAAAATCTAATTTTGTGAAATAAATTTTTTAAGTGTCAATTGTTTCTCAACAATTTTGGTCATTCTTTCTTGTTCTAATATTTATTTCATCTCTAAAAGTATTTATCAACTGAAAGTTTAACTCTTCTAATAAAAAAGGGATATAAATAAAAATATCACAATATTTATGATTCCTGATCTCATATTAATTTCCTGTTATTTCACATTAGCTCCAAATACTGTTTTATATTAGCCTTTGATGGGCTATATTAAACATATTTTAAGGCTTTATGACTTAAAATGCTATCCAACTCTTATTAGATTCCTCACATTTAAATAAATGAAAAAGCTTAACGTTGGAAAAATTCATAACTTGATAAAACATTAATGCCTTAACTATGAAATAATTCTCTATTTAGGAAAACACTTTATATGTATGTTTTTCTCGAGATCATTTTGAAAAATTGGTTTTAGGTAATACAAGAATTATGTTTGTGCAAATAAAAATTAACAATACAACTCAAGTGATATAATATGTGGCTTCAGAAATAACTAAACCATTGTTGATTATAACAAATTATCCTTAAAAAAACCAATGGCTTCATTAAAAAAAGGCTTCCATATATTAAACATTTAAAACTGTTAATTTTAAAGCTGATTTTTATCTAGTTCACTAAATTGGTCCTAAACATGTTATTTCACTAATCTCTTCAATTGAAAATTTCTATTTCAAATTTGATGTCTCTTATTGTTATCTTAATATCAAATTAAAATTGCAAGAATGCAGAATTGAATGATTTCACATACACTACATAGCTAGACTAATTATTGAGAGTATTAAAATTAAATTCAGTTCATTTTTTTTTTTTAATTTATGTATTTGACAGGAAGAATTAATTGATCATGTTGATAGTGTTATTAGTTTTAAAAAAATCTAATCCTATCTAGTTAATTGATGAAAATGAGGATCAAACTGATAAACCTCCTTAATTTAAAAATGTTTTCCATCAGATGTAGGTTTTGCTTCAATTACTTTTGATATTTATGATTTTGTTGTAATTAATTATTATATCCTTTCCGGAAAAAATTATTTATTTATTTTAGGATGTATTCCATTTGGAAATGTTGCATAAAGACACACTTAATCTAATGAGTAAATTTTATCCTTATGCTGGTATGTATCAATTTTTAATCTAAAGCTTCAAACTTTTAATTGATTCTTTTATCAAATTTCAATTTTGTTCTTGATATTTTTGTTTGTCTTTTTCAATTATATGTACTGGCTCTGTTGCTAGATATTTAAATCTAAGGGTAAAATAATGAACTTCATTCTTTAAAGATACTTTTACTAAAATCAAATATTTATGAATCATATAGATCTGTTCTTCGTTTGAGAGTTTAAAAAGAAGCATTGACCTTGTTATAAAAACATAAACAATTTTTCCAGAATAAAGAAGAATATATCTTTCTTAGGCTGTACTTTCTCAGTTAACCCTAAAGATATATCTTTATTCACACACAAAAAAGAAATTAAAAAAAATATATCTCATTCATATTCCATATAAGCATATTCCAAGTGTTAAAAATCACTTGTGTCTTGCCTTTCTTTTATGAATTTTTTTCTACTTGTTCTGCTCTTCATGCTCTAGTGCAAGTTAACAAATTAACCAGGATCATGTTAAATTTAAACATCAATCATCATTCTATTTAGAAATGAGAATTCTGGACACTTGAGAGTTGCGGAAAAAATAGTTGAGTTTCTTGCTAAGAAATAGTTTCCATGGGGTTTGTGGAACCGAAAAAGAAATTCCCACTTGATGTGACGTCATTCCCATGTGGAATTTCATTTCAAGAAGCTCATGATTAGTTACCTAGAAAAAGATAAATAGGGTGGACCAATTTAGAACTTTTTATACATTAATTCGATAATTGGAGGGACGTTTCTCTTTTGATAGATAATCTAATAAGCAGGCCAGGTGGCCGAGCGCCTGACTGTGAACGCATTGGCTGCGAGTTCGAATCCCGCTGTGGGCAGGGATGTTTCTCTCTCTCTCTTTGTGCTGTCCTCTGTGTGGTTGAATGTGGCCCACCCTATAAACGGGTTTCTGGCAGTGTGGCGTGGGCAATGTTGCTCGCCTCTGTGACTTTGGTTCACGGGTGCCCACTGGGTAACGCGAAATGAGCAACAATTCTGGCATCTTCATAGGCAAAGATTCAAATTCAGTGCCTGCCATTGGAAAAAAAAAGATAATCTAATAATTCATTTCTAAACATGTTTTCAAATTAGTACAAATTCTAAATACATATTTTGCACCTTAAGGAATTTTTAAAAAAAATTTAAATGAGATAAAATTCTAAGGGCAAAATAACAATGCACTATGTCTCCATATTTTCTGTCGTGGTCCACTGAGCTACTTCAATATATCCCTTGCTAACTATAATTGAAATTATAATATTTCATTTGTGGTTAAATATTAAAATTTTATATATGTTTACAGGTAGATAAAAATTTAACTTGTGACTTTAAAATGTGTTTTTCTTTTTCAAAATTAAATCTTTTTAATTACCTAAAGCAAAAAACAGTTTAGGAAAGTGTTAAGAAGCAAAGAAGCTGTTTACTAAATTACTTTTAATTTCAACTGTATTTTAATAATTGGCATATGTTTTCAAAGTTGAGTTCATTTATTTTCATTTATTTATCAAAGTTGAATTCATGTAACTTCTGTGCTATGAATGAGTACGTTTAAATATTAGACTACTATGCTAAAAGAAATGCAAAATTCTAAGCTGAATTTATATCATCTATTGATAGAGGGATGCAACCTTGCAATGCTTTTTGGGAAAATTTCTTTAAATGGTAGTTAAGTTTTTATATTTTAATGTTTTTTATATTTAGTTTTTTTCAAAGTTTGATTTTAACTTTTTTTCCACACTGCTACATGCAAATGATTTAAAAGTTTATTTGAAATGTCACTTTCTTCCAGCTCTCTCATATCTGTGCATATATAATGTTGGCAAAATTACCTAAAATTCTGATAGATTTATTTTTTAATTGTCTATCACTCTAAAAACTATTTTGCAAAATGTGTGGTGTAGTTCGCAGTCCTATATTAATATATGAATTATGCAAGGCTTCTTTCATAGAGAAACACATTTGATTTGATATAATGTTTAAATGCGTAACATGAAAAAATTATTTTTATTTCAAATAAACTGTGTGTTCAATAAAACCAAAATAATGCATTTTTTTATTAACATAGATTTTAAACAAATTTTCATAATTAATTTTTGTTAGAGATGTTCCAGGCTCTGCAATTTTTCAAGGTCTCGGTATCCGGTGTAAACTGAGTCTTTTACCTAGATGGTTCTGGGTATCCATTAAAAATTTTATTTATCTGGTAAAATTTGGATTTATTACCCCGCCAGGTATAATAACATTTATTCAAATAATATAATCATATTATTTCTATCAAATAGTATAATCTTCTATCGAACAAGTATTTTACAGGATATAGTTCTAAGGAAATTTAAAGTATGTCTATATAAATAAAAGCATGCTTTTTATTTTTAGATTTTTTGAACTCAATTTAAAAAAAAAAGCTTCCAAAAGGTATTGGGGGTGATTGTTCGTATGTAAAATGATTAGCGTAAAATTTTTCTATGCAGATGAAACATTTGCTAATAATGAACTTGATATCACATAAACACAAATTGTTGACCTTCAAATGAAAAATCTTAAGAAAAATTTTTGGTGCAGTCTATGAGAATAGCAATTTGAGATCCTTGTTTAACTTTGAAATTTACGAAAAGTATTGAGATAACATTGGCTGTAGTGCCTTGAAAGAAAGGAGGAATTTATAATTAATTTATTTTTCAATTGATTTACTTAAGTTTTCAATAACATTTATTAATGTATCTTCAAATAAACTTAGGATATTTTAATAAAATGACAGTATATCAAATGAAATATGTTTAAACTATCAGGGTTTAATTTGTAATTACTTGATAACAATGAATCTAATTTACGTGCAATAGAATTTACTTTAGTAAACCATTTCTTAAAGTATTGGATACATGGTGCGAAAATTCATCTTATTTCCATTGTTGAACAGAAGATTCCTAAAGTGGTTTTGCTGTCCTTAAAGTTAAAATTTTTTCTCAATATCCTAGTGCTTTTAAATGCCCAAAAGGTAAAGTCACTTCTTGATCAAAACAAGCATGGGACAAATTTGTGTGTAGTTGCTAACGTGTAGTTGCATTATACAGTAAAAAAAAAAAAAAAAAACATAAAATCCTTTCATGGTATGTCTGTTTTGTAAGAAAACTTTATCTCAACTGGTTGTAACAAGTTGAGTAGTTTTGTAGACTAGTTTTTGGTTTTTACAAAAAAAACTATGTTAAAAATTATTATTATTGTTAAAAATTTGCTCTTTTGGCTCCATTCTAACACATGCTTTTATTTGCTAATAAATTGATCTTCCACGATGTCAACAAAGAATAATTAGTGTGTCAATTAGAAAAAATACAATTAGAATAATTAATGTGTCATTTGTTAGAAAATATTTAGGCTTCATTTGCAACTATTGTTTTGTATAAAATTAGATACTTCTAAACAATTCAAGCAAACAAACCTAAGTAATAACATATTATTGCATTTAATTATTTGTAGAAATCAAATTTATTTTTAGAATACAACAGTAATCTTTGGGTAAGGCAGTTATCATATTTTTCTACAGTTACCTTTGAATTTTATTCATTAAGACTTTATTAACTTTAAATAAATATCAATGGAATTCCCTATTTTTAATTTTGTATTAATTTATCTATGATATCAGTTTAGCTAAAATAGTTTTCTGAATTTTCATATCCTTTTCTTAATCGGACACCTATGGTTTACTAACATATTTCAATGTCCCAAAGGTGTCCACTTTACTAAGATTGCCCTGAATAGAAATTCTGCACAAGAGTTATATTCCCCTTAAACTGGTTATTTCAGCTTGAGTACTATGATGAAATACATGGAATTCTAAAACTACAATTATTTTTAGAAATACTATTAAGGTTACTATAAATCTAAATGTGGTTGTGTCGAACTTAAATGAGTGTTACCTGGCACTGGATACCAGATCTTGAGACTAAAACCTAGTACTTTATACCAGGTAATAAAATTATTTTGCTGAGTCTCGGTAATATCAGATTATACAACATTCATTTTTAATATGTATTAAGGTCTGTATGTATTAAGAAATTATTTTTTTGTGAACCCAATAGGAAGCTACCTGAAGTACTAGACTTAAATACATTTTTTTTGTAGAAATGTCATGATAGGTTTTGATAATATTTTTTAGGTCATGTGCAGGTTTCTCAAGCTCCTGATAGAGATGATCCATCAGCAAAGGGTAGAATTGATTATCAAAAGGTATTTGAGCTTCTAAATGGATATTCTGATTTTATTGGTTTGGAATACACTCCTAAAAGTAAGTTTCTTTCATTTGTAACTCCATCAATGATTACTAATATTATTTTGAATCAAGCAATTTTTTTTCTTTTAAGAAAAACTTACACTGCATGACACAGTTATAAATCAACATGCTGGCAGAAAAATTGTCACTTACTCAAAACTTGAGTTTATAGAAAAAATGTATATTGCCTTTTTGTTTGTTCAAATCCATCTATATATATTTTAAACTTAATCATATTGACTTTTTTAATTGTGATAATTAAAAGAAAAATTATAAATAAATAAATAATAAATATTATTATTCTTTTGCAATAAAATTGGCCTCAATAATATTTAAGCATGAAATACATTTATTAATTCAATACAATACAAAATAAAAACAACTAACACAAAAAATAAATTGAACGAGTCTCTTTCCATGTCAGTAACTACGGAAATGAGTTAAGTATATATTATCTAGAATGAGACCATGCATTGAAGGTGGAGAATTTTAGAGAGACAAAAAGGGATGTGTGTGAGGGGGCTACTGGCAAGGGGAATAAAGTCTGTCATTTCATTAATATATTAGTTCTTTCATAAGTATATTCTTCCTTGTCCAAGAATGATACTCTATGAGGAGAGTGAAGCATTCTATGCATGTTTGAAGGCACCCCCTTGAATCATTAATATTGAGTACTAGAACGTGAAAATCCGATCATTAAATCAAAGGTTATTCAGGGTGGTCCTTTTTTGTGCACTGTACACCCAAGTATTTTATCATGGTCATGGATTCTAATTTCTTACATGTGCAGCTTAATTTTTTTGCACAAAATTTTGAAAATTGAGTTATATTAAGGTGTATTTCATTGCTATTAGTGAGTTGTAAAATCATAAATTTTGTTCTGTCGATATTTGTGCCATAAAAACTAATTTCAGATTTTCTAAAGATCGTCATTAATTTTGCTTTCTAGTTTTTTTTAATTAATTTATGAGTATAATAGTGTTATGCCATCTGCCAAAAGTTATGATTACAGCATTTAATTTTAAGTTACGTAAGTGCTTAATGAAAAATAAGAAATAGCGGTGGTTCTAAAATTGAACTCTGAAATACCTCTTGGTTCACTGTGATTATTAGTAAAGGTTTTATTAATTTTAACATATTAGCAGTTAATTAATTAAGATTTTTAAAAAATGTTGCATTGACCTCGTATACTTAAAAAATTTAATTTTTTTAATAATATTTCATCATCAACTGAGTTAAAAGATTTTAAAGATATTTAAAAATATTGTTATAGTAAAATAACTTTTTTGTCCTTGCTACTGTAAATGAAATTTGTTTACCATTAATGAACTTTTGGGGCACTGTCAGCTTTGGTTTTTTCACTGACAACAGAAAGGCTCCTATGTGTTGGCAGGCAGTGTGTCCCCTGATGAAGTGCTGTCTTACCAACACACATATCTTTTATTTTTATTGCTTTTTCCTGCTTTAATTGTTCTGTTTTTTTTTAATATTTATGTTAAAATAAATCAAATTTGGTTTTAGCTGATTTAGGTGCTCTTCAATTTTGATTTAATGTTTTAATTGTGAATTTATTTTTTTGTCTTTTTCTGTGTTTGTAAATTAGATTCATTTTCTGATTAAATGTCTTATTTTTATATGTGGTTTTCTGCAATTGCGCAATCTTGTTTGGAAATTATTATGCTATTTAATTTAATAATTTGTGTTAGTCATGATTTAGATTTAGTGATATTTTATGGAGTTTCTGGTCCTGTTACCACAATGGTTAGTTTTTATTATTCTTAATATTATATTATGTATTCATTAATCTTATTTCTTTTCAGGCTTAATTTATTTGATATGAATAGTAAAATTACTGTTTTTTTATACCACATGACCCGTCACGTGGGTTGACAAGAGGTTCTTTTGTGTATGTGTGTGTGCAGATAAGCTTGATCAGGGGTCTACTGTGGTTAACAAGCTACCTGATCAATTGTTTTGTTATAATAAACACATAGAAAATTTAAAAAAATTTTGAAAATGTAACAACAAAACATACTAACTTGTACCGCAGCCCATTCTGACCAAATTTCAGATTCTTGCAAATAAATTTATTTTTCAAACAGAAAAATATTGTTTATCTTATAGAATGTAAAACGTGCTCACTTAAATATATTGGACAAACAGGTTTGGAGATAAATAAACGAATTAATAGTCATAGATCAGTCATTAAAAACTTTCATAAACATGATAATTCTGATATTGAAGTTGTTCATTTTCAAAAGCATTCTTTTAAAGATATTTAATATGCTTATGATTAGATTATGAAAATATTTTTATTTGTAAATTAAAAACTTTAAACCCCTATGGGCTTAATAGTAAATTAAATGGAGAAGGTGACCTAGATTTAAATAGTGTATGCATTTATAATAAATTTATAGTTTTTGATAATAATTTTTCATGTAAACTGAGAGGATGCAGGGGTAAATGTAAAAGTAAAATTAAAAATAAATTTAATTTGGTACTTTTCAAAACTTTGTGTTTATTGGATGTCACTGAATTTAACCTTAAAAAGATTAGGAGTTTCATTCTTGGTATTAAAAATTCAGTGTTAAAATGGATGAATTAAAAAACAATTAAAAATTTTAAAATTTTCTACCCCTGAATTTAAATATATTGTTTTAGATCTTATTAAGTTTAAACTTACAATCAACAATTTTGATTTATTAAATATTTCAAAAATTAAAAAAGAATTTTGTGTTATTAATTTTCTTGATAAAGATTTTGAAAAGGGTTTACTACCTATGACTGTTGATAAACTTCCTGAATTTTTCCCAATTAAAGAGTAGATGGGGGTTTTAGTTTGTTTTAGATATTGTAAGACTTCAAAGAAAAAAATTTGTAATTATAATTTCTATTGTGAAAATTTAAAAGATTTAAAGGATATTTGTTTGTGTGAGCAAGAGCATTTTGAAGATTTTGTTAATGATTTTAAACACATTTTCACTGGTGACCTTCACCTAGTTAATATTAAAAATTTAAGATTTCTCATGGGACTTGGGACTAAGTTTAGACTGAGAAAAAAATAACGCTTAAATTTTATTCTTGCTTCAATCAGTAAGAATTTAGATTGTTTTATTGCAAAATGCTCAAGAAATTGGCCTGTAGAGGGATTTAGTGAATGGAAATTTCATGTATTGCATAATTTCAATATATTAAGAAATTTAGATATAATTTTATTATTTGTGTTGTTGATAAAGCCTCTAATAATTTTTGCTTTATTTGCAAAACTTTTTTCAAACATTAATTCTTTACGAATATGAAAACAATAATACTTTTTTCAAAATAAATAATTCTAAAAACGAAATTGATAATAGAAATTTAGCTTTTTCCATGAAAATAGAATTAAAAATCAATAGTTTTAATTACCCTTATTTATTTCCTACAATTAAGTTCCACAAAACACCAGTTAAATTTAGATTTGTAACTTGTAGTACTGGCTGTTATCATTCTGTTTTTGGTAAAAGATTTTTTAATTAATTAAACATTATTTTAAATAAGGTTATTTCAAATGATTAGCATTTTATTATTAACAACCAAGACGTTATTAAATATTTAAATTACATTTATATTAATAATATTCTTACAGGTAGTTTTGAAAATCTTTTCACGAGTATACCCCACAATAATTTAAAGAATATTTGTTTAGAAATTTTTGATAATTATATTTGATTAAGACCTTAATAAAGAGGATCGGATAAATTTATGTAATGTAATCATTTTCGAAAATTATCTTTTTAATGGTATTTGTTTTTACAGACAAACCAAAGATATTTCAAACGGTAATTGTTATTCAAGTGCTTTTGCTAATATTTTCTTACATTATTATGAATATAAATTTTTACAACATAATTTATTAATTGGGTTTAGATTTATTGATGATTTAATTATTTTTGATTGTAATGATTTTGATTTAATTATGATATTTATCTTACAGAACTAAATTTAATCAAGACTAATTCAGAAGATAACTGTGCATATTTTTTAGATCTTGATATTAAACTTCTTATGAAAATTTTCATTGGATTATATGATAAAAGAAAGGATTTTAAATTTAATAAAATTAGTGTATAACATTTTAATTCCAACCTTTATTTTAAGATTTTTAAGAATATTGTGATTAGTCAAATTCTTAGATTTAAATTTATTTGTAATAATAAAACAGATTTTCTTTCAGCTATAGGGAATTCCAGGATTACCTTAGAGAATAATAATTTTCTTTTTAATAACTATAATTATGATATTTAAATTTAAAATATTTTAAAATCGTTCAAATAGTTCGGCTGATATTGAAGCCTGCATAAATGGGCCTATGCGGGGAAATTTAGGATTTGTTTTCCATAGCAGATGGCAGCACTTTTTAAAAAAATTTTTGCTCATTTAATATCTATTTGTTTCATTTTTTAAGATTTTCAAATAGAGGTCAGTATTTGGTTTATTTATAATATTTTCTTACTGTTTTGGCAATTTATATTTTATTTTGATTTGGTTAACTGTTACTGTAACTATTTTTATTTATAAGTGGGAGCAGGGCTCGAAAAAACACAGAAATTTTACCCGTCCCCGAGGACAGCTTGTCCAACAATGTGCCCGTCCTCCTTTGAAACTAACCCGTAGCTTCTAAATAAATAAAAATATAATTTTCTCTTATTTATTACAAACATTTATATAAATTGCACAATGAATTAGTAGTTACTATGACTACAAATACTAGGATTACATTATACAGTAATAAAAGAAATACTAGGTTACTAATAGTAACCTAGTATTTCTTTTATGAAATGATTTAAATGACAAAGGTCAAGTTATCTGGAATGTCAATTTATCCGAGGGTACTGCATATTTTAAATGAATCAAATATGGCGTTTGTCAGTTCCACAATCAAGCCAATGATTAACAGAGGTTTCTGCACAGAAATCTGAAAGTGAAAGGGGTTTTCCATTTAGGTAGATGTTAATAATTGCGTTTAACGCTTCTTGTTTAAGACCAGTACGTAGTGTGTTTTTTTTAATTTTAAATTCATTGCTGAAAAGCCCCTTTCAACCACTGCCCTACTCTCAGACAGAGAAAACATAAATTCTAATAACAAAAATTGAAAATGTATCACCAACATTAATGGGAAATAGCCGTCCGTGCGGACGTCAGCATCGAGAAATTCGTTGTCCGAGGGGAATTTTTGACCGCCGAGGGCGGGCGGTTCTTCGAGCCCTGAGTGGGAGTATCATTTTTAAGTCTTACTATGTGTACTTTTAAGTTGTGTTTGCTGCTTCATTATTTTTCTGAGCTTTTCAATTCTTATAATGATTTTCTCTTATTTGTCTTCGGGGCACTGTCAGTTTTGGTTTTTCCACTGACAGCAGAAAGGTTCCTGTATGTTGGGAGGCAGTGTGTCCCCTGATGAAGTGCTGTCTTGCCTACACACATATCTTTTAATTTTATTGCTTATTCCTGCTTTAATTCTTTTTTGAATAACTTTTAGTATTAAATATTGGTATTGGCCGTTAAATATTCCATATTGAATTTTAGATATGAAATTTATGTGTTTCAAGTAAGAGAGAAATTTCTTGTATATTAGTTTGTCAAAGATTTTAAGTAAGTCTGTAAAACTTAAATTAGTCTGTAATTATATAAGTCATTAATGTCAAATTTTTTTAAAAATTGTATTAACAATTGAAGTTGTTAAAATATCTGGAAATATGCCATCCATCAGTAAGTTATTAAATGAACAAGTTAGAGTATAATAAATTTTTCAAAGTCATTTTTCACTAGAATTTTTACTGTTTTTTTTTTTATGTATTTAATTAAATTCGCTACTATTTTTGCAATTTAAATTTTTTAAAGCTTCACTAAATTCAGAGCAGTAAAGAATTTTTTTTTATTTTATGCTATATGTTCAATACTTTATGTGATTCATATTAACTAGAGAAAATGTGGTGGTAAAATGGGTATTGACATATTTGCTAGTTGGAGATTACTATTAATTTTAGGAAGAAGGGAAGTTTTGCTATTTTTATTAGTGATTTGATTGATTTTTTCCCCATTGCTGTTTGTATTTTCTTTAAAAGGATTTAGATAATGATCATTTTCAGCTTATCTGATTTCACATTTAAGTATCTTGTACGTAATACAGTAGAAATTATGATAGGGATATGAAATATACGTTCTATGGAGTATTTGATTGCATTTAATCATACTTAAAATTCTCTTTATACAGTTATTATTATACTCTTTTAAATTGATACTAAAGTTGTTTTTGATAGTATGAAAAGTTTAAAACTCTGAATTACGTAACAATGTTTTAACACGTTCGCTGCCACCGACGTGCTAGCTCGTCAGAGCGGCCTCTCCTGGTATGCCGACGACGCGCTTGTGCGTCGATCGACTATGATAAGTTATATGATCTGTGTTTAATGTGGCTTTGGAAGTTGAACGGAAAGGTTGTTTCCGCACGATAGTGAAGCATTATTTATTGTGGTTGCCTTTCAAAATTTTGGTTTAAATTTTTTTATGCGCTTATTGTGCTATATTGTGCTTATTATTTGTAAATATTTTCAGTATTGTTTCATAAATGGTACTACATATACTTGAATGGTATTCCGTTTTATTCCTTTTACGCTGCTATTTTATGCATTATGCCAGTAATTTCTGAGAATATTGATCCGACGCGCTGGAGCGTCAGTGGCACTCACGAAGACAGGTTGAGTCTGTGTGCCACCGACGCTCCAGAGCGTCGGGTAAAAAACGCTCTCTAAACAGGAAAATAATATGTTTCTTCGTTTTTCTGGTTTTTCTAGTAAAATATAAGGAACATTTAAACCATGAAAACCCTGTTTTGTAATCCAGCTTCTGAGGATAGAAATATCATTTTTAGTGGCAGCGAATGTGTTAAGTTTATTGTAATTTACTAATCTGAAGCTATGAAAAATTTGTTTATCTAGTCTTGATTTATTGTGATATAATATTAATTTGCGCATCATGGGGTAGTAATCTATGATGCTATGATTAATCTAGAAATAATGACAGTCTCATACGAAAGAAAACATGATCAATAGAAGAATTGATTTGAGTTGTATCATTAATCTAGAGAGAGAAAAATATCTCACTTAAAGTATATATGTAATCATATCCATGCTTAGATAGGTATAATTAAAGTTCTATTTTTAGACTTTGTTTTAAACAAAAAAATTGTTAGATCATTGTTAAAGTAGTCAATTGTGATAAAATGAGATCTATACACAGGGTTGGGATGTTTTTACCAGTACTTACCATTGCACTTACTTCATTTTTAGGAACCAGCTTTTCCAATGTTTAAACACTTCAGAATTTTTTTTTTGTTTCCGCCATTTCTTCGAATGTCATTAGAAAAGCGTACCTTTAAGGAAAAATTGTTAAAAGGAACTTGGAGCACTGTTATAAAATTCTTTTGATTAATGCACACAGTGCACACCCTTAATAACTTTTGATCTAGCAATTTGATTTTCAGCCATTAGGACTCTATGTTAATTAATCAGTGTAGATATTTTAACCCACTGACGGTTATGCACGTAAAAAGTCGTAATTTAACATGCAGTCTTTTCCACATAGCATAACCGGTTTTCCCATGTTATTAGATAGGGAAATAGTGTATAGGGGAGAAACATTCTCCCAATTTTGCCCTTTTGCTTAACCGCCAGTGGGTTAAGTTACAAGGTCAGATACAAAAACGTATTTTCTCTGCATAGGCATACCTTTTTTTTCTTTGATAGTTTATGGATATTTAAACCTTAAATTATGCAAATTTATATAAATTTACAAAAATAGGTATTATTTAGCAAGAAAATGACAAGAACTAATTTTTTACTATAATATAAAGGAAGAGACACTTTTAGTTTTTAAAATTACACATGAAACATTTAGAGGATTACATTAAAACTAAAGACTTGTTTAGATCATGTGATTTCCCTCATAATTATAAATTAATTTCAGAGGTTTGAGGAATTAGCAATAAATTATGAGTGAAAACAAACAACCTGTGCCATAAATTATTGCAATAAGTTTGTAACTTGCATCGATTATTTTGTTATTTGCAATTATTGCTTGAATTTTCTTTAATTTAGCTTTAACATTTTTACAAAAATTAAATCTTTTTTGCTGTTTTTTTGCTATACCTTTAAAAAATTATCTATAAAATTAAATAAATGTTTTATTAATTACAAAATTATTATTTTTGAATTTTAAAAAAATTATGCAAGATATGAGCATTTAAATTAGTTCTTCCTTAGTGCACATGAGTGCAAAATTTTTTATGATTTTGTAATGAAACATATTTGGTAACTAATAATGAAATGTTTGATTTGTATATCTTGATAATTTAAAAAGCAGCAGTTTTTAGCAATTTTTAAATCAGTTTTTTTAAAACTTTTTAAAAGAAAGCTCTAAATGATAAGGGTTTTTTCACAAGTTTTATTTTGTACTATTAAACAAGAAAACTAAAAATAAAAATTAAAAAAAAAGGAATTGTTTGTTTTTAACTTTATCTTATGATATAAATGAAATTATGTTATAAAAACCCTTTTGGAGTTTTCTTTTAAAAAGTATAAAAACTACTTAGAAAATTGATAAAAACTTTTTAAATTTATAAGATATGATATTGAAATTAAACTCTTTTTCATTAGTTACCAAACATGATTTGTTACAAAGTTATTAAATTTTCTTGAAAACATTTTTCTATGCATGCCCACTATGAGAAAACTAATTTAAATTCTTATTTCTAGCATTTTTTTAATTTAAAAATAATAATTTTGTTATTAGTTAAAAATAGTTCTAAAAATTTTTGAAGTTATAGCAAAAAAAAAAAAAAAATGAAATAAAAAGATTATGTGTTTATCCAAATGTCATGACCTTCATAAATATTTAAGCTAAGTTAACAAAATTTCATGTAATCATTACAAATAACAACTGAAGTAATTGATGCAAGTTACAAGCTTACTGTAATATTTTATGGCATAAGATGCTCAAAAATATTTGTTTCCGTTCATAATTTATTGCCAGTCCCTGAAACCTCTTAATGTTTTAAAATTTATTGATAAGTATGAAAAATTGCATGGTTCAAAAACTTCTAAAATTATAAAATAATCCCTTAAGTATTTCTTAAGAAACTAAATTAAATGTCAAAAACTGAAAGTTTCTTTCAAAAGCCAATGAAGTTGAAAATCCAATGACACTACTTGTCCACAGTTAATGCTTTTTGAGATAATCGCAAATAAAAAAGAGCAATTGCAATGGCAAGACCATTGCTTCATAGGATTAATCTTCCATCCAGGTTCTATCATAAGTGCAAGAGTAGAATTTCACTTCCCACAATGTATTTCATAATAGTTAATTATAATTATTAATTTAATGCAAATCAAAATAAGATGAAACCATTAACTGTAATAGTGCCTATACAAATTGAAATATTTGAAGCACAAGCATTTCCAACATCAGAATCACATAATGAATGAGTGTTTCATATGCAGTGCAAATTTTATTGCTGAACATAAAGTATATGTTTCATTGAACGAAAAATAGGGCCTGTCTTTCTTATCAGGGACCTCTGAAACGTGAACCAGTGCATTTTGTCAAAAGCAAAAAAAAATAAATAATTGATTAAAAGCCAGATTAGGCATTTCAAGTATACCCTTCTTGTTGTGACACCTGCCTGTTCACTCATGCTGCTGTATATTGTTGAATATTCTATTATTTCTTTGATCAAGTACTTGTAGCTTTGAAAGAAGTTGATGTTCAATGGCTATAAGTATTACCTGGTGAAATATAAGCAAGTTGTACATTTGATCCAATTTTCTAAATCCATAAAGTTTCATGTGTTTGATCACTCCAACTATCCAGCACAAAGATTGCCTTATCACTGATGCACTCTTTTAATTTCTGCAAGTATTTTATTGTTATAGCTTTTGTAATTTTCCCTGATTTGGAGCATGCAATTTGGATGTTTGGGTGGAACATTTCCTGGAAATTTGCCATAATTTTAAGACCAAATAATCTTTTAGATTCTTGTAACTCAATTACTAAATAACCTACAAATCTGCCAACTATGCTAATGGTCTCTTGTATGGTATAAGAGTGCGTTGTTTTGTTTTTACTACTAATGGATGTTGAAACGTTTTTAGACCCTTTTATATCTAGTGTTCTTTTTGATACAATCTCATACTGATAACCGCTTTGATCTGTATTAAGAATGCAGGAAAAGCTGTGTTTATTTTGTTCAATCATTAGTTTAAAGTTTTCTTGAATTTCTCATATTAAAGATACAAGAGATATCTCAGGAAATAAATTCCTTTGTGTTACTAAATGTGTCACCTTGTGACTTGTAATTCTTTGGTCAGTTTCGCAATTTACTATAAATTGTGTACTTGCTTGGAAATCTCAAGGACCGATCTAGAATGCTTTATCCAGGAGCCATTTTTCACATCTCTGTCATGCATAGTGAATTTTAATTGCATGCAATAGAAAAGAAACTGTGCTATATTTTTTTTATTCCTTTTCTTGTAAAATGTTCTCCTTTTTCTAAATATTCTCTCCATCGTTTATGGTTAGTGCCTTTTTACAATGGTGTTGCACAGCCCGCAATTTATTTTTCGTTGCTAAATCATATACATTTACTGCCCTTTTGATTAGTTTTTCTGATACTGCTTGTCTATTGCATTGATCTTTAGTTTGTTTTTCACTTGGAGGTTCTTTGTCCTCACAGTTTAGACTTTCTTCTACTGTGTTATTATTTTACTCGACAGTAATATAACTTTCATCAATATATCAATAGATCCAACCAGTCATTTTCAATCATGTCCCACACTATCATGAACAAACCACAACTAATGGCGTCTTAAAATGCTGAATCCCTCATCTCAGTTTCCTCAAAATGTGCAGCTAAATCTCTGGCATCCGTGGATTTGTTGATGATCACATAAAGGCTTGAAGACTCATCTGCAATATCCTCAGAACTGAGCTGTTTTCATATGCACAAGAGTGTGTGTGCAACCTCCCCTGAACCAGCACGTCTGGGAATGCGAGCTAGACAACTGCTTGATTTCATTCATCATTATTTAGTGCCTAAAGAACTTCCCACAAACACCCTGTCTACGCAGTTCTTCTATCCCTTAAGACCAGGCAAGGAGTTAGGTCCTATCAATAAAGATGTTTATACCCATTGCAAATGCTTCTGTAAAAAAACGATTCTTCTATTTTTTTTTCTTCTTAAGTCTACTTCAAAATTTTTCTTCATGAACCAAACAAGGAAGAAACCCAGAGTGTAAAAAAAACAGTTTGTTTTCTTATCATGAAGAAATGAAAGGAACAGCTATCTTGGTATAAATGGGACTTGTAGATTGTCTTTTTAATAAATCAAACAGCAATGAAAGGACCTCTTGTTTTAACTTCTTTTATGCTGGTAATCCTCTAGTAACAGAAAAAGCACAGTATTAAAAAAACTGCGGGAGCTTTCCTCGTACAGGAGAACCTAGATTGAAGATGAAAACTTGCAATAGCATTTGCCCTTTTTCATTTGTGATTATCTTGAAAACCATTCACTGCAGATAGGTAGTTTCATTAGCATTATTGTTCCCCAAGACAAAATTTTCTAACAATATCACTTTTGTCAAAACTTAGGGAACCTCCCTAGTAAGAGTTTGAATACTCATATTTAACTATAAAATTAGTTTGCTATTTGTAGTTGCCATTTGCTAACTTATAAAATTAAGTTTTATTATATTTCTGTACATAAATCATTGAAAGAAATTAATTTTTCTTTCCAATTGTTACTTTTTAATTTTTCATATTGATTTTTCATATTCATGTGTTAAATGTTTTGTATAATACTATTATTTAAACTGGATAATGAGCAAATTGTTTTAAAATTTGATATTTTTTATTTAAAAAGACTACAATTTTTTCCATTTGGGTTGTAAGAAACCTATTTCTGCCTTCTACTCTAGAAGAAACTTGCCATTCCTGATACCAAGTGAAACAAATAAATTAATATTTTTATATTTTATTGAATCTCTGACAAAAAAGAAAAAATTATTCAATATTATTAATTTTTACTCATTTAGAAAATCTATAATTAAAATTTAGGAGATAGCTTACATCATATCACTTCTCCAATGATTAGTCACTTATAATATATATATATATACCCTACAATACAATAACATTTTGTTTTTGAAGTGTCATATAACATGGCAATTTGTTCATCAAAATTAAATCTTAAACTTTGGTTATTCAAGTGAGCAATGTAAAATAAATTTTTTTAAATTACCTAGAGTGTATTAAGTTTGAAATTTCTGAAGGTAATTTTGACACAACATAAAAACAAGTTAAAATAGCTTGATTTAGATCAGTATGTTAAATATTCCATACACTCTAGCATTTTCATTTTTACATATAAATAATTTTTCAATAAAGCTTTAAGTTATTTTCTTTTTTGAAGACTTACTTTGAAAAAGTAGTTTCTTGAAGAATAGTTGGTGTCAAGTGCTCTTATATGTACAGGAGAATTGGTAAATTAATTTTTTATGTCACTAGTTATCAGGTGTTTGTTTTTAGCAGCGACAATGCATTTGTATCCTTGTGATTTTTTAATGAACTGGACAATAATTGATTGATGGTGATCCTTTTGACTTGTCTACACTTGTCATAATGCTATGATTTCATAAGGTTTACTAACATTTGGACTGATCAAAATTTTATCAACTGTTTTGTTTAAGTCGTCTTCATTTTTGACCTCAGGTAAACGTAAGATCTCCAAGTTTGCTTGGCTTGAATACTGTTGATCTTGTTTTTCAGGCTTTCAATTTATTTTTTAAAATTATCATTTTCAGATCTATTTTGAACAGCTTTTTTTATGGTTTACATGTCATTGTTTAGGTCGGTGATTCAAATACTCGTAACAATGTTCCAAAATAAAAGATTTGAGTTAAAGTTTTCTTTTCCACTTTTTACAAATGCGTTCAGAATATAATTTCATGAGACAAATTGAGTTCAGGATTTGCTGTTGGCATTAAAGTTTTTTCAGGTTCAAAGATATTTTGTTTAAGAGTTTATTATCTTGACATTTTATGCTTTTTTTATCTATTTCTTCTTCCCTTGATGAGTCTATAAAATCTTTCACTAAAAACTCTGCAGTAAAAATGGTAGCTGTCTTAGCAATTGACGACACATAGAAATGATATCTTGTTGCATGTTTAGCAAGCCATTTTTCCTCAATTTAACACTGCTCCGAAAAATGTCCTGGTTTTTTCTTTAGCCCATTACAAGAAATGAATTCAATAACAACTGCACACATAATGTGATTTTGCTGATTGTAAAATATTTGCAATAAATATTTAAATCTCATTATAAAATGTTAAGTAAATTTTAAAGCAATAATTTAAAAAAAAAATGAATTTGAGTCAAACAACCCTGGAAAGATTTAAAAGAGATCATCTAGTATTGCAAAGTAACCCATTGCCAGGTAAGACAGGAGGAAACAAAATATTTCAACAAAAAAAAAAACGAAGAGCCTGAATTGAAATACTTCAAAGAGAATCTTTTTTCAGCTCAAGTTATGATTGAAAAGAAAATTTGAGATTAAAACATTTTGGCTTTGTCAAGCACTTAATGATGATCGAATAAAGCAAAGGTCTTACTAAATGAACCTAAAAACAAAGCTATATCATTTTTCACATTCAAAGTATCATGTTAAAAAAAAATTGAGTTTAAAAGAATATAAATATGTATTTGATTATAAGTTTTTAGAATCCTTTAAATTTTTTATTAAGGTGACAACTAAATAAGACAACATTAAGTATTCATCATTTTTTATTGTTTTATTGTGTTGAATGTATAAGATATTTCTAAGTGATCCCAGTTTTTTGTCCTGTATTTTTAGCTCAAAAGATGCTATATTTTTCTAAAATATTGTCTTTTTTTAATTACAGGGTCAACTGTCGAGAGCTTGAGTTTTTTAAAACCTTGTGGATATTTTTCTGTCAACCTGTAAAAAAGAATTGAACAAAATAATTTTTTTGTATTCTTTTTGTCAGTTATGAAATTTTTCTAACAAAAACTTTGTAGTAAAAATTTTTCACTACCTGTAATTCTTTGGATGACCTGAACATATTTTATTTAAATAATACTTTGTTATTTTTCAAAACAAACATATGTTGAGTCCTAGTCTTACATTTGTATAAGCATTTGAGAACGCTGTTAGTTATATCTTAGTATGGTAAAATGTATGGAAGAAATATGGTGAAACATCCTTCTATAGAAAGGAAGAATTTTGTTTGTTGATGTTATAATGATTATTTTTCAATTTCTATGTAGTAGTAAGGACTCTATACATAAATTTAAAATATTTCAAAAATTTTAGGGTAAGCTTTCAGAGTAGTGATTTCAGCAGGATATATTAATTATTCAGCACTGGATTATTTTATTAATGGGACTTTTAAGTAAAGATACTTTTTAAGGCTAATAAAGTCAAGAAATTTAAAATTATCTTGAACTCTTTTGATAAAGTGCCAATTACTTATTTATATTCAATAATAAACTGAATCTATTTTAACATTATTTTAGATTTTTATATCTTTTAGGTTTCATAGCAGTGAAAAACAAAATTTAAGTTATCTTTATTTTTATCATGTGTAATGCACATTAAGTAAAAGATATATTTGACTAATTATCAAATTTATTAATTTTTCTTAGTTTTTTCCTCTTGGTTTCTTAACATCTATTTAGCTCTAACAAACTTTTTAAATGGTATTTTTAGAACAAAAAGTGATTAAGATGTCAATAATTTATGAAAAGCTGAGAACTTTTAGAAATAGTCTTTCCCATCCAATAGAAATTAAAAATGGTGTACGACAGGGAGATGCCTTGGCATGTCTCCTCTTTAATCTAGCATTAGAAAAAATAGTAAGGGACTCAAACATCAACATCCGAGGAAATATCTTCAACAAATCAGTTCAAATATTGGCTTTTGCTGATGATTTAGATATTATCGCTAGATCACAGACAGCACTAACACAATCCTTTTTATGTCTGGAGAAGAAAGCCATTAAGATGGGATTAAGAATCAATGAAAATAAAACTAAATATATGCCCTGCACAAAAGCTGGCTATAAAGAAACACACTTTGAAATTGGAGCATACAAATTCAAAGCCGTTGATAGCTTTACCTACTTGGGGTTGAAGATTAACAACAGAAACGACACTACACAAGAAATACACACGAGAATAACGATGGCCAATAAGTGTTTTTATGGTCTAAGAAAATATCTTAAGTCAAGCCTAATAAAAAGAAAAACAAAAGTGCTACTCTATAAATGTCTCATACGATCAGTGCTTACATACGCATGTGAGACCTGGACAATGACCCGTGGAGGTGAAAATATAATAGCTAGATTTGAGAGAAAAATACTGCGAAGCATTTTTGGTGAAATAAATAAAAACGGTACCTGGTTTAGAAGATCAAACACGGAACTTTACAAATCATACAGAGCCTGATGTCATTAAATTTATCAAAATTCAAAGGATTAAATGGGCAGGCCACATAGTAAGAATGGAAATAGCAGGACAACTAAAAAAGTTTTCAGTGCCAGGCCAACAGGTACAAGAAAAAGAGGACGGCCAAACCTAAGAGTTTTAGACTGCCTTGAAAAGGACCTACAAATTTTAAAGATAAGAAACTGGAGAACCTTGGATAAGGGAAGAATGTCTTGGCATAGGCTTGTTGAGAAGGCCAAGGCCTATCCTGGGCTGTCTTGCCAATGAGAAGAAGAAGAAGAAAACTTAGAATAAGGTCTTGATGATGCCATCTCACAGTGATCATAAGATAGGGTTCCCAGTAGATCACCAAAGACAAGCATCATCCACTTTAATCTGTCTGCGAAGGGACTGAGGGTGCTCGGTATCGGTCCTTGTTAAACTGTTCTACTGTAAAGTGGAGGAGCCATCCCCTCAGCAGAGGATCTAAATGGTAATGACACGTGTTTGGTTCATCTACAGGGATGTTTCCCATATCGTAGCCCATTGTGCAGCTTCAGTGTGACGTAAATAAAGTAGTACTACTACTCAAAAAAGTATTTTAAATGCAAATCAAAAAATTTTCATTAATGCAGAATTTAATATTTTATTAGTAAGAAGCTGAGGGTGCCAGTTATATGAGCGTACCAATAAATAGCAATAAAAATGAATAAGTAAAATACCTGAATGAAGAAAATGTAAATTTTTCCTTAAACAATAGTTCTAAATTAACAAAAATTGTTCCTGAGAAGTCACCTGCCATCTCAACATGTGAATGGATACTTAGAGTAATCCTTTTCTATATCAATTCCAGAAAAAAAACATTTATTCCTCTTATCATTGGATTTAAAGTTTTTTCATTTCTTTTCATTATTTTCGGATTACATCATATTCACTTTTTTTGCAAAATAGCAATTTTCCATGAAATGCAAGCCTTTTGTGTTCTTTGTCTGTTCACTTACTGAGTAATCCTTATTTATGATGATTGATGAATTGATTTGAATGCAAGAATTCAATAGACTGTTTTCTTTTTTCTTCTTTTTTTATGTTTGGATTTAAAATTAAAAATTTGTTTTTTCTTGGCATCATTTTCAGATGTACTCTCAGCATATTCACTTTTTTGAAAGATAGTAATTTTCCTTGAAATGCGAGCCTTTGTCACTTTTGTGTTCTTTGTCTGTACACTGACTGATTTACCTTCATTTATGATGAATTGATTTGAATGCAAGGATTCAATTGACTGATTTAGAGGCAAGATAACTAGTGGTTTACTTTTATTTATGAGGAATTGATTTGGATGCAAGGATTCATTTGACTGATTTAGAGGCAAGCTCACTAGTGATTTACTTTCATTTGTAATAAGGTTGTTTACAGGTAAGCTTTCTAGACGCAGAGCAGTCGAGTTTGTCAAAAAGGGTTTATTTAAATTATGATCATTTAAGTGGCCTATAGTTGGTGTGTTTTCTATTGGTTTGGCCAAATTTCTTGAATCAACAGTTCCTGTGTCAAGACCAGAAGCATATTTGACTTGAGAAAGTAAATCATTAATCCCACTTTCTTTGTTATTTTTTTGGCTAATTGGCTGAGCATTCCATTCCAGTATAACTTTCCCCATTCGTAAACGAGCTGTTGGTTGTTTAGATCGAAATAAATTATATCGTCTACGAACATCAGCGGCAGTACGTAGTTTTCTAATTTCTTGAACTGTTCTCTTACAAACTCGCTAGAAAAAGAAAAATCCAAGATATAAGGGGCATCAACAAATGAAATACTGCTGAAAAACAATGTAAGTATTTTAATAAAATTTAATCAGTAGAGGTTTTAGAAATCACTAACAAAATATTTTGATCATGATTTTACCTTAATGTGCGTATTTTATTATTACGCACAGTGCACAAAAAATGGAACTTCCTAAATTATTTCAGATTTTCACATACTAGGACTCAAACTTAATGGTTCACAGAGGTTATGTTAATTAGTATTAGTTAATTGCGGGGATGTATGTTAATTAGTGTGCAGGCAATATTTCAAATTACAAAATCTCTCATAAAAAACTACTTTCTCTAAATAAATATCCCTTTTTTTCTACAGATTTGAATTTCTGATCCTCAAAATATTGGAGGTAGCTGTAATCTTGAAAATATGGATCAAATAGTTGGTCAAGACAGCAGTCTAAAGTTTGGACCCCTTAATGTTAAATATACTTTTTGCGTATTTTGCAATATCTCAAGAATTTTTTTAACAAATTGAAAAATTTTTGTGCACAATTATAAAATTCATTTATCCTAAGATAATTTCATGCAGAAAATAATTTTTAATAATTATTTATTATTTTATATTTTGTTTAAAAATTAAACGAAATTATTAATTTTGAAAATTGTTTGTATAGTAAGGTATAGAAATTTTTAAATCATTTTAAAGAATGTATTTTATGTAGTAAAATTAACAAATTTTTTTTATTAGTTCTCGAGAAATTAAAATTTAAACATACAGGTGATACCTGAAAAACCTAATAATACCATGTTCAAACAAAATAATGGAAAATTGGCTTGAAATAGAGATTTTTTATATTATTAGGACAAGATATTTCATGTGCATGAAAAATAGATTATGCATTTACAATTACCAAAAAGTCACACTCCTGACCTGTCTGAGACTTTTTCTTAAACTTATTTATTTAAAATTAATGCACCAACATTTTAATTAATAAAGTAATATTTATAAACTATTATATATTTGAAGGCTTTAAAATAATATTTTTTAAACTAATTTAACTCACTAATGTGTATTCAAGGTTTTGTCCCAATGTCTTCATGCCATTCCAAGGAATTTTTTTCATTATTATATGAAAAAACTAAAGAATTTTTAGTTTTCTGCTTACAACATTGTTTATTCCCCTCCATTCTGTTTCATTAATTGTATTCTTTGAAGATCTGATTTACCCGCTGTTCTTAACATAACTTTGAAGTTCTAAACTGAGGTGTATAACAGTTTCTGTCCTTCTCCTGTACAGCAGTTTTATTATAAATGAAAAAATTTTTTAAAATACATATTATAATTTGATGATTCTAATAGAAGAACTTTCTTAAGTCTATATCTGCCTTTAGCAATGCCCATCTGTTCATAAGCCATCATGTGGCAAAACTTCAGGGCGCTTAGAGAAAAGGGAGCAACATGCTCTCAAATTTGAAAATTTCTATAAAATATTTTCAATTTCTCATATTCATATTGGTTAAAACAAAGATGTAAGTAATGGTGCAACCATTTTTATTTTTTTTCACCAGCAAGTATTTTTTTAGTGTTATTTTTTTTTTATAATATAGATTTAAAGAATTTTTGTATATAAACCTTTTATGTATAAACTTCCGAAAACTTTAATATTTTAAAATAAATAAAATCGTTTTGTTAAACTATACATAAATAATCTGAACAATTAAATGTCATAAACTACTTTTTATGGAGTTTTAAAAAATGACATTGGAAATATTCAAAAGTTTTGAAAAATAAATGTGGGAGGCACGTCACTACAGAAACTTTGATTGGACTTATCAATCCTTTTACTGAATTCTTTACAATTTCATTAACCGCTACCCTGATTATCCTGCGTTAACTCGGGTATGTATATATTGCAAATATTTATTATCCCGAGAAAACTCGGATGTTGCAAAATTTGTCAGAACATTTTGTTTTATCACGTTTTCACTTGGTCGGAAGTTAAGAAAAAGTTGCCAAGTTTTGTTTTGGAATTTTGCTGTTGGACTGTACACGTGTTTCGTGAGATTGTATACACGATGATTGCTGAATTTGAATAAAAAGATGGTGTTCGCGCTCGAAAGTGAAAATAATGCAAATGATTTTTCAAATTATGAAGATGTGAACATATAGAAAGACAAATATTTAACTTTTTTTTTCATTTGCCCAAGATAACTTGCGATAGTAAACCTATGGTAAATGAAATATTTTTTACACATTCAATTAAAATTTCAACTTAAAACTTGTGTATTATGTTTTGTTGTAGTTCGTTGTATTTATTAATGAAATAAAAAATATGTTGATTTTCTGCATTTGTAAGGAAAGTGGATAAAGTGATTAACTCTTATAAGAGAAGTATTAAATCGATTAGGATAAAAGGGATGAGACAGACTTATGTAAATGAAACTAGCAAATCACCCTTTTTATTGTTAATGGTTTCAAACAGACTATATATCTAAAATGTATATCATGAAGATGAAATGAGCAGTTCTAGAATTTATCTGCGAAAAACAACTGAATTGTTTTGTTATGAATACTTCTAACGTTCAGTTGTTAGTGCCAAAGTTTTTCCTCATTAAAATTAATAAAAAACTTTTTGAGAAATGTAACGTTTCGACTAATGTTTTACAATGACTAAATGTTTTACAACAAAATCCATACAAACGGATATCCTAGAATGATTAAACCAAAGTGAACTCATTCAAACTTTTGTGCAGGCAAAAGTCAGGCAGGCATTCATCCAAGCGTAGGAGTTATTTACTATGAGCCAATTTTTATTTTATTTTTTATCATACAAAACAAATCAATTTCTTCGACTGCTAACCTTTTATAATGTTTGTAACTAAAAGTGGAGTCGCTTTACTGTTTACGTTTAAATATTTATATTTCCCTCATAAGTAAAGTAATCTCTGAAGCAAAGAAAGAGGTTCAATCGGTTTTATTACTTTACACAAGCTCTGCTTTGTTTATGTTTGAGAAAGGGAAAACATTTTCGCTCACTTCAGTGCTGGGTTTTTGGTTATATTCAGAGCAGAAAAATAGGACTTTATTAAGGACGCTTTTCGCTTTATAATCTGTAAACAATTAACTTAGCTGCGTCACAAAATTTGAATTTCATTATTCGTTCATTGCGCTCAAATTTGTATTTTGCCATTTAAAATTACATTCTTTAAAATGATTTAAGAGTTTGAAAACCTTAAATTTGAAAATAATACTAAAAAAATAACAAACATGTATAAAAATTGTAATTTGCACGTAATTATCTTTGGATAAACGAATTTTGTAATTGCGTGCAAGATTTTTTTAATTCGCATAAGAAGTTCTCTGAATTACGTAAAAAGCAAAATTAACATTAAGGAGTCCAAACTTAAGGCCCTCTTTTCCTGACCTAACTATTGGGACCACGTTTTCCAAATTGCTGCTTTCTCCATATTTTGAGGGTTAAGAATCCGAATCCATCAACAAAACAAAAAAAAGGCATATTTCAGAGAAAGTGCGTTTTTGCGTCTGATATAACTTTGCGTGACTTAAAATATTGTTTGAACTAATTGATTGGCATATTTGTGGTCAGTCCTTCGAACCATTTAGATTGAATCCTGATACGTGAAAATCCGATTATTATATTAAAAGTTATTCAGGGTGCTCCATTTTTTATTTTGCGCACAACACATTTTGTTCTGTAAACCTATATAGATGTTCCTCTAAAAAAGTAGAATTTTTTTCTGTATTTTAATTTTTTAACAAAACACGCAAATTTGGCTAACTAATAGTATTTGTAGTACTATTTAATCATCGAAGAAAATTTCTCCACAGCCTGTTAGTCTTGTGAAAAAAATCAAAGCTTTAAAAGCAAATAATTATGCAATTTTGAAAAAGCTTCTTGAATAATAATTTGTCATTTAGCTTCATAAAAATTAATGCAATCTGTAGGTATAGAATATTCGCGTCTTTAAGATTATTTTGTGGGTCTAGTAGTAAAAAATTTTATTATCAATTAGATTTAGTTTAATAATTAACTATTGTTAATGTTCGTGATGTATCGATCTGTATACACATAATAAAATTATTTATTTACAAACTTAATTAATATAAATTCACAGGATCATTGCGCCCTGCTCCAGAGTTGAATGACAACTGAATCATATTGACATGAGCGCCGCCTCGTGACATAATTTCACAATTCTTAACACTCCCCGCCGATTGGATGCTTAAATCCAATCATTATTAACTACAATTCTTAATATATTGCAAAATTGACAATATTCATACAAAACATCAAATATACATAAACGTAATTTCAACTTTAACAATTATAATGAAGATTTTAATACAAAAATTAATACACAGGTAAGATACAAATGTTGCGTACTGATCATTTAAGCATGTTGCCTTGTGGCAAACGTATATTTACAACTCTTACCTTCCCATCACTTCCCTTAAATATTTCCTCAATTCTTCCTGTTAACCATTTAGTGCCTGGCAAGTTCTCCTCTTTTACCAACACTAAAGTTCCAATCTTAACATTATCTTTACTGAATTGCCATTTGTGGCGTTCTTGGAGATTATTTAAATAATCTCTCTTCCAAAGTCTCCAAATTTTTTGAGAAATTTTAGAAATCTTTTCCCACTTACTGAGTCTATTTTCATTGATATCTGCAAGTTGGGGTTCTGCTATGGAAGTGATGGGTCTCCCAATCAGAAAATGCCCTGGCGTTAGGGTTTCATAGTTTTCGAAATCAGCTGATAATGGAGTTAATGGCCTGGAGTTAAATACTCCTTCAATCTCTGCTAAAACTGTAATAAACTCTTCCAAAGTAAAATTAGAGTTTCCTGCAATCCGTTTTAGGTGGAATTTAAAAGACTTAACACCGGCTTCATATAATCCTCCAAAATTCGGTGATCTTGGGGGGTTATAATGCCAATCAATTTTTTCCTCGGCAAAATATTGAGTCAAAGGTTCATCTGGTGAATTAATAATTTTGAAAAGCCGTTTCAGTTCAGCGTCTACACCAACGAAATTTCGTCCATTGTCAGTGAAAATTTTAGAGGCCCTTCCTCTTCTAGAAAAAAATCTTTTTAAGCTAGCTATAAACCCTGTTGACGTTAAGTCACTCACGAAATCTAAATGTATTGATTTAGTACAGAAACATACATAGATTGCAACATATATCTTATTTAATACACCTTTCCTTTGTCCTTTAAATTTTATATAAAATGGTCCACAAAAATCAATACCTGTTATGGTAAATGGAGGAGAAGGTTCTATTCGTTCTTTAGGCAACTGACCCATTAATTGTTGCTCTAAAACTGGTTTGTTTTTTGTGCACGTAACACAATTGTGTATTACCAACCTGCACAAATTTCTGCCGTTCACAGGCCAATACTTATGACGTATTAAGTACAACAAAGCTTGTGCTCCCACATGTAAATATTTCAAATGAAAATAATGTACAATCATATAAGTTAAAGGATGTTTAGTATAATCATTAACACTTGAGTTTACAATTCGACCTTCAACACGTATAAGACCTTTTTTTATCAATAAAACAATTAAGAGAAGATAATTTACTTTTACCTTTCACATTCTCACCTTTCATTAAAGCATTCAATTCTTCTAAATATTCACTTTGGGCAAATTTTAAAAGAAAGGTTTCTGAATTACTCAATTCTTTAGAATTTAAATACCTACCTGCCTTGTTCTTTGGATTTTTACAGTTATGGATAAATCTAAAAATATATGAAACTATACGAACAAGTTTGGAAAAATTATTGGTAAGTTTAAGTAGGTAATTATAAAACATAACATTTTGATTAGTTAAAGCAAAACACATATCCTCTTCAACAGAGGAACCCTTTTTTAACTCTGAAATGTAAGAGTTTTCAGCAATAGAATTAGTGCACTCAAACACTGAAATCTCATCTTTTCTTAAAAACTCGGGACCTGACCACCAAGCCTCGTTTTTTAGAAGAACATCTGCACTAACTCCTCTTGTAAGAATATCAGCAATATTAAGTTTACCGGGAACATGTGACCATGCTTCAGGATTGCTAAGCGCTTGAATCTCTTTCACTCGATTAGAAACAAACTGTTTCCATTTATCCAGAACAATGCTATCTGGGAATCTGTCCAAAAATGAACTGTGGGGGATCCTTTTCGCTTTACAATCTGTTCTATTTCCTTTGCGAGTCTGGTTGCAAGTAATGCACCCATTAATTCTAGTTTTGGAAGAGTCGGTTTCTTTAATGGAGCAACACGACTCTTTGATGCGATAAGATTAACTGTGATTTTGTCACTGTACTTCACTCTTAGGTACACCGCTGTTCCGTACGCTCTTTGGCTGGCATCCGAAAATACATGAATTTGAAGTACTTTGGCATCATCTAGACTGGAGTCGAGAATCATTCTAGGAACTTGTAATTTCGAAATGTCAGATAATTCAGATCTCCACTGAATAAATTTTTGGCGAATGTCTGGTGGAAGTTCCGTATCCCGCGGACACTTTCTAAGCCACAAGACTTGGAGTAAACACTTGAGTTTTATTGTGTACGGACTAAGAAACCCCAATATGTCGAACAGTTTTCCGATAGTTCTTAAAACAATTCTTTTAGTAACGCTTTCTTTTCCATCGAATTTAAGCAAGTCTTTCAGATCTACAGAGATGTAGTCTTCATGCACATGCCATGGCCGTCCTAGAACCTTGTGTAAATTGGCAGCAGGATTGGCTTCCGAATGAATAGGGTGGGTTTCGAACCCGCAATCCTTCCATAATTGTACCAGTTCCTTGCTGTTTGAACTCCATTTGCACAGATTCATGCTTGCTTCTGCCATAATTTTCTTGGCTTCGTCCGACATCTGAAAGGCAGATGTCACTTCGTCGAGAGCTCCTATGAAGTCATCGACATACAGACATTCATTGAGCATTTTCGCCGTAGCGGGATGCAACTCTTGATATTTTTTGATATGTTCCTTAATAGTGGCAGAAAATAAGAAAGGACTGGCGTTGACACCAAAAAGAACTCTGCAAAATCTAAAAATATTTATGTCATACTGTTCACCTATGGCTGGGTTCGAACTTGGAAAAAGAAATCGCACTGCATTCCGATCTGTCACATTCAACGATATTTGAAGGAACGCTTTTTTGATATCTGCCAAGATCACCACAGCATTCCAACGAAAAAATATAAGCATGTTAAATATCAGGGGATTTAGGCTAAGTCCTGCGTATAAACAGTCATTTAAGGAAAGTTCGCCTTCTTCATGTGAGCTGGCATCAAAAACTATTCGTTTACTAGAACTGACTGATTCTCTGTAAACCATAGAAAATGGTAGATAATATAGCGGTTTATCTGTTTGGACTTTGTCCTTTGGGGCTTTCTCTATGATGCCTTGACCTTCGTAGTCTTTCAGAATGTCACGATAATCTTCATACAGTTCTGAGTGTCTCTCAAATTTTCTAATCAAATGATCTAGCCGTCCTCTGGCTACAATAAAGTTATCGTTTAATTCCCTAAAATCACGTTTCCATGGTAGCCTAACTTGATACCTCCCTTCATTGTAATCTACAGAATTTTTAAAGAGCTAAAGCAGTACTTTCCTCATCTGAATTATCATTTGGAACTATCCCAATTGATTCTGACTCCCAAAATTTATTTAACCCTTCATCAACATTGTCCTGTATGAAATAACAATTGGAATCATGTGGGTGTTTTGAGGGGATCGAACCTGTAACCATCCATCCGAAAACTGTTTCAATTAAAATAATAGAATTACCCCTTAATCGAATTTGATTCCCTTTTAACAATTCATAAAATACGTCACCTCCTAAAGGAATCGATATTTTTTGCGGTAGATAAAATTTAGGATTAGCGTACTTAACGTTCTCGGGTAAATTCAAATTAGAAATGTTTATTTTTTCCGAAGGAACATTTCCGGCTATTTCTGGCAAAATTAACAATTCGAGTTCCTTACTAAATGATTCCTCATCATTACTTATACGCGAATGAATCTTTTCAGTTATCGGAAATACTGTATTTTTTTATCCAATTAAATTTGACCTACAACGCGATCTTTTTAAACCCAATAAATTAGCTGCCTCTTCAGTAATAAGAGATTTCATACTTCCAGAATCGCATAGCCCTATCAAATGCAAATATTTTCCGTTCGATTGCAATATTTTAACTTTCACTGTAAAAAGAAGAACATTTTTATTTACATTAAGAGAATATAAACATGGTGAGTCTTGCGGTTTGTTATTAATTTCATCTAGCATTTATGATTGCGCGACTTCTTGTTCCGAAACTGAATTATTTCTTTCTTCCCTGCTCGTTGGCGCCACACCCGCATTTTTGTTTTGATTTTGTCTATCGAAGAAAAAGTTCGCTCCGTGTAACATTGTACTATGATTCTTGTTACAAGATTTACATTTTAAATGAATTTTCTTACATTTAGACATTGCGTGAAATCCGAGACAGTTAAAACATAATTTATTCCTTACAACACATTTTAATCTATGATCTACATTAGAATCGATAAACTTTTTACATCTGAAAATAGGGTGTGATTCCTTACATCCTAATAAACAATTATTTTTGTTTTCGTTTTTCACCATTAGAGTTTTGAATTTCGGGGTTGGTTCCCGTTTAAATTCGCCTGAACTTCTATTTACATTTTCTAGTGCTTGACATCTTTTAGTTAAGAATTCCGTTAATTTTTCCCAACTCGGTAATTCGGAACCCAATTCCATTTCGTATAATTTAAGTGAATCAATATCAATTCTTTGAATAATTATATAAATTAATATTGCTTCGCAAAGAGAGTTCGTTTCTAATTCTAGTTGTTTTAATGATCGCAAATTACTTTCAATTTTATCGAGCATCTGTCTTAAACTAGACGCAGATTCACATTTAATTTTAGTAAAATTAAATATTTCACCAATATGACTCATAATTAGCAACCGTGTATTTTCAAACCGTTTTTTCAATGCTTCGAATAAACTGTTGTACGTATCATTTACAGTAATTAATTGTTTAGCGTTACCCTTAAGTGCCGACTGAAGGTAAAACAATTTTTGTTGTTCTGACAACTGTTTATTATCGTCAATTAAAGACATAAATTGTGTTTTGAATGACAACCATTCAACATATAAACCTGAAAATTCGGGAAGATTAATTGACGTTAATTTTAGCTTACAGTTACCAGAGGACAAACTGTTTTCATTTGAATTAGAATTTGGATTTAGAAGTTTCTGAAAGCTTACCTCGCATGTTTCGAGGTCAATTTGTAGCTCATCTAAACTTGTTTCAAAATCAGGCAAATCCTCATCCGACAAAGTAGAATAGCATTCGCTGCGTAGATCCTCTAACTTTGTTCGAAGTTTATCCAATGTTGATAATTTTTGAGTAATGTCCGTATTGTCCGCAGGTAAATCAGTATTTTGCTGAAGTGCATTTTCAATCCTTGTCAATTGTCCTCGTATATAACCTCGCTTTCGGTTAAATACTGTTATTTGCTCCAAAGCCATTGTTTCGATTTCGTAATCAATTTGCACCAGCGTTCGGTTTGTCTCCGGCTCGACGGACCACTTTGTTAATGTTCGTGATGTATCGATCTATTGGACTGTATACACATAATAAAATTATTTATTTACAAACTTAATTAATATAAATTCACAGGATCATTGCGAGGTAACAGGGAGATGCGCCCTGCTCCAGAGTTGAATGGCAACTGAATCATATTGACATGAGCGCCGCCTCGTGGCATAATTTCACAATTCTTAACAACTATTATTAAACTAAATTTTACATTAAGAATAAAAAAAATTTCACTCTTAACATTTTAATCTTTAAATTTGTATTCTATTGTTAACTTTTTACTCTTTTTTATGAGAATATTGTAATTTGAAAAATAAATGTTACTAAGTAACTGAAAAAAGAGATATGTAATTAAAATAATGGATATGTAATTTAAATATTACCATAAGAATTTGATAATAGTTTTTTTTTAATAACTATACAGTCAAACTTTTATAGCGTATCTATTTTTCGATAACCCGAAATAATTTTAAAAATCCTGGCTGAACATAGTTAAGCGCCTTTGGCGTGTTTAAACGTCGGGCCAAATCTTTAGTGCGATGAGTATAACGTGTACATTCGTCATGAAAAATTAACATTGATCACCAAAACTTAAAATTTTATAAATGTATAATAATATCATTTGTTGACATGTTTCTAATATATTAATCAATAGAGCTGCTTATTCAAAAAAAAAAAAAAAAAAAAAAAAAAAAAAAAAAAAAAAAAAAATAGAATAAAAAGTTATTTTTTATACTTATTATTTTTTATTAGGATATTTAATAATAGTCTGAATTTTTATTAAAAAAATATTTCTGAAAAAACAATTTTAATTTAGAATTATTTTTAAAAAAATATTGTTTTAAAAGTCAAGCTACAAAATTCGAACGAAATCGGTCAAATATTTCTTAATTATCAAATTTTTAAAAAAGTCGTATATTTAAAAATACTATTATTAAATAAAATGATAAATTTGTTATTGAAAATTGTTTTTGTATGAAAATTCCTTTAGCTAGAAGAATTTCATAAATTAAAAATTTCTTAGATTCACCAGATTTCTTACACATAGCAATTTATGGAACTTCCTCAAGAAGTTGTATGAGGAAATAACTATTTATTTATTGTATTTTGTTTTCTGTTTTTATTACACTTTTTGTCAAAAAGTCTGCTCCTGGGGAAAAAAAATCGATAATAAAAGTGTTATCACTATGATACTGTGACATTGTTTTTCGTATTTTAATACTGTTATAATAACTGATTTTTTGTATCCAACCTTTTACGATAATTTATGATCGAATTTCGATAATATCGTTTCGTTTTTTCTATCTAACACGTATATTTTTCAATCAAGATCCTGTTTGGAGGTTTTCATGTTGATGTGAGTTGTAGTTTTTTCTTTTATGGTTTGAATAATTTCAAAATGAGTTGTTTTACTAAAAGATTGTATTTAAATAAAAATTTACCTTCCAGAGTGAAAGTGCTTGCTTTTTCTCTTTTGCTTTTGATTTTGGTTTTGCTTTGATGACAATAACTCCTCGTACTTCCGTATCAGTTGAAGGCATTTTGATTGAATAAGTTTGAATGAATTCTTGAGCTTTCTTGCTGTCGATGGCTCTTTCTAATGCCACAATCGTATTAGCCCACTGAAAGTAATTTCAACATGAATGAATACAATATTTGACCATCAAATGTTTAAACTTAATGTACAGTTTTTTGCCGTCAAAAACATTATCTCCCAAAAGTTGTATAGTAAAACCTCTCTGTTCCACAGTCGTTAACCTTCAATATATTCAAAATGTTATCAAAGGTACACGAGAGCTATTTTAATTTTACTCAGCGTCAATTTCTTGGTGCGGAAGTGCCGGAAAATCCAATAAAATTTACCACCAATAAAAATGAATTTTACTGATATAATTATGAATGATCGAACAATTTTAAATGAATTAGCAATTATGCTTTTTGTTTAAGTTTGCATTTGATTTTATTTCGTAAAAATTAGTTAGCTTTAAAAAAATGAGGTTTGTTTGTTTAAGACATTGGTTCTTATTTTTTTTTTTTTTAAATAACCTTTTTTTTCTAATTTAACTTTCTGTTCTAAAAATAAATCATTAATAGCATCATCTTTTTGCAACATGATATTGTCAATCTGTTTCAGAGATCGTCAAAAGAATTCTCTAAATAAGAGCCACTCACAAATATTTTGAATACATTTGAAACCACTGATTTGTTTTGTTAACATTTTTTGTATTGATATTTTCGTGTTTCTTTATTTGACCTTTTCCAAATTTGGTGCGAAGAATTGCCTGGACACTGTGGGAGGTTTCGATGGTCTCTCCTACAGGTTTTCTTCTACACAAAGTTAAGGAAAAAAATCCTTGCCTCCTTAAAGTGGTCGCAAATAAAGGAGGTCACTACACAGGGGTGGTCTTTCCTGGATTTTTTACTGTATACGGATTAGAATATCACTCATGATTAATTTTAGAATTTTTACGCACGATCTACATTGCTTGCCAACGCCTTGAAATTTTAATCTTTTTTAAAAAGAAAAAAAAAAATGAAAACTTAGCAAATTTTTAAAAATTGTCAAATAAAAACAAATTACCTCTTGAAAGTTTTGTATTAAATGAAATATTGCTGGTGGTTTCTTCAGATTTTTTCTACAATACTTTTTACTTTCTGCTACAGCATAAAACAGCAGTAAAATTTTACGTGAAATATAACATTTTGAAAAATCACGGAATTTTTAAAAATTGTCAATGCAAAATAAACTTAATATATATAATATGCAAACATATACAATTACTAAAATATTATTCATGATGTTTCTTGTTCCGGTTCATTTTCCTCTTTCTTCAGCACCGAAATGTTTTTTTTTTTTTTATTATTATTTTTTTTTTATTCGAACTTTTTTCAAATAACACTTTAGTGAGGCTTATAAAAATTACATGAAAAGAGATAAATTCAAAGAGTATGTCATAAAGTTAACAGGCATATTGGGTGGACATTTACAAGAAAAAACTGCTTGGTGTATTTATTATTATAATTTTGATTTGTACTGTAATCAATAGTGCCATAATTTCTGTTGCATAAATAATTCTACTGTATAATTTTATATAATTTTGATGAAACTTGGTATATACGTTATATAGACTGAGGGAAAATGTTATCTGCTATTGAAAAATAGCTTAAATTTTGACCACCAGATAGTTAGTTTCAAAATTACTTAAGCAAATTAATAAAATTTACAAAGAGTAGTTTTGTTAGTTTTCATGTTTCTGACCTATATAATTGTACACACCTTACCAATGAATCATCTGCATTACTTTCGCTCGCGAATGCCATTTTTTTACTTTTTTTCTATGTAAATTCTTCAACCATTGTATATACAATTGTAAAAAACACGTTTGCAGTCCCACAATAGCAAAACTCCCAAACAAATATTGGCAAACTTCCAATCACAGCAGATTATTATTTTTTGTTTTGCTTCCAGCTGAATAAAAACGTGATAAAACAAAGCATAATGACGAATAGTGGTATGCACGAGTTTACTCGGGATAATAAATATTCGCAGTATATACATACTCGAGTTAACTCGGGATAATAAGGGAAGCGGTTAATCTTCAGAATTAAAAAAAAAATATTGGGTTTTATAAATAGGAATTATTGACCTGTTTCATCCATTCTTTTTCTGATTGGGTAATAACTTCACAGTATGTGTTCCCCATCATAGCAATCAGCATGTTCAATAATAAAATTGGCATGAAAACCATGAAGAGTGCAAAAACTAATTGTGTTAACATCTTATAATAGGTTTCTCGAAATTCTTCATACTGTCAAAATAAAGAATCAATGTTAGTTCATTGTGATATTAAAAACAACGTTTAAAATCAGTCACAATGGTACACCCTCATCAGTAGGATAAATGATTTAATCCGATAGAAGTTACGAAATAAATATACACTTAAAGGTAAATTGCTATGTTCCCCATCATAGCAATCAGCATGTTCAATAATGAAATTGGCGTGAAAACCATGAAGAGTGCAAAAACTGTGCTAACATCTTATTATAGGTTTCTCGAAATTCTTTATACTGTCAAAATAAAGAATCAATGTTAGTTCATTGCTGTATTAAATTTTGTTAAAAACAACGTTTAAAATTTGTCACAATAGTACACCCTCATCACTAGGATAAATGATTTAATCCTATAAAAGTTGCGAAATAAATATACACTTAAAGGTAAAGCATTAAAATAATAGAAAATTAATGTTATTTTCTGTCTTTTTGTTCTTTTACCTTAAAGTGTATATTTATCTCTTTAGCATGTTGTAACCTTTGTCGGATAAAATCATTTCGATGTTACCATTCTTGGCATTTATCCTACTGATGACGGTGACACCGAAACACAAGGTTTTAATAAAGATTTTACCATTCTTGCCATCCTACTGATGACGGTGACACCAAAACACATATAGGTTTTAATAAAAATTTTACCATTTGTTACGTTGTTTTTAATAAAATTCAACTATTACGGATTCTTAGTTTCGGAAAATATTTTTCCTAGTGATAGTAACGGTAATTTATTTATATTTTAATCAATTAAAAGAATTTTGTCCACCACTAAGCACGTGTAATTTTAACACATATAAGACAAATGCTTTAATTCTTAGAAATTTTTGCGGAAAATATGCTTTAAAGCATTCTGCTTCTACCACTGAAAAAAACTATTTGCAACAGCCTTAAATAGAGTCTCTGCGAAATTTAAAGAATCAATTCATCTTAAATGGGATTTTCTTACAACATTTATAAATTGTGATTCAAATGCATTTTCTAGCATCGAATTAAAAAATGATATTTTTTAGTATTACACCAGAAGGATTTTTAAAAAAAAAAATTGTTAAATAGTTGCAAAAATCTATGAGTATGAAATAGTTTTTTAAGCAGGGGTTTTAAAAACAATTTGAATCTTATTTGAAAGCTATGAATGCTTTCTCTTATACTAATATTTTCATGAGTTGCTTTTCAAAAGAAACTTTCTGATTCATATAAAGTTAAAAATAATTTCTCATCTATATTACTTTTTGTAATTATAGCTGAAACTGTCCTTGTATTTATCAATGGCTCCAGTGTTCGAATTTAAATTATGCTAGAAGTGGTACAAAAAATTAATATTTAAATATTAACAAAAATATTCCTTTTTATGTATTTTTAAATATATCTAATGTGTAATTATATATTTTACAAATATTATCCTTTGAGAAAGGTTTCTTACATTTATTTTAGGTCTCTTTCTTTTCCCCGATGTTTTATAAATGCTCTTTTCAAGTAGCAACTGCTGGTTAAATATTTATTTGTTTTGATAATTTTGCGTAGTTAAGATTAAAATCTTCTAAATGTTTAAATTACAAAAAAATAAATAATAAAAATTTATTCATAGTTACATCTTCCTTATCTTTTACAATAGTTAGAGGTTTGTCAAAAAAATATTCCACAGTAATAATTTAAATAATTCCATACATAGTTGATATAAATAAATGAATACCTCATAAGATCCCAAGGTCATATGAAGAAGTCCCATCCATGTGACTGGATAACTAGAAAATCTCTTTTTATTATCTAGTCTATCAGTCTTAAATAAAAAATAAAAAGCTGTAAAACAATCAAAGTTGAATGAATCAATACTAGGAAGCTATACTTAAAATTTATAACACTTAAGATCTATTTATTTTGCACTTTTTTTATGAAAAAAAGGTGTCAACTAAATTATTAAAATTAAGAAGATTTTTGTTTTAACCTATAATAAATAATGTTGTAAATTCAACTAATTTACATGTTTTAGCCAGAAATAACTTATTTATGATTCCATCTGAAAGAGTAATAATTTAGTTGATAAATAAGACAGTGCTAAAACATGTAAATTAAGTTGAATCAATGAAATAATTAAGATTATTTAAGAGATAAAATGCTAACTTCATTGTAACCATGATGACATTAAAATTGCGTTAATCGCATCGTATTCAAGTAAATAATCAAAATAATAATTTAAAAATGTATTCATTTATTTCATTAAACTTTAAACATAAAAACACTATTCAGGCTGAACTCGTAGCCTGTATTGTCTTTCTATTAAAAGGACTAAAAGTATGATTTTGTTAATCATAATATAAAGGCAGACTTCCCCCAGCTTCGTCATGTAACGAAATTACAGTGCTTGTTTAATTATTAATTCTTAAAATAATAATTAAAAGAAAATGATAGAAAATTCTTACAACAAATATTTATGACAAAACATTTTTATAAATATAGTGCTTATATTACACATTTCAAGCAGTAATTTTAGTTATTTTGTTAATTGTATTTATTTTTGGAAGATTGACGCATATTTAAAGAAACACAATATTTTTGATCTGTTAAAAATAATTTCCGAAATGGAAAACATTATTTGTTTGCAATAAATGATGAAATTTAAGTGGGGTGTTTATATTCTCTAAATATCTTTTGAAAAATAAATTTAGCGGTATGTAATAAGTATCATATTTATAAACAAGTTTTTTCATAAACATCTGTTCTAAGATTTTTAAAATATTTTTTTAAAATTATTTTTTTAAGAAGCAAGAGAAGTGTATAATTAAAGAATCGTTTTATGAAATCTATGGGGTAGAACAGTTTCACTCCATTTTTCACAAAAATGACAATTGGATCGCCATCGATCGCTTTTCACGGATTACTAAACTTAGAAAATCGGTTCTCCCCGACAGTTATTTTACAGTGAAGATGGGTCGGCGGAAAGAGTTCCTGTCAGCTTTAAATTTCTGACCTGCTTGTATTAAAATTTTAACATTTATTTCATTTTCCTCATCACTTTTTAAAATGTGCTAAACTCGTTAAACAGGTTTGTAAAAATATTTTCGACGTACAAACTTTAAAGATAGCAATTAGACAAGAATTAAATAATCTTTATTTACATTAGTAATTTAAGATGCAGCAAGGGTTGAAAAAAAAATAAAGTTTAAAATTTTTTTGTAAATTTTTTTTCCATTTCCTAATTTTTAAAACAAAATAATTATATTTTATTTGAAAAAATAAAATAACGAAAAATTCATTAACGGTTTTCTCTCCAAATAACATGTTTTTATGCTTTTTTAAATGCATGCTCACAAATTTTCTACCTGTAGTATGTATGCATGCTTGCTAATTTCTTAATTTAATAAACTTATAATATTAACTGTAAAATTTTTTCCACATAATACATAATTTTCAAGAATTTTCATAAGATAATTTGTAAAGCTAATTTTGGAATAAAAGAATTTATTTAAGAAGAATCATATTTTTACATAATATAATAATAACAATGAGAAATAATTTTTATTTTTTTTAATTTTCTGTTGCATTGATTTTTTTTTCTTTTTTTTTTTTTTTTTTTTTTTTTTTTTTTTTTTTTTTGACAGATCTTAGATATTTCCACGTCGCTGATTTCAAATCTGCAATCGGATTTTTCTCCAAGCTACAGTTTTTTTTAATCACATTTTTAGTCTTACCTTTTGTGGAAACGTAAAAGTTTGAAAACGTTATATGTAACAGGGGATCGCATAAATGCTGAGAAATTTCTGGGGGAGTTAAGGATCATCATTATGATTAAAATAATATAGGAGCCAATGCCTGGAAATGTCACCATACGCCGATAGAGGCGCTTTCTTATTATGAACTGTTTCTTACGATGACGTAACCGGGCATGGGTTATTTAATTTTAATTCTGATGATGAGCCCAAACTCCCCTGGAAGTTTATAGGAATAACGTTTTAAACTTAAATATTTCAACAAAAAATAGACTAAAAATGTCATTCAAGAAAATGTGTAGCTTTAGGAGCAAAAACTAATTTCAGATTTGAAAACTTCCCACCCGAATTAGGTAAGATCAAGTAATTGTATAAATGAAAAAAGAAATTTGTTTCTCAATGTAATTATTATTACTTTAACTAGATATAAATATTCATTTTCAGTGAATTAAAATTTAAATAAATGCGATATTATTAATAAAAAAATTTAATTTTTTTTTATTGGTTTAAAAAAGGGGAATAAAAGAGATAACTATATAGAGATATCATATGTATATTGGCAAGCGATCATATCTATTCTATCATATCTATATCATATCTATTGGCAAGCGATAAAAAAACATATTTAAATCAGAGGATTTTAATTAAGAAAGACAAAAAAAATGATTAACCCAGTGACTCTTTCAAAAGTTGAAAGAACATTTGTCTCCTGAGCAGCAAATGGCGATTATGTAGAGAAATGATTCAACCAATCTATTAAACATAGGAGATTTTGGAATTATTCCTTCATTAGTTTTATTTATAACATTTCACTCTCCTCAAGGGAGGATAGATCTTAAGATTCGACATCCTGCTCGACTTCTTCGTCTGTGTTGGGCTGAATGGCACTTTTGGTATAAGAGAAAAGTAAGGATATTTGATGATCTTCTGCATATGCAGTTCAAATCTGAATAAGACACGCAAAAACAATTGCTCTTGCATTATATACTAACAGAGAATGAGGTAAAAAGGCTCAAATCGTACAAACCTTGTAACTCTACGCATCATAGAGAATCATTTAATGCTTCCTAATATGAAAGAGGGAAATATTCTAAAAATAACTCCTCTTTTGAAATATAAATCTAATTATAATTCATGGTATGTTTTCAGCCTTCAAGTCCCAAAATAGAATATTTCTACACCTATTCTTTAACAAAGACATTTTATGAAAACGAAAGAGTTTTAATGCTTTTATTAATACAAAAGTATTTATAATTTTTGTATTACATATATACATATAGTGGAAAAGGAATAAATTTTGTTATGAAAATAAACAAAATCTGAATTTTCTCAAATTGTCAGTTGATACGTATTCAATTGAATAGTTGAAAATGAAATTATTCAAAAACGGTTTAATGACGCCTTTTTTATTCTAAGAGAGAAATGGAAAAACTGGAAGCAAAAAGTTGAAACGTATGCGACTTAAAAGAAACATTTTAAAGGAGTATTTAAACTGAGTCATTTCATTAGAATGAATAGTGCGAGTGTTCTTGGTTACAAAAACAAGCAGACGGGAGGGCAAATTGGTTTTGATTTTTGACTGTACACCAGGAACTATTCGGGGTTAACCAAAAAAAAAACTTATCTGTGGTGTAAAATTTCTATTTACATACAATTTATAGTATAGGACCTTACCTTGTGTGAAAGCCAAGAGGAAAATTGTATATATAATGCTGAATCGAAACATGTCTCCCACAAGCATGCTATAAATCATAGTCACAAATGGTCCAGTTAATCTGACTGCCCTGAAATGTGAAATAAATTGTTTTCAAAGCTCTTTTCGACATTTAAAATTATTATTTTATTATAGTTATTATTTTCAGTTCGATAAGAAGGATCAATAAATATGCATAGTTTTAAATTGTAAGGTCTGCAATTTTTACACCATTTTTAGGAATGCAATTATAACTTGCAAAATTTAAACGTAATCGGTCGAATAGTTACTGAGAAATCGAATTTTAAGCATTTTTTTTTTAAAATTCGATTTCTTGGAAACTATTCGTCAAACTTTGAGCGAATTATGTATTTTTCTATATAATATAAATTTTTTTTTTAAATGGGGTAAAACATTTTTATACATTGCTATTCAAAAATATTTTAGACCAATATTATATAAAATATCAAAAAATATTAAGTTATTGTTTAAAATTATCTTTTGCGTGGAATTATCTCTAAACGAATTTTATAATTGTATGCAAAAATATTCAATTTGCTTTAAAAGTTCTCGAGATAAGGTGAAATTGGCAAAAAATAAAATTAACATTAAGAAATTTCCCACATTCTAAATCTATTGAAGTAATGAGATACACTGTGAAAACTGTATCCTTTCGAAATTTTATATTGAGTAATCCTAAACGAAAGAACACCCTCTTTCAAGTGCAGCTCTTATATACAATTTGAAAACCCTAAACAACCGAAAAATTTAGAAAGTTTACACCATATTCCAAGGTTTCGTGGCCAAAATTAGAATTTCGATAAAATTTGTTTCAAAATTTGGGGGTTTTTATGCGCAGGTAAATTGGATTCATAGTTGAAATTTTGAAATACATTAAAAATACCAAAAAAAAAGGGGGGGGGGGCTGAAATATGGCGAGCAACAAAAAAAAAAAAATAAATAAAAAAATAATAATAATAATAATAATAATACCGTGCGTTTAAATAATTAAATATAACAAGAAAAATATAATTTTCGTAATTTTATATTAAAAATGAAAAGCAAACTATATTTCCGAAGTAATATTACAAAATAACGCGAAAACATGAAAAAAAAAAACATTTTTGTTTTTTGGTATATTTAGTCCATCTTTACAATCTGGGCAAAATGGGGCAAGTTTTTTCGAAAGAAGACAACAAAAAAAGTTTAGCTAATTACCTCGTGGAACTTTTTGGAGATAAGTTTCGAAAGGGATTCAAACATTGTAAAATGTCAAATCATAAGATATAAACTATAAGTTTGTCAAGAGTATTAACTAATCCGACAAATTGAAAAATTGTACTATAATTTCAGACTAATTACTCTGATAAAAATGCAACAGTAAGGTGAAATTCCTATATATATTTCTGAAATATAAATTTCAAAGTTAAATTTAAAAAAAAATTTTGACATATTTTTCACTACATTGTACTCTCGTCGGTCCAAAAAGTAATTTATAATGTTTGGAATGATTATGAATACTTAATTTGGGCGATATTAAAACTGCCTTCACATATTATAGTTGAAAATTTAATTTTGACTTTTGGCCAAAGATCATGGTCTTCTGGCCCTCCTTGTTAATATGCACATAAATTTACAAAAAAAAATTGTAAAAATTTTGCTTCGAATTCCTCTCTTTTTACGTGACCTTCTGTTTGATAAAATGCTTATTTCGAGCGAAAGAAGATAAATTCAGAGGTTTAAAGTATAAAATTTAAAATAGATAACCGAATATTAATACGTTGTTACATTTTTAAATAAGATGGATAAATTAGATAATATATTATATAAATATAGAATATTTATTATACCAAGCAGTATATTATGAGAATTAGATCAAATTATCAGACGCACTGTAGTTTTTTAATAATTACATGATTTGCACGAGTTTATTTGCAATACTTTTATATTTAAACATGCATGTAATGGGTTTTTATTTGGGAGATTTTTTTATATGCTTATATACTTCCTATTTGTATTTATTTATAACGTATTGCATTACAAGGTTAACCAAATGATACAAGAGCGTAAACAAATTCAAACCGGTGTAATCCGAGTAAAAACAATACAACTGCATAGTATCGCTTGATAATTATAATTTTACATAGAATTTTATAGTGAGTCGAATAATATGGCCAGAGAATAATATTTGAGATCAGGCTCTCGAGCCATTCAGATTGAGCCCCGATACTCTAAAATCTGATTATTAAATCAAATTGTTCCGTGTTTTATTTCGCTAACAATAATTAATATATGTTTGAATTCTGTAAAGTAATTAGTAAAATGCAAGATTCTTTTATGTAATATAAATATAATGGAATATTTGTGGCTGATGGGGCTTATTGTTTTCGCCCCCCCACGTGAATCTTTTGTTCAGAATCAATATATATTTAAATAGTTCGAAATCATGATGTTAGTAAGTAAATGTTAGTACTCTGTGTATGTATGTTATATGTTTTGATTATGCACCAGTGGCGTAGCGAGGGATGGGCAAGGGGGGGGGGCATCATGCCCCGGGCGCTGCTCACAAAGGGGCGCCAAATGGGCCGCAAAATAAAAAATTGGTGGATAATTTTTATTTTTATTATAATTGATTTCTGGAAAATATATTTTAAATTTAGTGCCAGTGTAATATGATAAATTGTTATTTTCTAAATAAAAAGGAAAAAAAGGAACATTAATAGTCTAACTCAAACTGTAATAATATATTCATAATACAAATGGCACGTCTTTTCTACTGGCAGGGCTGACTCGACCTGTGTCTGTCAGCACTTCCTTATGGCATCTACGCTGTGTGGTTACATAAATTATCTCCTTTTTTGATTTGTCTGATAAAATGATATGTTATTATAAATATTTGCAGTGTACAAAGTACAAACATTCTTTCTTTCAGAACACTATATATTTTTATTTCTATAAACGCAATGTAGCTTACGTTTGTTATTTTAAAACGATAACAATAACACTCTAATGTACTTATGTGTACAGTCACGGAAAACAATATCCGGAAAATAACAACTAAAGGATCGTCTATTTTTTAATATAGATACTTCTCAGACACACAACAAATAGAGCGTTTTGCCGTTTCTAGGAAAGGACAAAAACGCCGTATTTCTTGTGTTCCTGAGAATTATCTATATTAAAAAATAAATGATTCTTTATTTGTTACTTTCCGGATACTTTTTTCCGTGACTGTACATATCCGTGACACTTGCGACAGGTTGTGGAAGTTCGCAAAAAATTAGGGAAATACCCGAAATATTAACGTTTAAGTTATTTTGTGAGTATATTTTTCAGTTTTGCGTCCTTGTCATCGCGCTCTGCTTAGAATAAAAATGAAATGTTATTAAATATTAAATGCTCTATATTAAAAGTTTAATGTTAGCATAAATTATAGTGTATATTTCACTGTGTTACTACCTTTCAAGTTGGCATTTTTTGGTAAGTAATAAAACAAATAATGAAGCCATGTTAAAAAACTAGCACTTCAAGATGGTACAAATGTAGGAAACCTATTATCTTTACTTGGACTTGTAGCTTAGTTTGATTCGCTACTAGTGAATAATCTTAAACATGCCACAGAAACTCCAAAAACTGTCTCTTATTTGTCAACACAGATTCAAAATGAATTCATTCATCTTCTGGCATCTACAGTTCGAAATCAACTAATAAACGATATCAAAAGAAATAAATATTATGGACTTTTGCTTGATTCAACTACTGATATCTCTCATTGTGAACAAATGTCCCAAGTCGTTAAGTATGTAGATGTTGATTTTATGAATAAAAAAGTTTCCATCAAAAAATCTTCTTTGGGTTTTATTGAAATACATGCTAAAGATGTAGCCTCGATCGAAAATATAATTTTAGAGAAATTAAATTCCGATTAAATTTCATTAACAAACTGCAGATCACAATGTTACGATAATGCTGCCGTGATGGCAAAACCCACATCTGGCGTTGAACAAAGAATAATGGGAAGAAAAAAATCATAAAACATTATTTGTAAATTGTGATAACCATTTATTGAATTTAGTAGGAGTCACTGCAGCTAAACAAGATCCAATTGTTGTTACATGTTTTGGAATAATTGAAAACATATATCTCTTTTCTCACGTTCAACGTTACGACGGGAATTATTAAAAATGCTTTAACAAAAACTTTCAAACGTGAATCTGAAACAAGATGGAGCGCCGGAATACAAGCGGTTATCGTTATCGTCGATGGGCTAGAGAATATGGTAGAACTATTAGAAAAATTAGCAGTGGACACTACCACTACAAGTGACACCAGAAGTGAAGCTACAACTCCGTGGCAAAATATACTAAATTTAGTTTCATAACTTTAGTTAATTTCTGGTATGAAATCTTAAGGAGGATTGATCGTGTGCAGCTCAGATTACAAGATCATAGAATGAATTTTAGAGAAGCGTTCCATGATCTTGAATCATTAGCGACTGAACTAGCCGAAATTCGATACAAGCTCTGTGAAGAGGCAATAGAAAAAAGCGAAGTCTCTTTGTGAAAAATGAGATATATTGATACAACAATACGTGTAAGAAGACGGTCGCAAAATGCCAGGAGAATTGGCTAGAGATGTTGGTCTTTCCGCAGAAAGTGAAATTTCTCGCGTTATGAAAATCGTTCTTGATAGTCTCCAACAAGAAAAATATGTACACGATTAAGTGACCTTAATTTCAAATTTGGATTTCTACTAGACATTGAAAATTTATTGAACGAGGATAATGTTGATAACGACCTTGAAAAAAATTTTTAAAATTTGAATGAATTTTATAATACAGATTTCAATGGAATAGAACTCTTTATCGAAATATGTGACTGCAAAATGTTACTCCGCAATAGAAAAGAAATTGAACCCAAAACTCCATTAGAATTTCTTACTTTTATAATCTCGTATGGAGAAATTTTTTTTCCAAAACTGAGAGTGGCACTTCAAATACTCCTGACTATCTCAGTATCAATTGCTAGCTGCGACCGCTTATTCAGCAAATTAAAATTAATTTTGACATACCTACGATCAACGATGGGACAAGATTACCTAAGTCACCTAACATTTTTAAGCGTGGAAAGAGAAACATTTGAAATGACCAACTTTGATGATATTATTGATAAATTTGCTTCATCAAAAGCAAGAAAAATTTATAAATAGTAATTAGTTTTATTAATGTATTATATTCATATTATATTAAATATATGTATTTCCTTAGAAATAATAAATATTTACTTTTTTATTGTTTTAAAATTACGCGTTTTCAAAATATTTCTTTATAAATATGTAAAATAAATAATAGGTATCTTTTGAACTAATTCTAGAGGATCGTATACATTTCAAAATCTAGTCTTGTTTTCTCAACTGCATTTTTTGTCTCAAATTTAAAGCCTAGCTTGAGCCTATGACTTTAATTATTTATTAATTTGAGAGTATATTTTACATATAATATTATGTGGTTTTCGAATAGGGAGGGGGCGCTAAAAAGGTATTATGCCCCGGGCGCGAGTTAAGCTCGCTACGCCACTGTTATGCACATATATTCTGTTGCGATTGATGAAAAAGGTTATTTTTTAGATCTTTTCAAATATTTGAAGCTTGAACCTCAAACTATAATATTTCATTTGATTAAAGCTTATAATATTGTTACTGTTTTTTATATTTTTTTACTTTTTAAATATATGTTTTAACTAAACTTTTCTCTATCATATTAATTTTCAACCAGCAACAATTTTCGAATTTTAATTTTAATCTACAAAATTAAAAGTAATAAAAAATGTCTTAAAATTTCAGTTTTATTTGATGATGTATACATTAAAAAATAGTGAACAATTATTAATGATAATAGTCAAAAAAGCATACCGTTCAAAAATTTAAAGACATTAATTTTTTAGAGATTATGAAGTTATTTTTACATGTAACTAACAATACGAAATCTTACCCTGCAAAAAAAATGAGATAAAACCAAGATCCTGGAATAGCCATGACTAAAAGTATATCTTCTGTCTCTCTATCTTCAAGAACTCGGCAAGGAATACAAGATAGAATGAAAATACAAGATAAAATGAACATAGTCTTAGTTGGACTGGTAGTCTGAAATGAATCATTGCTATCTTAATAGATTAAAGGGCCACAACATAAGACATAATTTAATCATGTATATAAACTGTTACGTTCTTTTGTTGTGGTTATTAAAATGATCACATCACATTACGAAGATAAATTTATTAGACAAATACTAGTCATTTTTTTATTTACTGGACAAGACAACTGACATTTCTTATGTTACGGTTAATAGGATAAATAAATGTAAAGCTTTATAAGCACCAGTATAAATGTATAGTATAATATAATTATTTGAAAATAATAAGACATAGGTTTCCAATACATTTAGAATCATCACCCGTTTTAAATGTAAAAAAAATGTAAACCCCATTTAATTTTTTAAATTTTAATAGCCGACCCAATTCTGAGTTTACGACTTTCAATTTTAAACTCCATGGGCATGATATTTTGAACCCAACCCAGAAAACAAGGGAATTGCTGGGTCAAGTATTGAGACAAAATAACCTTCGTGGAAGACTTCTTGATGGAACTAGCCCGAATTTGTGTTACTAGGAGAGGAAAACCGAGAGATCATCCCATAGTTAGCCCGACGGCAAAGGGTTTCTAACCTATGTTCCATCTACCACTATGGTTATCTTTCGTTAGCAATGTGGTCGCTGAGTTCGTATCAACCAACCGCAGCTAGAGTTCGAACCTGGGTCACCTCATTGGTAGGCGATAGCTCTACCCCCTTAGCCAACATGGCTCTGCTCCTTTAAATTGTAAAAAACTCATTACAAACGATCTATTTTCCAGGTTTTTTTTCTATATTTTTTTAAACTTATGGTTTATTTAACCTCTTTCTCCACAAACATCTTTTATAATAAAAATATTTAGTAATAGTCAACGCTCGACATTACAACCCATGTAAAAACGAAATTTATAACGTGATGTCCTTATGTCATACCGTCAGATGGGGTGACTTTGTGCAGGAATTTTCAGTTTTCCAACTTTGACCTAATAAAAAAATAGTTAAAAGATGCTGAATTGTAGAGCATCTAATCTAAAATTTGTTGTTAGCCATCTGGGAAGTAATTGCACGTAGTTAAGAGCTGATTTGAAATGTTTATTATTTGTAAAAAATGAATTAGTTGAGGGGTGACTTTGTGCAATGCAATAAAATAATGACTTAGTTCAGTTATTTTCATTCACTTGGACTTAAAATCGTTTAATAAGCAATATTTAACATTGTTAACGTACAATACAAGTATATTACATATAAATATGTACTATGCATTAACAAATCTACTGAAGATAAACATAAAATCTTTAATTTTTAGACTTTTTTAACATTTTTATATTTTTTCTTATTGATTAAATCTTAGATAACTTTTTTTATGACTTTCAGGTACATTAAAACATTTTATATGAATTGACATGGATGAACAGTTGAATGAATTCCCACAGTTAACGACCCCAAATTGCCTCCAACTCTGCAACTCGGAATGATCCTCTCTTATTAACAGTCTCCTATTAAATGTCTTAAACAATTAACATATGGAAATTGAAATGAAAAATAACAATATGAAAATGAAAAATAATATTCACTGTGAGATTTCGAATTCTTCACATTAATTTTGTTCGAAATCGTGTTTCGATAAATTCCGAACTTTTTTAACGCTTTCGAAACGGATAAACCATTCTTTACTTCTGCCAAACAGTTTTCTAACGCTTCTTTGGTGTAGTAATCACAATAATTTCTTGCTCCAGGCTTTCTTTTCTAAGTCCTTGGCATGTTTTTCTCTGGAAAAAAAATTGCACAAAGTCACCCCAATGTGCATTTTTTTATTAATTATTAAATAACTAACATTATAATAATTAAAAACAAAAAATTATGCATGATTTGTTATCTCAATTGATAAAACTTTTAAAGTATAACCTACCTTCCTGGCCAGGATAACTAGAACTTCTTCAACCGAGCAGACTTTCCAGCCTCCAATTTTGCGACGTTAAAAATTTGAAATTGTTTGTAACTTAAGCTCACAATTTTCCAAGAACGATGATGTTTACATTGCCAGTTCTTGGTAAACCATTAGTTCGTTTTGTTGACAACTCAAATCAGTTGATACTGAGCTTTAAAAAAATACCTCTAGATGACACGACGCAAAATTTGAAAAAATGACAGTTAGCACAAAGTCACCCCTTCTGACGGTAATAACAAAACATACCATAAATATTAATTCAATGCAAAAAGAAACAGATTTTAACAAAACATCGCTTTAATTTAACAAGAATTATGAAACTAACAAAAAAAATTGGTAATAATGCAATTGGTGATAAAAATTGGTGATACGCAAAAGTTCCCTATAAAATAATGGAGAAAAATTCATTGAAAATAATATAGTGGAGAATTGAAATTTCAGAAGATACTCAAATTTCAAAGAAGAAAAGTATTTGAAAAGAACAGATTGTGTATAACCATCATTAATTACGACGGATAAGAATTTTGTGGATCCTGTCCAGGATCTGATTAAAGACCAGAGTCTAACTAAGGCAGGGACATACGGGGCAGTTGCCCCGGGCCCCCACATCAGGGGGGGCCGCCAAATTGAATAGAAAGTTTATTTTAAGTTTCCTTCTTTAATGAATTTTTTCTAAACAAAGTATCAGTACAGTGTAAAATCTGTCAGTTTAATGTTAGCTCTCTCATTAATCTATCGTATGAACACAATCCATCAATGTAGGGTATAATTTGTATCCTTCCGTAAATCCATGGCTTTCTTGGGCAAAATTCAGCTAAATTTTCGCAATTATGATGGACAAATATGGCCAATCAAAAGCCTATGTTTTGACATATCGCAAAATGCGATATGTTTATAAAAATACATTGGCTTCTGATTGGCTTAATTGAGCCATCGTAATTGCGAAAATTTAGCTATATCCACACTAATGTCGGCAAGGATATGAATTTTCCGTAGATAGATAACAAAGTTAACTATCAGAAAACTGCATCCGACATAGTGGACATAGAATTGTCAGAAAATCAATAAAATGGACAGACCATTGGGGAGGGGTTGATTTAATAACTATTTTAGGTTCTAGTCAATTTTCTTGTTATCTAGTCAATTATCTTGTTAAGTGAAAAAAAAATTTAAATAACTTTATGAAGTTTGGTTCTTCATTGCTGAAATAGAGAGGGGCTAAAAGAAGTCCCAAGTCGGGCCCTGTAAAGTCAAAAGTTATAATGGTGTAAATAATTTTAACAGTTTAAATAATTCTCTTTCGTTTAACTAAAGTGAGCGGTTCAGTGAGGGCGTTCTAATAGAAAATGGACATTATACATAAATCTTTATAAATATAGAGTTTATACATTTTTATTAAAAGAGGGTGAGAAAGTCCCAAAACTCTAACACGAGGGTTTCCTAAAAATTTTTGCCTTTAAGAGAGAATCTTACTCGCTTGAAGGCAGGAAAGGAAAATGGGTACTATATACTGTCTAGAAAATAAATTAAAAAACTGAACTGCAATCTTACCCTTCAGAAGGAATAAAATAATATTCTCCCAAGGGGAAGTTCCGAAATTAGAGAAAAAGTTTCGGAAAGAAGTTTCGAAGAATTCACTGTATGATGATTTTCTTGTTTGTAACCGAAATTGTGGCTAAATATTTTTGTCCCAAGAATGTGTTTGGGGGAGGAAAAGAGAGCTGAAGTATGTTTGTAAAAATTGCAAAAAAGTTACAATTTCTAAATTTTTTTATACAGTTTCAGAAGGAAAATCTCACCCAAAGCTGTTCATGCTTTAAGGCTTTTCTCCTGTCCCTCTAAGAAGCAAAAATAACGTTTCCTTCCTTCAAATAGAATACATGACCAACGCGGCTGCAGAATGAACAATTGTAGTTTGTCTATAGAAAAAACTCCCCTCGCCACTAAGTCTAAGGCTGCCTTCTGCCATTGAAAGAAAAAATAGTGCATTTCAAAGAGGGGAGCTTCTTTCACCCCTGATCCCCTTTCTCTCTCCAACCCGAGTCAAAGCCGGTCTTAATTTAAGATAAGTTTTGACTGGGGGAGTTGGGGATTAGGGGAGTAGGGGAGTTGGGGATTTTAAGTAGGGGAGTTGGGCATTATTTAAGACTCTTAAATAATGCCCAACTCCCCAACTTAAAATAATTAAACCTCTTAACCAAAGTAACCTCTACCACTCCAGATAAATGATTAGGGGAGTTCTTTACACAGACAAACTATAAGGCCTGGATAGCCTGGTTGGTAGGGCACTGAGCTCATGAGTTCAATCCCCGCTGACTGAAGACTCCCTGTGTAGTAAATGGTGACTGATGCACGTTATATTTGTCGATGTCCTAAATGTTTCCATAACAAATCAATACCTCTGGGATCCAGGAGTTTCCTTGTCTTCTGGATCAGTTCAAAATTACGGAGTTGAACATCAGTAGTCATGTCGGATGTTCAACGATGGATATAAAAAGACAAACTATAGTCGAATTTTCCTTTTGTGATGTAGTAAGCTGTCAACCGAGCCAAATATTTTCCTTACAATGCTGCTTCATCAGCCTCTTTCTACTTCATAGATTACCTTAATTAAGAGGCAAACATTCAAACCCAAACAATTAAGAGGTCTTGAAAAAGCGAAATTTGTCTTCGACAGTAAATTATAACTGTAATAATTCTTCCTTTTGTTTAAATTTAGGTTAGATTTTATGCACTGATATTATAAAAATGGAATAAATTCATTTACAGTCTGATCAACTGAAAGAAAAAAAAGCTCTTTAATTATTACTACAGAAAGATCAATTCAATTTTACCTCATTTATTTGTTGCCCTTCTAACCTATTCTACGTACATTACCCTAATCCCTTTTAAAGCAACATTTTATATAAAAACCTTGAATCGAGGCTGACTTGAAGCGTGAAAAAATCCTTTAATAAAGGGAAAAATAAGCTTTCTTTTCGTAATATGTTCAGCTAAAATACACCTTGTCATCAAATTTGATCCTATCCCTAGTGTGACGTCAGCTTAAACGTCATTATGGACGGCAATACTTTTTAAAAGAAACTGTAAAAAATAATTTTTATTCTTTTTAGGATGAAAGATTTTTAGTACAAACATTTTCGTGACAATAAAAAGAAGACACAAGGTTACTGGGTTAGACTCTTGACTGACTAAGCTATGAGGAGGTGAAAAAAGGGTATTTAAAGAAAATACTCCTTTATGTTTGATTCCGTGTCAATTAATTTATAGTTAAAAATGAAAATCCGATCGCACATTTAGAGTGTGCCAAAGTAGATAAATGAAAATGATCGAGTCTAATGATAAAGTTACATCTGTCATATAATAAAATTACATTAAATAAAATTATGAAATCTATCGTAAAAAAGACATTAAAAAATTCATTTAGTGAATATGGAAAATAATTATGAAAAACTTTGTACAAAATCTAAATTATACATGAGAAATCATTATTGAAATGATGGTTGACTTACTAAACTGTATAAAAAACCAGAGAGACCTTGAGCTAAAATTTCTTGGATTTGCTGAAAAATTCCAAAGCCTACACAGCCTAAGCATGTTGCAATTTCAGCACAATAACGAATCTATAATCAATAACATAATTTAAGACACTCAAAATGTCAGAATTCTAAGCTAATCATATCATTAAATTATATCAATTTTAATTAAAAGAAAACCATTGTAAAAATATTTATGTACAAATTTTTTAAAAGAGGTTTACACAATGCAAGCACGTGAAACATTATTTTAATAGTTCAGCTGTGGAATTATCGTAAGACACGGTTCTTTATAGAAGTAGAGCATCACTGGTAGAGGTCAGTGAGTGGATCGGTAATTACTTTGATAAGCCTGCGAAGGGACCGAGGGTATCAGCACTCGGCAAAATGTTCTCTCGCAAAGAACTCGGTTTCACAGGTCTTCTGACTGCCAAAGCAAGGTCTTTCTGCCGAGAAATGTGATGGTGTTCCTCTTAAATATATCAGCTAAAATAATTTCTTACCTGATTCTGAAGGAGCCGATCTTTTGGTTGTTATTCCAATTCTTTATCTGATAACTAGACAGCGGATTGTATGCACTAAAAAACGGATAAAATATGCATGCAAATATGCACTAAAAAACTTGAATATATGCTCTTAAAACTAGAAATATGCATTTAAAAATAGAAATTAAAAGTTCAACTTATTTAAATACTACTACTTACTTTTTCCAACAAACACAGCTAAAACATTTTTTTGTTAAAAGGAAGAAAATCAAAACATTTCTTACTTGAATCTACACATTTCTGAAGAAAAAGCCTAAAACTGAAGTATGATAAATGAGAGAAGAAAGATCATCACATTTTCCGGAAAGATTTTATTAAACTGAATAATTTTTGTTGCAATACACAACTAAGTGTTTTTCCTAATTTTCAAGGGTGAATTGATGTCGTCGGTCATCAAAGATCATTTTGAAAGCAGAAAATGACCTCTCCACGTCAACCGATGTTATTGGACAAAACTGGTACAATTTCGTACTCATTGGTTTCACTTTCTCTGGAAGTTCAGTTCCGTTTCCATTAAGAAAATCATTTATCTTCTTCACTGCTGCAAAACCCGAAATTTTGTTTTGAATGAAACACCATTTTTCTTTTACTCTCTTCCCAACTGAGTCTGGAAGAGCATTGATGCACTGTTGAATTTTTTCAATTTCGGATATGGCCTCAGCCAGGGGAAGACCTCGTGTTTCGAGCCTTGTTATTGCTCCACTTAAGAAAGAAAAGTGAGTGTCAATTATGGCCAAGTCCTTCTGCAAAGAGATATCCTGTAGTAATTCTTTTGTAACATAAACTGAAGAAGCAGAGGAACTGTCAATTGCATCTACAACTGACTTTATTGCATCAAAATTATTAGCGTAAAAACGTGCAGCTTCAATCCATGTACCCCACCTAGTTATCACAGGCTGTGGAGGTAAGGGCAAATCAGGATACATTTCTTTTTACAATTTTATGCGCACAGGTGCCTTGAGAAAAACTTTCTTGATACTAGAAATTAAATCATTCACAGAGGAGAATACTTCTCGAACAGTCTCAGCCAGTCTGTGAACAGCATGAGTCAAACATGTAATATGAAGCATTCTGGGATAAAAAATTTCCAGTGCTGCTGCAGATTTGACCATATACGGAGCGGCGTCACTGACAAAAATCAAAATATCTTCAGAACCATCTCTATCAGGCCATAATAATTTGATAGAATCATTGACAAACCTTGCTATGGTTGAATGATTGACTTTTTCAAGGGCTTTGCTTGCTAGAAGATGTGATCGAGTAGGAATATTATCCATTTTTCCACAAATAAGATGAGCAATATAGCGACCGCACTTATCTGTCGTCTCATCGACTTCAATCCATAGAGGGCCATCTCCAATATCTCGTCGAATATCATCCAGTACTTCGTTATATATCGGTTGAAGGTAGTTCTTTCTTAAAGTCGATTTATCGGGAATGATCTGATGGGTACAATATTTTTTAAAAAACTGTCTTAAGTTTGGATTATTTAACTTTTTTAAAGGAATATTGCTGCTTACTAAGGCTTTGCATAAATCACAAGAAAAATCACTTTTCTTTTTAGCTGCTTGAACAGGAATAGTTAGAACTTTGAACAAATCCTTTTGTATTCTGCTTTTTCTACGCGGAGTGAGCATTAGTCTTTATATGTTGACCGATTTGGTACTTTTTTTCACAGGAAATGTGTTTTTGACAAATCACACAAAATACTATTTCCCCATCGGTCGTAAAGTCCTTCCCATAGTCCGAAATCCATGTCTTCATTAAATTTGATTTAGTCGACTAATTTTTGGCATATTATAAAATTCAGCAGTCAAAAATCACGTTCGAAGCTTCACTAACTACGTATTCAACTGATGGATGTCGAAACTATCTATCTATCGGATGGACTATCGAAATATGTTAGAATAGCAGCTCTCTCCGAAAATTTATTCACTCCACCTTTTAACTAATCAATCACAGGAAAGGGAGGTCATTTTCTCCCTACCACAGAAGCCTTATTTTTCCCACACAGATTGACGATTATTTATTCCAGGAAAAGACATCCCTTCATAGAATATCTGACCATCCCTTTCTGAGGTTTCTATGACGAATGTCTGTTTGGGTGGGCCCTTTGTACCCCCCTTCCCGACACACACCTCATTTCTACATCTTTTTCACGTGATTGCAATCACCCCCAGCAACATCAATCCAGCTGCCCTTTCAGGTGATAAAGAACGACAAAACAAAATTTAAAGCGTTCCTTATGCTAACATAAAAAGAATAGTGATATGGTTTTAGGAGGGAAAAGCCATAAAATGCTGAAAATATGCATTTATAAGAGCAAATATACCTTTTTATGCATTTATATGCACAAATGGCAGAAAGTGCTAAAATATGCAATGGCATATGCACGTATGCAATTGCATATTATCCGCTGTCTACTGATAACAAATAAAGTAATTAATTCCCAAACAGAGTTTAAAAAAAACAAGGACATATGTTTAGTGTTTCGCTTACGTCTTTTGACCGAACTCAACTGTTGAAGAAGTTTAGACGGGGAGGGGAAGTTCCGAACATAATTTTAATCCTCTTTACAGAAAAAAAAAATTTGATGGAGGATATTTACTTTATATGGCAGTATCTTTCGATACGTGTAAAATACAAGGCCACCACCAATAACAACTATTCAGATATAAAGCGTGCATATTTTAGCTTCTCTGTTTATTTTTTCTGACAAAATTATGCTGATATAATTGTGGAAACTGTTTTTGATAGGCAATTAAATAGTATACAGTTACCCGTTTTTAGATTTTTTGAAGTATATTTGTTTTTATGCAATTAACATTAAACGAATTTCTTAGCTTCATCCAAATCGGTTTTCATCAGTTTTAACTGTAATAAAACTAGATTTTTTTTTTTAAAAAAAGATCCCTATAAACTGAGAAATGTGAAGTTTTAAATTATACAAAATCACGTATAGCATCATTTTAGTGCTTTAAAGTTTTGAGGAAAAATTTATTAGAAGTTCTAGAAATTATTAAGCGCTATTTCTTCTAATCTAATATAGCAGTCCCTTAATTTTTTTTACATTTCTTGAAAGTTATTATCCTATATAATACTATATCATCGAAAACTTGTAAATATTAAAAAATATATGTATCAAGAAAACATAAATTAAAAATTTAACCTAAAATCCAAGATGACTATGGTAAAGGTTTTTCAGGTTAATGATGTCACGATGACATCATAGTGGGTCAAAGTCTTCTTTCTCGTAACAGATGGCATGTTTTCAAATCAGTCTCAGGGATGTTTTCTAAACCGACGCCAATAGTCCATTCTACAGTTCTAGTGCGAAGTAAACACGGTACTACTACTACTAATAATAATAATAATAATATTTTAATTACCAATTTAAAAAGATTTGACCCATAGTAAAAAGAACGCTATTTGAAAAAAATACAATTAACTAATATTCATTTCTCGTGTCTCGAAGAGCGACATCAAAAGATATAGATGGTGAATTACTGTGTGGGTATCGTAACTTCTTTTTTACTGTCAATTGCGGTAATTAGTTCTTAACTTCTAATGAAAGATCCTTGCACTTTTCAATCAATTGAAAAAAGATAGATTGGATTTATGGTGTTCATTTCCGTCGCTTTCTCAGTTAAAGCTCAAAGGCAAAGTTACACTAACGGAGGTTACTCACGTACCCACAATTTATAACTACCTCGTAGAACACGTATAGCAAAATATTACTTGGACCAGGAATAGTAAAGTTTAGCAAACCAATACTTAAGCACCAATCGTTAAGCAAACTTGTAATCAGTTGAAATAACTATAAAAATAATAGATAGTAACAAATAAACTATTTTTATATTAGGTCCAAGTCCAAACCCCAAAATGTCCAACAAAACTCTTGGACCAACTTGCCAACCTGTTGCCAACCAAGGCTTGCCTCTGCTTTGTGAATGTACTGCGATAGTGTCATCTGCTTAGGTCGAGGTCGAACGATACACAATGGCTCGACCACTGCCTTGTTTACCTCATTGCTGTTCGAGTTCCTGGAGAAATCTAAGGGGGGGGGGCTTATTTTTGGATTACTGCTCGTAGTTTCACTAAAAGGAAAATCTCTTACTTCACCTACACAACAACCTAACAATACAACGGAGAGTTAGTTGTATAACAAGTATTTGATCAAATACTCCAGATACTGGCTTCTCTGAATGCCGAACCGATTCAATAATGAAGCAAACAAGAAAAAGACTTATTGCTACATTCTATGCTATAGATGGTTTTAAAAATTGGTATATGTATTTATTTCGAAGTAGAAATTACAAGAAATGAAGAAAATAAATCAGCCGAAGACAAAAAAAGTTCATAATATCCAACTTCCTTTTTTTTGGTTCACTTTATCCACAAAAAATAACATACGTGTGTAACAAGGCTTGGGAGCAAACATTTCGATCCAGGAGTTCACTATAAACCCTGTTCACTATAGCGGAGTTTTACTGTATTATGTTTAACTTGACTGAATTTTTCATGTATAAATAATACTTTCAAATAATTTTTTTTTAAAAAAGGATAAAATAGCTATAGGTCTGTAGTTATTACAATAATTTAAATTATTATTATTATTGAATGGGAATAATGTTAGTTTTCTTCCAAGCAAATTGTTAAGAGAATGATCAAACAAAATAAGGAGAGAGTAAAAGTAAGTTTGCGCAACCTTTTATAATAAAAGAAGATATAAGATCAATATCCATAGTTAAGGTAGATTTTAATTCCTTTAAATCTCGTGTAACTATCGATTTTAATATCATTGACTCGATAACCAAAGCGATTATTTTAACAAGCAGTCCTGTCATATTCAGAACTATTTTTAAAAACAGAGCTGAAATAATTTGCAAGAACATTAAAAATATTATTTATATACTCTTAATCATTATAAATTTCCTTTATTGATGTATTTCCTTTTTTTTTTTTTTTTTTTTTTTTTTTTTGAATGACCAGAATTTTTGAAGTGTAAAAATGAAACTGGCTGTGCAATGCACATAATTCAGATAATCATTTTTGATACTTGGTTTAACAGTTGAACTTAACGATTTAAATTCGCCTTATTTAATTAAATCTTGGATTGCAATTTTTCGGGTCTGTAACTTCTGTTTAAACAGATTTTTGATTTTAAGAGAATAACAAAAAAGAAATTTAGTTTTAGAGTTCATGTTGTTGAAAATGTCAAAAAGTACATTATAAAAACTAAACACAGCTATATTAATATCACTGAAATTCAGCGAAAAATAAAAAATTCCAATCAACGTTATTTATGAGACAACACAGGACCTAAAAATCAAAGTTTTTGTAGTCATATCTAAACTTTAACAATTCAACTTATTTACGAACAGGCTTTAAATCAATATAAATAACTAAGGAAAGGTGATGTAGATCTTCGGGAACAAGAGGTCCATCACTAGTTAATCAAAACATTACTAACATTAATATTTGTTACAATTTAAAACACTATTCATTTGAATCATATTGTACAGATTCGTAAAATTGACCATTTTTCTATAACAGAGATTAGTACCGTTTAGATATACGAAATTATTATTGACATATAAGTTCAGAAGTAAAGTTTTCCAAATTATAAAAAAAAATTTATATCAGTGTCAATACTCAGAAGCGGTGGAAAATATATGAGACAGAAAAGCAATTTCCGCCTAAATATTAAGAAAAATGCATTCCAGATCAAGTAAGAAAAATTGACTAACCTCATAATACTTATTTTACGGCAATACGAACCACGTTTACTGAATCACGATTCTTTCGAAATATAACATACATATAAATCACGATTCTCAATTTGATAACAAATTTTTGGTTAAGCACAGCAAATAATATCCTTAAAAGATGTTCACAAACGTTTTGATAATTTTTTTTGTAACGGCAGACACTGATCGCCTTAGAAGATGCCGGAATAGTGTTGCTCATTTAATGTTACCCAGTGGGCATCCATGAACCTAAGTCATAGAGGCGAGCAATATTACCCACACTGCCACAGATACCCTTTTATAGGGTGGGCAGCATTCACACAATAGAGAGAAACACCCATGCCCTGAGCAGGATTCACAACCATTGGCTTCACAGTCAGGCACCGCTCGGCCAGCTTTTGATAAAAAGACACTCATTGGATTTTGTAGCATTTTCCATCTCAACGTTTTGATCATCTTTTTCCTCTCATTTTGGTCATTTACCGACAAACTCAGATAACCTTCGAACTACATGGATTCACCTAACAATATATTAAAATCCTTCTTGAATTTGTCCCGCAGTGGACTGATCGTTAAGACACCGTTCTCGGCAGATCACCTAATTCAAGCATCTCTGGCTGCGATCAGTGTGCGGATGGGTGACGACTTGGATCAGTCTGCGTAGGGACCGAGGGTGTGCTATATTGGTCCTCGTTTAACTGTTCTACCGTAAAGTGTTCGACTTCACGTACAAGTCGTCGAGTTTCCGAAGCGGGGATGCCATCCCCTCTGTAGAGTATCAAAATTGCGATGGCATGTCTTCGGATCATCCTCAGGGATGTTTCTCAGACCATCGCCAGTAGCCCTTGTGCAGCTCTAGTGCGACGTAAATGAACTACAAAAACATTCTTGAACTTAAAATGTTTGTTATGAATCTACGGAAATTCACTTATTTCACCTTCGGATGTATTTAGGCTTAGTCTTTTTCTTCTTACAGTTTATTTACAGCTCTCATTCTATTTTAGAACTTGTTTATATAATTTGATTCCTCTCTTTCTGATAAGGTAGGTGCCGACCATTCAGCTATCTGATTTCTGGATTAACAATTTAGCGTACGATTCAGAAGAGTAAAATTATTATCGACTTCGCGAAAGTCGGACAACTCCTGACAACAAACATGCCGGACAAACTTCGTTGCTGTCGGACTCCAGAGTAGGTTTAATCTTTTGTACAACTTCTTCGAACGTTGTTCTGCACGATCGTAAAATCATGATTCCTAGCAGATCACGGAAGCAAAGCCTCACTGGTTGCCGTCATGTGCGGGTAGGGGACCACTTTGATAAGCCCGCTTTCTTAGTTTTCTCAGTTTTTTAGAATGTCAGCAAATTAATAATGAAAATAAATGTAGCCAACATTTCTAATTAATAAATGTTGTCAACATAATGATTAATTTAGCTAAAAATGCAATATTTATAATTTTTTTATTTTATTTTTTGTTGACTAGTGCGCAAACTGTTTTACCTTATAATAATAAAAAAATATATTAAAAAGACACTATTTTAAAAACATATTATTTGAAATAAATTAGAATTATTGTATACTCACTATTGATGTGACATCAGTGTTACCTAGTAAAGGTTCTTTTACTAAAGGTCTTAGAAATACTGCTATGCTGAGATTCAGTAAATGTAGTAACATCAGCAATAAACGCATGTAAAAATAATGCTAAAATATATTTCTTAATATTATTATAAATGTATTTAAAAAAGTTAAAACATTATTATATAATGGTGTTTCATAAAATTTTGAATTAATAGAGACAAGTTATAAAAGGAAAAAATAAACTATTAAAAAATAAATACAAATAATTTGATCAAAGATTCGGGGAATTTTAGATTGCTAATTTAAAGTTAATAATACAATAGAGCAATATTTCAATAGATTTTATAACCGTCGTTGAACAGTAGACCCAATTTTGGCTTTAAGACGGCTAATATTCAACTCCGCAGCCTTGCAATTTTGAACCCAATCCAGGAGATAAGGGAACTCCTGGATCAAGTATTTGGATAAATTTGCCTTCGTGGAGAACTTTTTGATGGAACTAACTCCTATTTGCGTTGCATGAAGAGGAAAACCACGAAAATCTTCCCCGGTTAGCCTCACGGCAAAGGGAATCTAACCCATAATCCGTCTACCACTGAGAATATATTATTAGTCAGCACTGCGGCAGGTGCAAGCCGGATGCGGAATTCGTATCAACCAGCCATCGCTGGGATTCGGACCCGGTTTATCACGTTAGAAGGCCCTGAGCCTAAATGGCTTAATATTTAAATAATATAACAGTCGTTGAACAGCCGACCCAATTTGTTGGGTTTACGACTACTGATGTTCCACTCAATAACCTTGTAATTTTGAACCCAATCCAGAAAACAAGGGAACTCCTCGATCAAGGATTTGGAGAAATTTGCCTTGGTGGAGGATTTTTTAATGGAACTAACCAACATTTGCGTTACATGGAGAGGAAAACCTTACAAGGTGAACCTGATGGCAAGGGGACTCTAACCCATGATCCATCTACCACTATGGGTACTTCACGTCAGCACTAGGGTTTATGCAAGCTGGATGCGGAATTCGTATCGACCAGCCGTCGCTGGGATTAAAACTCGGTTCATCTCATTGGAAGGCAAACGCTCTATTCCCTGAGCCATCACTGCTCAATATTTAAATAGAGCTGAAATTTGAGTTCAGGGAGAATGGTGCTTTTTTCGGAAAATTTTAGGATTTTATAAAAGCATATATAGGATTTATTTTGCCCACCTTTTAAACTAAAGTTTGAGCGTTAAACAGCAATTCTATTTAGTTAAGAGTTCTAAATGATGAGAAAGGTGAATATTTTAATGAATCTCGTAAGCCATAAGGCATGATAAAGATACACAATGAATTATTAACTGAATTATTAACCCGATTTTTCGTTGTTGAACATTTCCGGGAGAAAGGGTTGATAAAACATTTTTAACTTTTTATATGATGTACGCGAGGTCAATGAAATATGTTCAATTTTAAAAATAAGATTTCTAATTAAGAAAATGATAATTACATATCGGAATAAAAAATTATAATATAATAAAATAATTGAATTTATCAATTAAAAATAAATGTATAATTAAGAAAATAATTAATAACGTTAAAAAAACATCAATATTGCAATACATATAACATAGATGAAATTCAAAATAGCTCTTCTGTGATAGTACAACAAAATACGAGATGTCACATGTTAAAAAATCATCTTCGAAAGTCACACCTCCCTTCGGCTCGACAACAACCGTATTTCTGAAAACCATGAGATTCCACAATCCAGTACTGTCAATTCCTATTTACTGCACTAGGCATGCGGCGTATCAAATTATCGAGATGATCTTTATATATATATATATAAATATAACCGTCGTTGAACAGCCGACCCAATTTTTTTGGATTACAACTACTATGTTCAACTTCGTTCACAACTATGTTCAACTTCGTAGCCTTGTAATTTTAAACCCAATCCAGATGACAAGGGAGCTCATGGATCAAGTGTTGGGAAAAATTTGCCTTCGTGAAGGACTTCTTGACTGAACTAATCCGCATTTGCGTTACATGAAGAGGAAGACCACGAGAAGCTTTTACGGTTAGCCTGACGGCAAAGGGACTTTAATCCATGATCCGCTTACCACTGAGAATAATTCACATTAGAACTGTGGTCAGTGCAAGCCGGATGCGGATTCGTTTCCACTAGCCGTCGCTGGGGATTCGAATTCATCTCATTAGAAGGCGAACGCTCTATCCCCTGAGCCATCGCGGCTCTTATCGAGATGATCTTGGGGAAGATTACTCCACTCAGCAAGCAATGCACTCCGAAGCTCCAATACACATGCAGAAGTGGTTGACGGGCTGCAACTCGTCAGCCAACATGTCCCACACATGCTCAATAGAATTCAAGTCGGGGGAGAATGGCCATTCTATAGGGGAATTACTCAGATTAAAGGCATTCGTTTACGATGATTGTTAGGTGAGGATAGGTATTGACACTTATAAACATAAATTCTGCGCCCATGGCAATTCTAAACAAATGTACATGTTTTTTCAGAATGATTTCTTGATAAATTTGTCCTGTCGTGACTCCAATTTTAACTTGCAGATCTGTTCTGGAACCCGGTATAATTCCACCCCAAACAAGCAATCCTTCAGTCCCGTAACAGTGTTGTTCAATGTTGTCCTCTTTGGTAGTAGCTTTTATCCGGCGTTCTCTTTATGAAAGTCCGACATAAATCAGACATAAACCTAGACACGTATGAAAACATCACAGAAGCCTATTGTAATGATATCCACATTGCATCTCCATGCAAATAGTTGCCATGAGCGGAAAACATCTGACTGTGCCTTGAAACTAGGTACTCGTGGCTGCAGTTAGTTGATGTGACAGATTGGATGCTGAGTTCCATTCCTGAGTTTGTTTTTTTTTGCAGTTACTGCCAAATAGCGGTCTTCATTCAACGTCGTAACGCGGGAACGATCTGTACTGTAACGTGTACTGACATTTTCATCATCTTGGAATTGTTGCCAATGCTTAAAGATGACACTTTAGGCAATTCCAAGCTCCTCGGATACTTCCATTTGAGTACAGCCACATTACAAGCAGTTGATAATACCACGTAATATATCACTGATAATACCCCGTAAAAAATCATCCACACGTGTCTGAGTCATAATTATTCGACTATGACACTGAGCGGCATACAAAACACTAATGAACAATTTTGCTTTTTTACAACCATTCATTATATTCCCAATGCTCTATTGGATTGCCACAAATGCTCTATTGGATTAAGGTCAGGTGAATTTGGGGGCCAAGACATGACTTGAAAGTCACTGGAATGTTCGTCGAACCATTCCATGACAATTCGACTGACATGACATGGTGCATTATCCTGTTGGTAAACACCATCCCCCGCAGGAAAAACTGTTGTCATGAATGGGTGAACCTGGTTTGCAACTATGTTCAAGTAACTTACAGAAGTCAGGGATTGTTCTATGAGGATTATGGGTCCTAATGTGCCCCATGACCATCTGCTCCTGGGCGAGCCCATTGTTATAGATAGAGGGTGGTCATAATGTAATGGCTCTTCTTCGGTGTGTGTATATATATATATATATATATATATATATATATATATATATATTGTTGTTAGTGAATAAAGCAAGAAGAAAGGGATGAAAGGAATACAATCCACATGACTGGGGGAATTTTTTTAAATATTTTAATTGTTTGTAAAATCTACAGTTGAGTTGTTTATTGTTATCATTAAAGTTAAGAAGTAAAAAAAAAATTCTCTAAGAATGGAGTTGTAGTTTCTTGAGAAAAAGTATGGCAATCATTGAAAACTGATAAGTTCAATTAACCCCAGCAATTTAATTCAAATTCAAATGTTAAAAACTATTTTCATATGTTAGTAACTTGTTCGTACACCAGTCAAAATATGATTACAAATAATGCAAGTTATTTAAAAAAAATTTAAAATGAAAGGGACATGTGAAAAGATCTAACTCATTAATTTGATAAGAACAACTTATTTAATTTAACTCGAATGAATGATGGTGCGTAAAAATGAGTGTTGTTGAAAAATATTAGTACTTACTTGAGCAAACGTCTTCCATTTTTCTTCTAACAACCTCTGAATTACGCCACCTTCTAACATATCTAAATGTTCCGTTGAATTTCCTTTCAGAATAATCATTAATGCAGAATTTATATCTAAAAAAATAAATACACCATGAAAATGTAATAGGAATCAAATATTAGTACATTTTAAATAAGATACGAGCTTCAATTTTTATTCCAAATTGTATTTACAAGCACAGTCGGCTTTTGATATGACATCCCTCGTGGTCTGAGCGACATTATAACGTGAGGTCATAATATCACGGGTTCACAAAAACACCGTAAATATTGTTTCATAACAAAGAAAGAAAAATACTTGATCAATTTTAACAAAGTCTTCACTTTAATGTAAATGCTTCACTTTAATAAGAATTTGGCAACTAACTGAAAAATTGGTTTTAACGATATTATATTAATATAAACGTAAAAGTACCATTTAAAATAATAAGGTTTAAGGCTGCCATTTTCGATAAATAACATATACCTCAAGATAAGTGCGAAGACCACATGTTTCATATCGAAAATAAACTACATTGACATTTCACAAAAGGAATGAATACATTTTTTAAACCAGAAAAGTATGGTTGACAAATTTATTGTATTCTTTGAAAAAAAGTTTAATACATTATGAATGAGTAGAAATTGACCGTAAATGACTTAGGTTAAGAATTGAGCGGTCAATCTTCCTTCTTTCAAAAGGGGTTCAAGGTGTTGGTAACAACAAAGGAAATAATAGTATAATAATAGTATAATAATAGGTTAATATGTTTCAAGAGCTCTTAAATAAGCACTTATTCTCAAGACTCGCCAGACGTACATGAGGAAAGTGATAAAAAATCGAGAATGCAAATTTGCCATCGAAAAAAAAGTGAAAAACAAAATTAGGAACACAGCGGTAGCCGAGAGTGAAACACAAAATTAAAAAATAAATGAAGGCAAAATAAACAAAACTAGAAAAACTGCAATGACCGAGTACGCTAACTATTCGAACATGAATACATATATCGTTTTTGCAAAAAGTCATTTAAAATTCTACAAAATAAGGATTTTTTGTTAAACTTGGACAGACAAAATCTACTTGGGCAACAGTTCAGAACATATTATGTACTTTTGTCATTCTTTAAGTTTGTTTATCTATTGTTTTTAACTTAATCAACAGTTTTATAGTTTAAGATTAGTTCTTGAGGTGAAAATTGTTTTAAAATAATGTATAGTTTAGCCACGAAATAAAGAATGGGCGTCTAGTAACAATAGAAAACCAAACATTGCTCACTCTTAAAATGACTTCCATTAGCTGGAAATTGTATGCATGGATGTATTTTTTTAAAGATATTTAATATAGTGAACCATTGTTTATAGTGGACTTATTCCTATTCCTGGGTTCACTATGAATCTAATTTTAAAAACTTTTGGTTTCGTGACTTATAGTGGACTTCAAAGAAACAAAAAGTTTTGTTGGTATATGGAAAAAAAAGGATCATTATGATAAAAGAGAATGAATTACTTGCACGTCCATTTGGTTGAAGACTATCTAATGCATTCAACGGATATCCTGAGCAAGTAATGTTGCTATATCTCCAAAATTCCTAGAAATAAAAAGGAAATATAAATTTCCTTGTAACCTATTTTTAAATTCTCTCCAAGGAATTAATATGTTTATCAATACTTGGGAGAAGTAAGTACTAATTGTTTAGATTTTGAAGTAAAGAAAAATGCAGTTTTTAAAAAATAAGTAAAATTACAAACCCTGAACTGTCATTTTATATCCGTCGTTAAACAGCTGATCCAATTTTTTTGGGTTTACGACTACTAATGTTCAACTCCGCAGCCTTGTAATTTTGAACCCAATCCAGAGGACAAGGGAACTCCTGGATCAAGTATTGGAAGACATTTGCCTTCGTGGTGGACTTTTCGATGGAACTCACCCGCATTTGCGTTACATAGAGAGGAAGACCACGAGAACCTCCCACGGTTAGCCTGGTAGCAAGGGGACTTTAACCCATGGTCCGTCTAACCACTGAGGATATTTCACGTCAGCACTGTAGTCGGCGCAAACCGGATGCGGAATTCGTATCGAGCAGCTATCGCCGGGTCTCATTGGAAGGTGAACACTCTATCCCCTGAGCCATCGCGGCCCACTGAACTGTCATTGTGAAGAACTGGGGTTCAATCCTCAGTGGCGGCTAGAAGCCAGCTTCAGATCAATGAATATCAGCTTATCTGGGAAGTAAAAATAACCTATGCGCAGAGCTGACCACTTTGCCACAATAATAAAATAGGTCAATAAATTGTGGAGCCTTAACCTCCATGACCCCCCTTTTCCACAACGGGCTGTTGCAGGAATGCTTTACTTTACAAACGCTTAATGGAAAAAATAACAACGATTAATAAATTATTTTGTAAAAGTAATTGAAACAAAATCAAAGGTTTGTCGTTTTTTTAATAACTAGTTTACCAGCACAGTATTTTTTTTAATGGCGGGCATTTGGAACTATTGTCCATTGGCCACAGAATGTGCCAGAACTGCTAACTCTCTTTTCGTTACCCAGTGGGCATCTGTGGCGAAGCCACGGCGGTGGAGCAGCGTCGCCCACGTCACGCGACCACAACCCGTTTATAGGGCGGGTCACATTCACACACAAAAGAGAGAGGACATAGAACACAGATAGAGAGAAAAAAACATCCATGCCTTGCCCAGGATTCGAACCCAGAATCTTTCTGATGCAAGGACAGTTCCCTGCCCCCTACACAGACCGGTCGGCGCATAGTATAAAATGCAGTGATTTTCGTAGAAGAATATCTGTTCTTTCAGAATAGTGTACTAAATATTCAATCTTTTTCCGCATTGTGCTTAATATATACGCATTATATATTGTAATGACCACTCTTAATATGTAGTTCTAGAATAATTGTCAACGCAGTGCTACGAGTCATTATTGAAGAAAGCGTGACCGGAAACATAAGAGCCTGAATGATTGAGAAGGGAACGTTGAAAGGTGATAAAAATTCATTCGACAGTGCAACTGTTTCAAATATTTTTATATACTTACTAGTGATTAGACAGATTTCGATAGCTTTTTTTCTTTCTTTAAACTATTACTAAGGATTCTAAAAGTGTATATTGAAGGCCTTCATTACGGAATACCATGCCCAACCAGAAAAGTATTAATAAGATGAAAAAAAATGAGTAAAAACCTATGCATGTTACTGGCAAAGTAAAAAATTTAGATAGTCTAGACAACATTTAAAATGCTTATTGAAAATATCGAGATAAAATATTAATAATTTTATACTTTACTATAGGTAAAGTGCCTGAATGCAAAATTTACCACTGTAGCTTTTTCCCAGATGGAGTTAAATGAATAAAATTAATTAAGCAGATGAAAGTTGAAATAAAATATGAGAAACATATGATGTATTTCATTTATCAGAAGAAAACAAAACTAATATTCCACATTACTTTTTACATACAGATTAGTAATATATGTACCTCATTATCTCCGTGATTCCTTAAATAAACACGAATTTATGCGTTTCGCCTCTATTGAGTTCACCAGTAATCGCATTTATAAGAAATAAATAAAAGCAAGCCAACTTTGTCCCTGCATATACACTCGGATCATGCTGTAGAATTTTTATTATAAGTTGCCCATGAAAGAAAGAATTAAAAAAAAACTTAGTGGAAAGATATACTTGGTAATATGAAAACTTCATTTGTTTCATAAATTATGGAAAAACTGATAAATTATGTTTCATAAATTATGGTGGAAAAAGTCGCCATGGTGGAAAAGTATAGAGCGCTAAAAATTCGGTACTTATTCTCAAGTCTCGACCGACGTGAATGAGGAAAACAGAAAGTGTAAATTTGCTAACAAAAAATGGAAAATAAAGTCAAGTTAAAAATAAAATAAGATGAAACCACGGTTTGCAACGAGATATTAATTAAAATAAAATAATTCTTTCTACCCCTGTCTCATCAACTCATTCTGATTTTCTGATAATTTGTTTCATTTACGCCGATTCTCAACATGAGTTCCTCACTAGTTCCTTTCTGTCCTGATTTGTCCTGGTTTTTCTGCTTTATTTGCATTAATTTTTTTTTTCTTCGTTGGCTATTTCTGTTCTATTTTCGTTCGATTTCTGTTTTACATATTTTCCCCTCATTAACGCCTGGCAAGCTTTGAGAATTGGAACATTTTCCTCCTATAATTTATGAATAAAATTAAGTTATTATAATATCAACCAACGTTTATATCAGTAGTTCTACAGACCAACCCAAGTCAAAATTTTTGATGGTTTTCCATTGATGGGCCATCATAATCTTGATGGTAACCATCAATATTTCCATCATGAACCATTATATATTTTGATGATAAGGATAACCAATATAAGTAACCATCACCCCTATTTACATCACCCCTACGCTATTCTAATACTATGATGGTTAACCATCAAGAGAAGTTTGATTCTCATGGATCAACAATCAATGAGAATCCGTGATGGTTCCAATTATACATTTCAATGATGGTTTAATGGGAATTTTCGTTGGTTACCAGGAATATACCATCAAAACAATTCGTTTGTTTTTATGTTGTACCATTATAAATCAGCTCTACAGACCAACCCAAGTTAAGAGTTTTGATGGTTTTCCATTGATGGTCCACCATAATCTTGATGGTAATCATCAATCATTCCATCATGAACCATTATATTTTTTAATGGTAGCCAATATGAGTAACCATCACCCCAATGTAAAAATTCGAACTAATTTATGATTGTCCAACATAAAAAACATACAAATTGTTTTCATGGTATATTCCTGGTAGCCAAAAGAATTCCCATTAAACTATCATTGAAATGTATAATTAGAACCGTTACGGTTCATCATGGATTGTTGGTCCATAAGAATTAAACTTCTCTTGATAATTAACTATCATAGAATTAAAGTAGCATTTTCCATCATAGAATGATAGAAGTTTGTTGGCATATCGAAAACCTTGAACGCAAAATAGAAAATTTTGGATGATAGAGACCATCAAATGATGTTGGACCATCATGAAACCAACATAAACCATCGAAAATTTTGACTTAGGAAATCTTCTCGTAATTTCAAACGTATATTTTAAGGAAACATGTATTCGAAGTATGTAAATACCTCCATATCTTAATCAATAAAAACAAATTAAAGAAATGTTCATACCAAAGAGCTAAATTCTAACATTTCACGAAAAATGGTGTTCCGCCCTAGCTTACAAGCCAATGTTAAGGGCGTCAAACCGAAATTGTTGCATAAACGATCTGAAGCTGGTTTAATTGGGTGGCGAAGAGCATATCCGTACATTTTCTGCAAAAGAAATATCGTAACAAATATAAATGATATTTACACCACATCAAAACTACTAACAAAGGTAAAGTATCATGCAGCTTATTTATATTTTGTCGGAAATACCGGATATAAAATACACTTGTGTAAGAAATTAGGAGAATTTGCAGACTTGGTCGATTATCTCTAGAACTACTGGATCTATTTTAATGAAATTTGATTTGTATAAACAAAACAAATAACCATTCAACAATTCACACGCATGATCGTGTGTAACTCTTGTTGGAGTCTGAAGGTATGGAGTTGACGCAGGACAATTCAGGCCAATTGTTACAGGAAATAATAAACTGCCTTTTTTGAAGTATGAAATCACGCTGCAAGGCCTGTATATCTGTTAGAGGGGATCCCCTATTAACCCTTTTTTCTTGTTGTTTATTCTGCAACCGCTGTTTCATACCTTCAGACTCCAACGAGAGTTACGCACGATCATGCGTGTATTGTTGAATGGTTATTTGTTTTGTATCAATGTATGTACGTATCAAATTTCATTCAAATTGGTCTAGAAGTTTCTAGAAATAATCGACCAAGTCTGTAAGTTCTCTTAAATTCTTACACCAGTGTAGAATAGGGAAAGGAATCTCTTGGAATCAGAGCCTAAACCTGATTTGTGTTTAGTACTTACTAATGCTATCTGTAATTACTGTATATATTTATCTTATATATATTTTGTAATTACATGCCCGTATGTAACACAGAAAGGTATAACAAAACTTCTTTGGGAAGGTTATACCTTTCTGTAACAAAAATTACTTCCTTACAGTACAAGAATTACCAACTCCTGACTCGAATGGATTTCTAATAACATTTTGGTGTAAAATACTTGGATTGGAGAAAATTGAAGAAATTTTGTGATGCATTAACCCCTTCATGACCGTGATTGCATGATTCTTTTTTATCTTCACGGTCCAAGATGAAAAAGGGCCTTTCTGATTCTAGTGGCCCAAAATCACACGGATGTGATCTCAATAGAGTACTCTCTTATCAAATCTCTTATAGATACGTATACGTAGAGAGCCTGACTTAAAAGAGTACTGACAACAGGTTAGAGCGCATCGCTAGGGTCAAATTTTGTCCAGGGAGGTTGCCGTGCGCTAAAATGGACAATTACAGTCAATTTTTTTAATGCATTCTGAACCCCTTAAAACTCCTAGAAAACATTTTAGTACTTTCCTAAGAATGTTCCTTATTAAGTTATTTCTAAACAAAAAACGCTTACTCTCCTTTTCACTTGAAACGGGGAGTCACGTGATTATTCACGAACTGACGTCATACGTGTCCATCTGCCGTTCATCTACAATCGCTGTGCTATGAAAGCCAATACGTTCTTGCTTTCATTTGATTTTTCGTAATTAAATCCAACTATTTTAGAAGGTCAATAACTATCTGTATGATAAATTGTTCCCTAATGTAGCTTAATGAAAATGTGGGTTCAATGTAACGTATTTTTATAATGGTAAATTTCAATGGTACCCACTTAGACATTCTTAATAGTTGACGAAATTTTTCAGTACTGTATATTTAAGTTTTTCAGTTCAATAAAAAAGGTGTTAGAATGAGTTATATATGCCTGGCATTACTATTAAAATGATGTGTTATAAATGCAAAAAAAATAAATAAATTATTATTTGAATTTTTTTAACCATAATGAATTTTTTTAATCTTAATTTTAAAGTATATTTCAAATTCCTTTATACATGGGAATTCTTTGGTCAGCGGAATTCGAACTCACGTTCTCACGAACGCGAGTCAGACGTCCTACCAACCAACCTATGCGGGAAATATAATTTTTATTGTTAATTTCATGCTTTCCCGATATGAAAAGACATACAATATGAGATTACAAAATATTCCTATTACTAATAAGTTGCTTCGTATTTTAAGGCAATGTTAACTATTATTAAAAAACGATCAATACAATCAGCATCGAATAACTTAAAAAGCATACATAACACTTAAAGTTTAAAAAAAAATCAATTTAAGCTTATACTTAATATTACTCTAAGAAAAAAACATTTGACATTAAAATAATTTTGATTTTCGAAATAATCATGAGTAATAAAAAGTGTAAAATTTAAATAATTAAAAAATGTATTTAAAAAGCTATTTAGTATTTTTCTTATAAAAGAAATTCGACATCCACTCTAACATGCATACTTATTACATAAAACTATAATCAATATGAATAACATTTCGTTTCAATTAAAAACATAAACACTACATGGCGTCAAAACAACAAAGAGATACCGTCCATTTCTTGTAATTCGATTAGAAATAATTTTTCTTCAATACGACTTAATAATTTAGATATATATATCGTTTTTGGTAGATTGAAGAAATAATAGTCAAGATATTCAATAATTATTTCACCGTCTTGTTCATTCTACAACGAGAAAAATTGACATTAAGTGTTTGTAACAATAAAAATAAATTGAAATAACAAATAAGTGATATTTTTTGCAACGATTTTTACATTACTATGAAATTTCTGAATGCATAAGAAGTGATCGTAAAAAGGAGAAAAAAGTCGTGCTTTAAAAATTCAATTTCTTAAAAACTATTCAACCGATTTCACTAAAATTTTATATTTCACCATGTTAAGTGACGTTCTTTAAAATGATGGAAAAAAATTATATAACTTACAATTCAAAATTTTATCAAATAAAATAATAAAAATTAGATAAATATTTGTTAAAAGTTAATTTTTGCATGGAATTATCTTTGAATAAAGGAATTTCATAGTTGTATGCAAAAAAAGTTTCAATTCGCTTAAAAAGTTCTCGGGATGTGATGAAATAAGCAAAAAGTAAAATTAACATTAAGGGGTCCAAACTTTGCACCGCCTTCTTGACCAAACTATTAGGACCATATTTCTCAGATTGTTTGCTACCCGCTAAATTTTGGGGTAAAAAAAGGTATGTTTAATCAGACAAAGTATGTTTTTGCGCATTATTTTCTACTTAAAAATATTCTCCGCACTTATTAATTAGCATATCTGAGGTCACATCCTTGAACTATTAAAATTGAGTCATAGAACGTGAAGATTCGATCATTAGATCAAAAGTTATATTGGCTGGTCCGCTTTTTTTTTTTTTTTTTTTGCGCACTTTACTCTTTAGTAAATATTAACTCGGAGCATGCGGGGAAGTGATTCCTTCCGCTCGACCTGAAGCGATTTATACAGATTGACTGAATGTAAGCAATAACAAGCTTCCTAAATCCGGAAGGAATTTAGAAGACTTCCGCTTAGTTTATGCTTAAGAGGTGTGAACAAGCTTAATATTCTAAAAAGTTTTATTATTGTGATTCGTGTTTAAATTGATTGAAATTTTATCATTCATAAGAGTTTTCTGTAATTTATGAATTCTAACAAATCGTGAGCCTAAAACAAATTCAACAAAATTAATATCACAGCATAAGGTTAGCCATGTTTTGAAAGTTAACCTTAGTTAGCTATAATAGTGCAAAATAGCACCGTTTGTTATTTTTTGAGTAGCATAGCAAGCTTCCAAATTTATTAGTTGTTTGTTTCGTTGAAAGTTAGATTAAAAAACGTGTTATATTGTAAACACTATAAGTATAATAATATTGGATGGTGCTTTTTTTTCAAGTAAAAATCAGTCGGAAATTGTAATCCTTAAGTCGACGAATTTTAACCTCTAGCGCCATCTGTGCTTTGCTTTACATGGTCAACCATCCATAGTAATGGCCTTTTTGTAAAGTACACCGTTAAAATTTTCATTCTAAAATTATGGTATAATAACTGGCAGCTGTCTCTCCATTCGATTAACCGTAAATTTTACGCTAAAGACAATTTTTTTTCCTTTATGGTTTTTTAACCATTTACAACTAGCATTTTTCAAAAACGTAAATTTTTTTTTTTTATTAATAGACATAGGAGCTCGGCTTATTGTAAGGTAATGGGCATTGAAGAGTGCCGGACACTGGAAATTCTTCATACGTTGACGGGAATGAAAAAAAATATTGTGGTGTCAATTCTTGGATTCGAGCTCCAGTTCCGTCGGTCATGAGATTGAAAGGCAAGCCAGCTCGGCTATAATATGTACGCAGTTGCAAAGAGCTAAGTAGCTTCATTAGATGGTTCTAGTTAGTACGATAAAATTCTGGTTGTTTAACTGTATAAGGGGAAAGCAGTTAAGAAACAGTTTTTCTCAAATTTAACAGTTTGATTACCATTCTATTTATGGTTATTTGACTGTATTGATTAATTATGGGAAAATAACCATTCAATAAATTGTTATTTAGCCATTTTTTCCTAGAAATTTCTAACAGTGTATTATTTAGTTATGTTTTTTATAATCATTAAAATTATTGTGTTATTTTCCCACCTCCCTATAAGCAATGATATTACTTACTAGTTTATCACGAATTACTAGAACATGTAATATGTTATTGCCATATGTGTCCTGTAAGTTCGGATCAGCTCCATGCTTCACTAGTAAGTTATAACTAGATTCATCATCACAGCAAGCTGCCCAAGCAAGTGGATATTCCCCAAAATAACTTAAACCTGAAAATAATTTTCATGCTTAACATAAAAATAATTATAATTTTCACACCAAGTGTTCCCCAGCTCAAAATAAAAAAGTGAACTTTTAATCTAATGAGTAAATTTTCCCATATTAGAGCTGTATCTTAATGACCTAACCTTAAACATGCTAATTAGTTGGTCATATGATATTTTGAGTTACGAAATCACATACAAAAGCGTGCTACAGTCCCTGACCATATTATTAGACGCAATATAAGATTCTATTTAAAATTATAATTATCAGGTGATACTATACAGCTGTATTGTTTTTACTCGGATGAAACCGGTTTGCATTTGTTTACGCTCCTGTATCAATTGGTTTACATTGTAATGCAATACGTTAAAAATAAATACAAATAGGAAGTAAATAAAAAATCTCCTGAATAAAAACCAATTAAATGTTTGTTTAAATATAAAAGTTTCGCATATAAACTCGTGCAAATCACGTAATTATAAAAAAACTACAGTTGTTCTAATAATTTGATCTAATAAGTATAATATACTAATATAATGCTTGATATAATAAATATTCTATATTTATTATATCATTATAGATATCATATTTATTATATCAATAAGTTAACGCAAAAAAATTAGTTTTTATGATCATTTATTATTTTTATCATTTAATTCACTAATGGACAAAAAATCTTTGAAATGATGCGGATAAATACTTTTACACCAATTTAATTTACATAATTTTAAGGGACAAAATTGAATAGAATTGGTTAGATAGTTTCATAAAAATGTGAAAATATTCCTCTTTAAGACCGAGAAATGCGCAGAACGTGAAATTAACAGTAAGGAGTCTAAACTTTCAATTGCTTTCCAATTAAAAGATTCGGATTTAATTTTCCAAATTGCGGGCCTCTCTGATTTTTAAGGGCCCGAAATCGTTGAAAAAATTAATGTTTACTTGAAAGAAGTGCGTTTTTATACCTGATTTCGAAACTTAAAATATTGTATGTGCTAATTAATTTGTATGTTTAATATTAATCCCTCGAACCAATAAGAACAACTCCAGTACGTGAAAATCTAATCATTATATCAGTAGAATACTAAGGTTCGCTTTTTTATTTTACGAAAAAAAAAAAAAAAAAATTCAACACTTTTGATCTCATATTAAGAGCAATCTTGTTCCAATATTTTCTGATTAGAGTAGGCAATCAAGTTAAAGTTACAGCATATATTTCAGAAAATTATATTTTTCATCATATTTTCGTATTTCGTATATATCTCGTCAGAGTCGAATTCCTCCTTCTTTAAAATATGGGAGGTCAGAGAAAGGAATTTTATTTTGCAACCCTAATAAAGCAGCCGGCCCATTTTTGCGTTTACTACTATCATTTTATAACCATCGTTGAATAGCCGACCCAACTTCATGGGTTTACGACTACTAATGTTCAACTCCGTAGCCTTGTAATTTTGAACCAATCCAGAAGACAAGGAAACTCCTGGATCAGTACCCCCAGAGGTATTGATTTGTTATGGGAACATGGAGGACTTTGAGACTCGACAGATTTAACGTGCATCAGTCACCACTTACTACACGGGGAGTCTTCGGCCGGCGAGAATCGAACCCACGACTTGTTGGACATGGGCCCAGCGCCCTACCGACCAGGCTATCCCGGCCCCTTTCTACTATCATTTTATTTTATTTTATAACCGTCGTTGAACAGCCGACCCAACTTAATGGGTTTACGGCTACTAATGTTCATTTCCGTAGCCTTGTAATTTTGAACCCAATCCAGAAGACAAGGGAACTCCTGGATCGAGTATTGGGAGAAATTTGCCTTCGTGGAGGACTTTTTGATGGAGCTAACCCGCATTTGCGTTACATGGAGAGGAAGACCACGAGAACCTCCCACGGTTAGCCTGACGGCAAGGGGACTCTAACCCATGATCCGTCTACCACTGAGGATATTTCACGTCAGCACTGTGGTCAGTGCAAGCCGGATGCGGAATTCGTATCGACTGGGATTCGAACCCGGTTCGCCTCATTGGAAGGCGAACGCTCTATCCCCTGAGCCATCGCGGCTCTTACTACTATCATTTTATTTTATTTAATAACCGTCGTTGAACAGCCGACCCAACTTAATGGGTTTACGGCTACTAATGTTCAACTCCGTAGCCTTGTAATTTTGAACCCAATCCAGAAGACAAGGGAACTCCTGGATCGAGTATTGGGAGAAATTTGCCTTCGTGGAGGACTTTTTGATGGAGTTAACCCGCATTTGCGTTACATGGAGAGGAAGACCACGAGAACCTCCCACGGTTAGCCTGACGGCAAGGGGACTCTAACCCATGATCCGTCTACCACTGAGGATATTTCACGTCAGCACTGTGGTCAGTGCAAGCCGGATGCGGAATTCGTATCGACTGGGATTCGAACCCGGTTCGCCTCATTGGAAGGCGAACGCTCTATCCCCTGAGCCATCGCGGCTCACTACTATCATTTTATTTTATAACCGTCGTTGAACAGCCGACCCAATTTCATGGATTTACGACTACTAATGTTCAACTCCGTAGCCTTGTAATTTTGAACCAATCCAGAAGACAAGGAAACTCCTGGATCAGTACCCCCAGAGGTATTGATTTGTTATGGGAACATGGAGGACTTTGAGACTCGACAGATTTAACGTGCATCAGTCACCATTTACTACACGGGGAGTCTTCGGCCGGCGAGGATCGAACCCACGACCTCTTGGATATGGGCCCAGCGCCCTACCGACCAGGCTATCCCGGCCTTTCACTACTATCATTGTTGAACTCCTTGGCCTTGTAATTTTGAACCCAATCCAGAAGACAAAGGATCTCCTAAATCAAATATTCGGACAAACTAGCTCGCGCTCATTTTAGGGAACTTCTGATATCGTCAGTAAATTGTTTAAAACCGAATACGAAATAGTCTAAGTTTGCTGTTGTTTTGCCACTGCTAAAGAAACAAAAGCTCCCGTTACAAAATGCTATTACATTTTTAGTTGTGTAATAAGGATAATTATATTTTAGTTTTAAATATTTGCTACTTGTAAATAGATTTATAATATTTAATTTCTCTCAATTTCTGCTCTGTTAAGCGCACTCTCTGCTACGCGTATGTTTTCAACCAATTATATTTTAAGAATTCGTGTGTTTTCTAAACTAACTGTTTTTAATTCATGATAACTTTAGTGACTAGCATGTGTATCATATCTTATTGTTATTATAAACGTTTGTATTGCAGAGTATAAAAATGGGGGCAGCTACTTTACACCGTGTAAAAAAACATTCATGGTATTATCCTTGGTTCTTAGAAACGCCAAGAGTTATCTGTGGTGTTTCACTACACCAATTTGGTGTAAAGTAGTTGCCCCCATTTTTAATGGTGACATACACTAAAATTTTTCACAGTGTAGTTAGAGCATCCAAAACAATAAGTATTAATAGAATCAGATTTTTCCAAATTGAAAAAAGCAATTGATACCTTCAAAATTAGTTTTAGCTCTAGGTATAGGCCATTGTTGATCAATTGGCAAAAAAAATTTTCCTCTGGCTCTTTCGTGAATATTTCCCCCAATCTCAACCAATCTTTTCATTAACTTGGAGTTTTCATACGCTATTGCAAAATGAACTGCAGTTGCTCCTAATGAAAAACAAATAATTGGCATATAAATATTGTAGCAAAAATCATACAATCTCACTAACCGTATAGTTTGTGGGTAGGAACATTCTTTACGTTTATTGGTTTGAATCGAATTACAACTGGCATGGCTAAGACACGAAAAGTACAAAACTATATGGTTTTGTAACCCTTTACTACTAGCATAGCTACAAAACAATATAAATGAAATTTAATGGACATTGGAGTAAGGTTATGTTGGGCTTTTCGTTTAGGTAATGGACATTGAAGTTAGGTTGAGTTACACTCCCTGGCCATATTATTAGACGCATTATAAGATTCTATGTAAAATTATAACTATACAGCCGTATTGATACTATACAGCCGTATTGTTTTTTCTCGGATGAAACCGGTTTGCATTTGTTTACGCTCCTGTATCAATTGGTTAACATTGTAATGCAATACGTTATAAATAAATATAAATAGGAAGTATATAAGTTTATAAAAAATATCCCGAATAAAAACCAATTACATGCATATTTAAATATAAAAGTATTGCATATAAACTCGTGCAAATCATGTAATTATTAAAAAACTACATAGCGTCTAATAATTTGATCTAATTATTATAATATACTTATATAATGCTCGATGTAATAAATATTGTATTTTTATATAATATATCGTCTAGTTTATCCTATCGTCAAATTTATATTATATATCGTCTAATTTAACCAATTGATACACTAACGTAAACAAGTGCAAACTGGTTTCAGTCACATAAAAACAATAAAGCTGTATAGTATCACCTGATAATTAAGATCAGGGCCGGCCCCAGGGTAGGGCGATCCAGGCGGCCGCCCGGAGCGCAATGATCTAGGGGAGCCAAAATGATAGTTGACAAGATTGAGAGGCGGCAGGCGGAATTTATCATTTTTATTTCTAAGCACATAATTCAAATAATATAATATATTTAAACATTAAGGCAAAATCTAGTCGAATTCAATTCAACATGAAGAAACCACTCAACTACCGCCTTTCAAGAATTGACAAGTTTTTCGGCCCGTGGCAACACGACTGTACAGGAAGCAAAAATTTTGAAACCAAGCGAAACAAGATCTAGCAGCCCTTTTTAACTGCATATAAAAAGTTTGTAGACTTAAAACAATGCATTATTTGCCACTAGACTTCGGCTGGTGCGAAATAAAATAGTTTGTTTAAATTGTTAGTGCAAAAAAGCTTTAAAAAAGTGCTTGTGCAAATTGTCCAGTGCGATTGGCTTCTGTGAAGGTAAGTGTTTTAATTTTTGTTTTCATTTTTAAAAACGAATAAAATCCATCAGACATAAGCCAAAAAAAGGGTGGGGTAGATTTCAAAAATTAGAGTTTAGATCAAAACATGGCTTGTGTGATATCAAAAGAAAGGTAATTGAGTCTGGAGTTGAATAAAATGCATTTTATTTTTTTAAGCCAGTGGCGTACAAGGGGGGGGGGATTTCAAGTAAAGTAGAACAGATGACATTTGTGGTAAGATTTGTCTCCATACAGGAATCAGAGTCTGAAGTTCAAGTTAATATCAACGAAAATTTTTTGGGTTTTCTACCCATTGATAGATCAACAGCTAAGGAATTGTCGGAGGTTTTACTAGAAGAGCTAGAGAAAAATAAGCTTAAAGTAGAAAACATGCGCGGTCAAAGCATGCGCGGTATGACAATGGTTCCAATATGAGAAGATAAAAATCGGGAGTACAAACAAGAATCAGAAATATAAACCCCAGAGCATTTTATGTTCCATGCAGCAGCCCAAGGCCGGATTTACGTATAAGCTAAATAAGCTGTAGCTTGGGGCCCCGAGATAACAAGGGCCCCCACATCCCATTTTTTTTCCCTTCTTTTTTTTTAAAGTTTTATTCGGAGCTAAGGCCCTCAATTTTTTTCCTTTTTACGTTGGCGGGCGCTTCTCAAATTTTAATCGAGGTGTTTAGAAATACTATAAAATAATTGTCTTCATTTTTCTAACCAAAAGAGCAATAAAACGCTCTTTCGATTGATGTAAATATCCCTGCTTTCCTAGCTACCTCCCACAGAGTTTTCAAATAGCCGACTCACTTTAAACTGTGAGAAAATTTTTTTTAGCTTCTTTAAATTGCCTTGGGCTCTTTTGTTCTTACTTTGGAAATAGGGGATATCCACAGAAACACCCCTTTGCTTGATTTCAGGTCATAAATTGCTTGGAACAAAAAATTTCTAGGACTGCAAATAAAGAGAGGGGTTCTTGTTAGCATTTCTTTTTTTGGGTTAATCTGCATCGAGATTTCCGTTGTGTCACAAGTGGTCCTCGCTCAATTCTAATTTTCATTTTTTACAAAATTTAAATATTTTTTCTAATTTATTATAAAGGCTTTTTTTCCTTTAATTATCCTAATTTTTTCAATTATCCTAATTGTTTAATTGACTTTATCATTGTAATTAATTTTATTTTTTTTAATTAATCTAAATTAATCGTGCATGAATCCGTAAACTCCGAATTTCTGTATCAAAATTTTCAAAGGACATCAAGAAGACATAAATTTTTCACCTTTGGAGGTAAGCAAATGTTTTTGTCTAATCAACTTTGAGGTTAGGGAAAACATATGGAAGGTTTGCACAGTTTTTCATTTATACTTTTTTTTAACATAATAAATTTCAAAGTTGAAATTATTAATTATCTAATAGCTTATTATATTTGCCCCTGTTTACATCAATATATTTTTTCTTAAATTAAAATCTTTGTCAAATTAAAAAATATGTTTTATAAATAATTTTCAAGCTTTTACTTAAGATTGGTCAAAGCTTTTTACTAAAGGGTAACTTATACACTTTGTTCTGAAGGATGAGTATTTAAAGAACCAACAAAGCAATAAGTAAGTATCTAAAAAATGCGATAATTTTGTTTAAAGAAACATCAAATCTAATTGTTATTTACTGTTGAAAAGTAAAAAATCTGAAGCTACATTGTAAAATATTAATATTAATGCTTATTAAAAGGAATGAATATTAAGGTTTATTCAGTATTTTGAACTTAATAGAGAGAAATATATTTTTTTATATATTTATTTATCTTTTTAGTTTATTTAGGATTTTATTTATTTATTTAGTTACCACTATTCAATTCCCTCTTTGACAGGCCTATTTGCCAAAATTCTTGATTTGGTCTATTCTGGATGAAATTCAGATAACAGATGTGATTTTATTTTAATTTTACTTACTGCTAATAGGCAAAAGCAACATGTGATATTGCTTAATAGAGCATTGAAGTTAAGTGATCATTAGCTAAACAAATGTTTAAATATATATGCTAAAAATAAATTGCTCAAACATCCTGTCTGACCAAATTTTTCATGTTTCCCCTAAATAAGAAATATGTTTAATTTGTAAAATATTACATTTCGTACACAAAATTCGTTTGTTTATTGATCATAATTGTTTCTATTTTTAATTCCTTGATTTTTGTTGTTATCGGGTTGAGTAAAAAGTTTTCCGCCAAAATAAAACAATCCTGTAAAATGATAAATGCATAGAAAATCAGCAAAGCTAATGAGGATACTAATCTCCATTCAAATAGACAATAGTCTGCCAACGTTTTGGCAACTTTTCAATCCCTTCTGCGAAGAACTGGGAGACGCGCAAGTCCAGAAAGCGAGCGACCTCATTTATGACCTCGTCATTTGAACGGAAGAATGTGCCATCAAGATGCAGCTGCAGATGGGATAACATATAGTAATCCGAAGGCGCCATGTTTGGACTGTATGGTGGATGTTGCATCAAATCTCACTCCAGCGTGTAGTGGGTCCAGTCGGTCATTGCACTGACATGTGGCCGGGCATTATCTTGATGAAAGAGAACCACCTTCCTTCTGAACTCGTTTTTTCGTTTTTCACGAATGGCATCGCTAACTTTGATTAGCATATTGCTGTATATTTTACTGTTGATAGCCTGCCCGCTTTTCAGATACTCCTTGTAGATAATTCCACGATAATCCCACCAGATACAGAGAAGAACCTTCTTGTTAGTAAGCGTTCGTCTTGCAAGCGAACCTGCTGATTCCCCGGGTGCTGACCACCCTCCTTTACGGCTAGTATTGTTGTAGTATACCCATTTTTCATCACAGGTCACAATTCTGTCCAGAATGTTATCTTTTCTTCGATCTCTGAGCAGAGCCAAACAGGTTGTTTTTCTTTTGCTCTTGTCTTCAGCAGTCAATTCGTGAGGCACCCAGCGGTTAAACTTAAATGTTAGATTTATGCGTTTGAGGGCATTTATTATAGTTTTTTGGCAAACGTCAAGCTCTAACGCAATGGTTCGTGTTGAAACATTTCTGTCCTGATCAATAATTTGCTTTAATTGGTCACAATCAACCTCAATAGGGCGGCCAGAACATGGTTCATCTTCAATGTTGAAATTCCCACTGTTAAACTTTCGAAACCAAACTTTTACTGTATCATAAGAAACAGTATTGAAACCTAAACTTTCACACATTTTCTTGTGGCATTCAGTTGCACTGAGTTTATTTCGGAACTCATAGTACATAATCGTTCTGATCTGTTTACGTGATAGCTCCATTTTAAAAAATTTTTTGGTGCACAAGATGATAAAATTTTGACATATAAATTACACAGTTGTGTAGTTCCAACTTTCAGCTTTAAAATGCAATAACCTGTTTCAAAAAAGGTTAACTACCACGGGAATGGCTGCTGCTGGCAAGGAGGTATCTCTCCTTGGCGGAAAACTTTTTACTCAACCCGATATTATGTGTTTAAAGTAATAAGGCTTTTACATTTTTTAAGGCTTTTAAATTTTTAAATCAAAGTCGAAACTTCTTAAAATTGCAAATCGAAACTATTTATGAAATTTTGACAGATTTGTTTTTATTTCAAGCATGTGCATTTAATTTAATAAAATAAAAACAAATAAAAAATAAATTTAAAAAATATAAATAAATCACTGGATAAAATAAAAAACTTCGTTGTCATTAGAAAGAAACATGTCATTTTTTAAACAATTTGAGTATAAATAAATTATTTAAAAATAAAAAATTTTTTGTTCATAAGGTAAAAAAGTTTTTTGATTTGTTTAAAAGATAAGTTTGTCCCTTCATTTGCTCATGAGACTATTTAATATATCTTTCTAAGGATCGCAATTCCTTTTTATTTTAATTCAAAATTGTACAAATGATACATTTAATGCTTTCATATGATATGCTGCAATTTTAAATAGCACCTTAAAATATCTAAAAAATGACTGAAATTGTCAATACAAAAAACAATTAACTAATACTTTTGAATATGAATTTAAATAACTCCACACGTTTTGTTTTGCTATCTCATTTTATATTATCGTATTATTTGGAGCAGACAGTTGCTTGTGGGTGTGTGGAAGATGTAAGTAAAAAAGGCATACAAAAAGAGCCAAATTTCAGTTAATGCCCTCGATATTAACTCCTCACAAAAAATTAAGTCGCAAACAAATTAATAATAAGTAAGAACGAAACAAAAATGATATCGAAACATGTTGAATCACTAATGAGACAGGCGGGGTGAAAGACACCGAAACCAATTCGTTTGAATAGTAAAACTAGAAGGTGTTTCTAAAATCCGGAAATCTATCATGATTTAAATGTTTCTTCTGTCACAAAATTTATCAGGGGCAATTCGTTAGAGTTCAATGTGGTTTATGTTTTTTCATTGATTAAATATTAAACATTAACAGATATTTGTCTTTTAAAGCATTTCATTCTGGTCGAAAAAGCATCGAAAATTCTGGTTTTAAAAATTATAGCTCTTATTACCACACATTTAATAAAAATGCAAAACTGAAAAATAAAATTAACCGAATTAGTGATTTTATGCCATGCTCTAAGGAAGCGGATATCCTCAGTGTCAGACGGATCATGGGTTTAGAGTCCCCTTGCTGTTAGACTAACTGTGGGAGGCTTTCGTTGTTTTCCTCTCAATGTAACTCAAATGTGGAGTTAGTTCCAACAAAACGTCCTCCATGAAAGAAAAATTTCTTCCAATACTTGATCCTGGAGTTCCCTTATCTACTGGATTGGGTTCAAAATTACAAGGCTAAGGAGTTAAACATAGGTAGTTATAAACTCAAAATTAAGTCGGTTGTTCAACGCGTTTTTAACGAAATAAAACTAATAATCAAATTGTGTTTTCTTGTATTCTTTCTAAACTCCTTGCATATTTTCTGCACACCTTCATAATTTCATGTTTCTAAGTTCTATAGATTTTGAGCAAAAAAGCAAAATGTAAAGTATAAAAAAAAAAAAAAAGTTTAGAAAAAATTTGTAAAAAAAAAATCATTCAAAATTGTAAATAGTATATATTCAGAATTTCAAAAATGAAAAAAAAACTTAAATATAAAATGGCCCTTCCAGCATACCAAATTTTTATCCTGTGCTTATGATGATCTTACAATGTGTTTCCGTTGTAACTCTTTTTTTCCTCGTTCAAAAAATATTTGCAATAACAGAATGGTTCAACGGTTTTTTTATAACATAATGTAAATACTCAACAATGTAAAACAATGACAGTTTACTTTAGGTGTATAGATATCGAATTGAACTTATAAGGGCCCCATCATTTTCAGCAGCTTAGGGCCCCGCCAAGCTTAAATCCGGCCCTGCAGCAGCCATTCGCTAAATTTGGTTGGCAAAATCCTCGTTTAAGGCAGCCAACTTCTTCAATATTGTTCAAAAGTTATACACATTTTTTTTCTTCTTTTCGTTGGGCAATATTACGATTGATACCCTAAAACCATTGAGTGATACGCGATGGAAAAGTCTCACTAAAAGATCTGCGGTTTCAAATTGGTCCAATTTACGATACTTTTTACAGCATATATGAAGATTCAGAAATCGATAATATGAACAGAGACGAGCGGATTATTAAATAATTTGAAGCAGTTCAAATTTATAAGTTCTGTTGTGATCTGGTACAAAATTTTGAGTCACCCCATCAGCAAACTTTTGCAAACTGTCAATTTTGATATGTCACAAGCTATTGATATGCTTAGCAACTGCAAACTCTTCTTTGAAAACCTGAGATTATATGAAACTTTTGAAAGCATCATATTAGAAGCAACCGAGCTTGCTTCAGAGGTTGATGTGGAAGATAATTTCGAAACTACCACACCACGTCATCGTGCCAGAAGCAAAACAAGAACGTTTTTGTATGAGGGCCCGGATGAACCCGTTCAAGACCTCTAACAAAAATATAAAATAGATTTTTTTTCACACTATAGATCAAGAAATAAATGCCTTGGAAACCAGATATAATTTGCTAAATACTCACAGTAATTATTTCAGCTTTTTGTATAATATTTTTGGTCTTAAAGACATGCCCAGAAATGAGCTACTGGCTCATTGCAAAGATTTGGAAGTAGTTTTAACTGATGGAAATTCAAGCGATCTTAACGCCCTGGAACTAGCCGATGAAATAAGCATTGTTTCGTCATTATTAACAAAAAAGGAAACCACTGTTGAAGTTCTCAAGTTTATCGCTACACTTAAATTCGCACCAAACCTCAGCATAGCATTAAGAATCCTACTTACATTGCTAGTCACTGTGGCTTCAGGAGAAAGAAGCTTTTCAAAACAAAAAATAATAAAAAATTATCTCAGAACGATGCAGACGCAAAATCGTCTCAAGGGATTGGCAATGATAGCTATAGAACACCAAATTAGTGACAAATTAGACTTGAAATCACTGGTTCGTGAGTTTGCGAAGGAAAAGTTAGAAAAAGGGCATTTTAATTACTTTGGTTAGTTAGAATTTACTTATAATATGGGATATTAGTTTAGTTAGCATTACTACACTTTAATTTTTGTTATTTTGCCTTAAGTGCTAAATTGCTTATCTTGTTATCTGATGATTAAGTTTTTAATAAAACTTTTTTTTAAAATATTTTTTTTAATGTTTTCTTGAGTTTCTGATATGGTCGCATGAGATTTACTTAAAAAAAAAGGGGGGAGCGCAAAATTGAGGTTTTGCCCGGAGCGCCAAAATGTCTAGGGCCGGCCCAGTTAAGATTTTACATAGAATCTAATAATTTGCCCAGGGACTGAATACGTCAATGAGAGTTTCGTATTCTAATAGCCCAGGGTTACCAGTGGAGGAGTGAAGGGCACTGGAAACTTCTGTATTGAAGGAATGGAGAGAAAATGTGACGTCAGCGCTGGGATTCAAACCCCCATTCAACCGGCAGTAAGTTTGACAGATTACCTCTCTCGGCAAACGCAGGTCTGCAGAAAGTTTTCAGAACCTAATTTTTCCTCAGAACACAGTTTGTTTTGATTTGAAATTTCATCCAGGATTATAGGGCTCTTTTTTTTAGTTACAATAACTTTTATGAAACATTTTTACGAAGTGAAATTGGTATATTGTTAAAATTTGATAATTATTTCATTAGCGAATAAGAAATATAGATTTTATACAATTTTTTGATAAGATAGCAAACGTGTTAAGAAATAACAGAAATCAAAATATATTAAAATGGTAATCGTTTATAAAACTAAATTTAAGATCTCCACCCATTAACTTAAGGAATTCCAACTAGTAAACTAATTAACTTACGATTAATTATTTTTGAGTTCTAACACATTTTTTTTTTACAGTAAAGGATTGTAAAGCAAATATTTTTATTGTTTATCAGACAACCAAAAATTTCCCCAGGGCTGTCGGAATTTTGCCCGATCCTTGCTCGCTTAACTTCCAGTATCTTAGGGCTTAACTTCCAGTTTTAGAAGAACCAGCAGTTGATTCTCATTCGCTGTGCTGGCTAGTTAAGGCGAATAAAATCCTGGCTGTTAACCAGTATTGCATGAAAACAGTCAATAAACGATTTTATTCACTGTTAACAGCAGGAATACCATTTTTTTAATTTGACTGTTTTGCTTAAATATGGTAAAATAACAATAAAATAAATAGTTACTCGTATTTACCCATCTTTTTCAAAGCATTTCTGAAGATGTACACGATTTTCACACGTAATCGTACTGAGGTATTTTCAATTATTTATTTCATTAAAGAAACAAATAAAAGGTTAACATGTAAATGTATCCTCAAACTTCGGTTTTCTAGACAACGAAATTCTAATCCTGCGTGTGAGAGATTTTATCTTGAAAAGATTTATTTAAAAATCAGTTCAATAAAAATTTATGTAATAATTTCTTATGAGACGATAAAGCTTATATTACCATAATATTCATCTCCTTCAACAATATCTTGTGACAATACTGGATAATGATCAAGTAAGTACAATGCAATATCTGTATGAACATCTGTATTGCATATAACTAAAACATGGAGCAATGATTCTCCCAACATGCCTCGTTCATCAAGCTTCCAGCATATTCTACCATCCAGCTGAAACATTATATTAAGCAATTTCAAAAGAATAGATTCAGAACAATATTACAAAATAAAATAAATTACAACATTTCATGATTGTTACTTTTAAAGTAATCCAGGAATTTTAATTAAAAAAAAGATTTCTTTAAAAAAAATTATTATTCAATTATTATGTTAATAATCGATAGTAAATAATTATGACTTATTATTGAAACAATAAAGAAAACAATGGAAATAAAAATACGACTTCCGAAGCTGACGTCTTCAGGGAATACCAGTCATAAAAACAAAACCTTTTCTATTGAGAGAGCCAGACAAATGTCAAAATTTGCTCTCTCAGTACCCCGAAGGTTTTGCAAAAGTCCAGGAAGAAATACATAAAATCAAATCAGAAGAAAGATTTTAAACAAAATCATGAGAATGTAATACAAAAATGAGATTACAAAAATCTCACAGTAAACTAGTCAAACAGCAAATTCATGAAACTAACTCAATGTAAAAGAAACATTTGAAATAAAAGAAAACAACGCCCCCTATTAAAATGCGCAGTAGGAAGAAAAAAAGGATAGAAAAGGTAAAGATTGCGTAACAGATTAATACAAAGCCTAACTGGGTCTGCTCAGTCAAGACTTTAATTTCGCCCTGTTAAAAGAAAAAAATAAAAACTAATATCAAAATTTAAGTAATCAAAAATTTAACATTACAGTAATTTTAAAAATCATTAGTTCTCAAATTTCACAAAAAATTATTTGTTGCCTCCTGAAAACACTCAACGTTATTGCAATTTTTTTTTAAATTCTAAACAATTGAGAAAAAACTAAAATTTTGAACATTTTACTGCACAAATTAGTATTTAAATTACAGAAAAAAAAAATAACGTTAAATTTAAAAGCCTTTCAAAAAGGTTTTGTTTTCCAGAGCTGGTACCCCCTGAAGACGTCAACTTCGGCAGTCGTATTTCTATTTCCATTGTTTTCTTTATTGTTTTAATTATTCTTTGTTATGAAAATTCTGCTGCTTTGCGCGTTTCTTTCAAAGGAAGTTCTGTTATTATAGATTTAAATATTTTGTATTCTTTTTCTTATGTCTTAGTATGTTATTTCAAAGCAATAACGAATCGAGCGTTCATACATACTTTAAAGATGAATCTTTAAAGTATGTATGAGATACTTTAAAGATTCATCTTTAACAATGGATAAAATTTACATCAATCTCAGATGCCTTTAGTCTATTTTTGAATTCTTTGTTCTAATTTTGGCGTAATTTGAACGTAATTTGGCGTACTTACAATCGAGCAGAGAAGGTAAAAGTTGAACTCTCAAGATGCTGAGCATTTCATAAAACCAACTGTTATAAAAAGACATGTATGCTTTTAGTTATGTAATAAAGATAATTCTGTTTTCATAAGATGATTTGCATAAATTTCTCAGTTGTATTGAATAATTTTATAATATCAGCTTTGGTTCTGTTAAACCTTGTTCAAATTCTCTCTGTGCTGTATGTAAGTAAATTACCTCTATTTAACGAAGTCGCTAAATCCCGATAATAAGTTCGTTATATGGAAAATTCGTTAAATAAAACAACACAAAACAGTTCATAAACATTAGACATAATTAAAATAGCAATTGATACACCTATATCTTGTAAACAAACTAGCATCTACTGTTTATTTTATAAATCTTAACCATATAAGAGAAATCTGCATGGAAAGCAAGAATAGTGCAAAACATTATCCAGTGTTTCACTATTATGCTACATACATTTTCAACCAAATAAAACTAAATTTATGAATAAAATTATAGTTGCATTTATTATAACAGTAATATTAAACATACATGTGTTCTTAAGTTTAATGGCTACAGATAATATCCATCAATTTTGTCAGTTTTTTGTTTGAAATGTAAACAAAAAGGGATTTTACTGCTTTCTCTAAAAGTTAAGTGGCTTCGAAAAACAATTCAAGGTTATTACCCCCATAAAATGAGTAAACAAGTTTAAAATGTTCTGACATATTTTGGGAAATAGGGAAAGTGGATCTCAAAGAAAAGTTCGTTAAATAGAAAATTCATTTCGCTATTTGGAAGTTATTTTACGAAGAAATTTCCAAACTGTTCTTAATTCCTCGAAAAAATTCACAAAATAGAAAAATTCGTAAAATGGAAGTTCGTTAAATAGAAGTCCGACTGTAATTTTTTTTTAAGAAATAATGTATGTATGCATTCCAAATTAATTGAATTAAATTTTTTGAAATAACATATTCTTATTTGAACTTAAAAACTTTTATTTTAAAAAATTTAGAAAACACTTCGGAAAGATTCTTTACTTTCCCCTCCCGAATTATACTCTTAAAAAGGTGGAGGGAAAATTCTATTCTTTTTTATTTAATTTTCACAAATAAACTGTTGGTGGACTCTGTTCGGCAGTATCTTTCGAAACATGTGAAATACAAGGTCATCATCAATTTCAAGTTCGAGTCACAAGGTATTTCACATTCATTTTCTTTTGATAAAAATTTTACCAATACAATACTACAATCAGCCTTTTTTGAAAGGTATTATGCATTTGTCTGTTTTTAGTTCTTTGATTTTTGTGTTTGCTTAGTTTCTGTTCAAAAGAAAACTTTTTAGCAATTTTCTAAGTAGATTTTTTTTTAATATCCGTCGTTAAACAGCCGATCCAATTTTTTGGGTTTACGACTACTAATGTTAAACTCCATAGCCTAGTAATTTTGAACCAATCCAGAAGACAATGAAACTCCTGGATCAGTACCCCCAGAGGTATTGATTTGTTATGGGAACATGGAGGACTTTGAAACTCGACAAATTTAACGTGCATCAGCTACCATTTACTACAAGGGTGTGTTCAGACGGCGGGGATCAAACTTATGAACTCTTGAACATGGGCCCAGTGCCCTGCCAACCAGGCTATCCCAGCCCTAAGTAGAGTTTGAACTTTTTTAAGGAAAGCTTTTAATGATGAGGGATTATACACAAATGATTATTAAACAATTAAATTAGATTTATTAAAAATGACACTGGCATTATGAGAGATCATAATACTCATAAAAAATCATGTTTTCTTTTTTTTTATACCAGTACATTTTAGTGTAAAGACGATTATTGTATGATATTTTTTATATACCATTAAATTTTGTCTTATGGTTCAAAATGAAATTTGTGGTTAACCCCTTACCATTCAGAGCTTTCATTCAAAACATAAAAAAAACTCCTTAGAAAATTAGTTAAAACTTTTTAAATTTTCAAGATATTCAAATCGGATTTTTTTTTCTCGTTACTAAATACGATTCGCAGCAAAATTATGTTTTCCTCGCATGCACAATATAATGATCAGATATTGCATAATTTTTGACGAATTTTTTCAAATTTTAAAATTAAAATTTAGTTATAAAAATTTTCTCAAACATTTTGTTTAATATTAGTGAATATTTTTAAAGTTATCGCAAAAAACGTGAGACAAAAAAATTAGTTTTTATAAAAATATCCGAATCTCAAGAAAATGTTAAGCTAGGTTTGCGAAATTTAATGAAATTATTGTATTCAAAGTGATCGATAGAAGTTGCATTTTTATTGCTATATTTTCTGACATAGGGTGTTCGAAAACACTTTTTATCGTTCGTAATTTATTGGCGGTCCCTCAAAGTTTTAAACTTTATTGATACACATGAAAAGTTGCATGACCTAAACATTTATAAAGTTATAAAATAATCCTTTAAGCATTTCTTGAAAAATTTAAAAAATTGACAAAAACTGAAAACTTTTCTTCAATTATTGTAAAGTAGTGTATGATACACAAAAGAGTCAGTAAGTTATTTATTACGATACAATATATATCAGAACCATTAATTTAGAATGCATACGTACAATATTTCTTAAAATAAAATTAGTTTATTAATCTACTTACATATAGAACAGAGAGATTATTAATATGAATGTGAAAAAAAGCGAATAGAAATTAAATATTACAAAATTATTCAATACAACTGACATATTTATGTAAATTATCTTATGAGAACATAATTATCTTTATTACACATAATTATCTTTATTACACAACTAAAAACATACATGTCTTTTTAGAACAGTTTATTTACTTGTTTCGGTGAAATATTCAGCATCTTGCGACTTTCTTTGTTCGATTGTAAGCAAAAAATAAAGTACGTCAAATTACGTTCAAATGATGCCAAAATTGGAAAAATATTGTTACCTTGTCTTTTCCTTCCCCTTCGCAATACATGCATTTTTTGAGTTGATTGAGAGCGATACTTTCTAGTTCTTTAACACCTTCCAACAAATATCTTTCAATAAGTTGTCCTCCTTTTTTATAATTTGCCCATTTATATAATGATTTGATTTCATCCACTTCATCTCTGCTGACTATTTCATCTAACAATGATGTGGCTAAACTAGAAGCTCCACGATCGGAAAACTTCAATAGATTTTCAATAGAATATTTTCCCATCAAATCCTAAAACAATCATTTCATTATTTCCTTTGAAATCTTTCTTTCAAATACTAAATAGATTCTTTTACGAGGGTTGCTATTTATATTTCTGGCCTAATAATGAAAAAACAAATATGTAGGATCGAAATTGGTTTCATTTTTTTTCAAAATATTCTCCATGATGATCAATACACTTTTGCATGCGTTTGAACCAATTTTCAAAGCACTTTTTCCAGTCCGATTGAGGTAACTCCAAAACATGCGTTTTGAATGCATCAACCGCTTCTTCGGGGGTCGAAAATCGTTGTCCACGTAATTTATTTTTGATGTGTGGGAATAAGAAGAAGTCATTGGGTGCTAAATCAGGGCTGTACGGCGGATGACCCATCAGTTCGATCTTTCGCTCCGTCAGAAATGCCTTTGTTTGAGTCGATGTGTGAGAGCTCGCATTGTCATGATGAATGATTCGCCTGTTCTTCTGCTTTTTTCGAATTTCTCCGATGACTTCTGGCAAACAAATGGTCGTGTACCATTCAGAATTGACCGTCCTGCGTTGCTCTAACGCCACTGTTGCCACATGACCGTCAATGCCAAAGAAACAGGCAATCATTTGTTTCGATGTGCTTCTTCCTCGAACAACTTTTGTTGGTTTTGCCTCGTCTTGGAAGACCTATACAGTTGATTGCTGTTTTGTTTCCGGCTCATATGCATAGATCCATGATTCGTCACCTGTGTAGATGTTATACATAGCCTTTGATGTACCTTGAACGTATTTTTCCAACATTTACTTGCACCAATCGACACGAGCCTTTTTTTTGAGCGTTTGTCAGATTATGCGGGATCCAACGCGAACAAATTTTTTTTACGCTCAAATGTTCAAGCAATATTTTATTGATGCTAGTCATACTAATGTCCAAAGATGCCTCTATCTCACGGTATGTCACATGACGATCTTGCTTTATCAGTTCACGCACAGCATCGATCTTTTCTGGCACGGCAACGGATTTTGGACGACCTGCACGGGATTCGTCTTGGATCGAACATCGACCACGATTAAATTCGTTATACCAATTTTTTACAGTGCTGTAGGATGGCGCTTTATCGCTGAATAAAGAATTAAGTTCATCGAAGCACTCTTGTCTTGACAATCCACGTCGAAAGTTATGAAAAATAATGGCACGAAAATGTTCACGATTCAATTCCATTTTTTGAAAGAGAAGAACTTTTCAATTTACTGTCAACAACACAAATGAAGCTATAATGGTGAATCGTCTGCTGAATTTATGTTTAAAAATATCAAACTTTCGATTAAAATCGTCTGCGGTCACCTAGCAACACTTACTGTTGCCAAGGCCAGAAATATAAATAGCAACCCTCGTATGTATATATATATTTCGTATGTATATATGAAATGTAATTAAATGTATATTTCGAATATCATTTATTTAAATACCATATTTAATCAAATATATATATATATATATATAGAGAGAGAGAGAGAGAGAGAGAAAGGGGGGATAAGGCGCAATAAAGAGCTCATTCAAAGTGAAATCAACCGAATAAAATAAAAAAAATTTCGTTGCCGTCATGTTACAGATTTTAATGAAAATTTTGTTGTAGAAAAAGTTTTGATAAAAAACGACGTATTGTTTTAGAACTTGTGTATAATAACTTCGACTAGAGGGGCCAAATTGAAATTTTACTCTATTTAAGAAAACTTAATAGTTACAGATCTCTGATAATAAAAGTGTCTATTTCTTACTTGTGAGCCAATTGCCTTAATTTTGAGGTCATTAGGAAAAAAGCTAACACTATGTAATTAAGTTATTAAAATACTGAAAATGTGTATATAATTTTTGTTTTTAAGATTTATTCGAATAATTTTTAGGGAATTTAGGGCAAGTTTCCAGAACTTTTTACTGGAAAGAAACAACTTTCAATGCGTCAAATTTTTCTCATAATGTTAAATATCATACTTTTCGACGTAAAAAAGGCAATAGGCTGTATTTTGCTTTATATCTTTACAAAAAAAAAGTTTTCAGTCAAAATAATTCAAGATTTTCTTTTGGCCAAATTTTTTTCTGATAATATTCAACGTCATATTTTTCAATATAAAAAAAAAAAAAAAATCAAGAGGGTATATTTTGTTTTTGTCAGTAAAAAAACAAAAAATGGATTTTTGCCAAATTAATTCAAGATTAGTTTATAGCACAGATGCAATGTTTCTTGATCTCAATTTTTTTTCGCAAAGTTAAGTGTGATAATTTTCAATGAAAAAAAAAAAATCAAAAAGTAGTTTGATGTTCTTGATCATTGAGAACAATAAAAAGTGAATTTTAAACATAATAATTCAAGAATTTTTTTTATAGCCGACACAAAAAAGTCCTAACTTTAATTTTTTTTCTCATAATGTTAAACGTCATGTTTTTCAATGTAAAATAATCGAGAGGTTGACTTTTTTTTTTTTTTTTGGTTAGAGAAGAAATATTGGTTTATAGACAAAATAAATCAGTGTTTTGTATAGCACTAAAAATCCTGGTCACTCCAATTCCTGGCAATAAAAATCCTGGTCAATCAAAAAATAATTTTTTTAATATTGTTTATAGTGTATCTACTACTATAATAATATAATTCCAATACACTAGTATATAAGACATGTTAACTCGATTCTATGGTGAGGTATCTTCAGATAGATGAAGGTTGGTATTGTCTAAGGGTCTTTCCCCTCAATATTATCGACATGAAAAGATACCTGATTTTGAAAATACACAACTGTACTTAGAAAAAAAAAGTTTCCATTTAGGAATACAAGATGTCCGTCGCAATAAAAAGCAATAAATGAGAATAATTTCACTTGTTAACAGTAAAAGACGATAACTTTATATCATATAGCAATATGAATTAGCAACGGTTCTTATCTTTCTTGAGAATTTTATGTTAATAAAAATTTTAATACAAATGTTAAGATTTATATCTGGCAACATCTTATCCGTCACTCTTTTTTTGTTATATACATTCATTTAAACTTCAAGTCAAACACCGGCTAATAAAATGAAGATCGCGAGAGGATAAAAATTTTCTAAAACAATGGATAAATAGTTATTATTTAAAGCAAATAAAGTTAAGTAATGTAATAAAAGCGCTTAGAATTGCAATAATTTTCGAACATGCTGAAATTTCGAAAGAAAATAATTAAACTGGCGTTAATTTCATAAAAGAAAATGGCCCTTTCAGCTATGCCAAGTTTCAACTTCGTAGTTGCATTTCTATGGGCTGCAGAACTGTCCGCATGATTTTTCTTAATGCAAAATTAACATTTCATATTTCACGAACTAACTATCAATTTTTTTATTTTTTTCTATTCCTTCGTTTCATTGTAGATTTTTCTTTTTCTACACATCTTTGTAATTTGAGGCTTTTATGTCTGATAGTTTTTGCACAACAAAACAAATTGTAACGTAAAGCAAAAATAGTAAAAAAGAATTCTAGAAAAAGAAATTAAAATTATAATAACTTTCGATATGGATCAAAAATATCGGAATTTCAAGCCTCTGTTAAAATCATAAGCAAACATGGTTCTTCACAAGCCTTTCACGAGCCTTTTGTAGTTACGTTATTTTCGAAAATTGAGTCACAATTTCAAAATGGCCCCCTAATCATAGATTTGGTCCAAATATTCTATAAAAATTTATTCTAGTAATTTTTTATCAAGAACTTTTCTCCAAATGAATTTCCCGAAAATTTGTGCCCTGACGGCAATATGCCAGTCAAATGCGATCGAAAAAATAAATGCGAACTAATTTCCAGAAAGCTGGAAATGATTTCGTTAACATCCAAAACAAGACATCCCAAACAAGAATAGTTTGCGACGGCTTCTCAAGGGAGCTAAACTTTAGAAAGCGAAAAAAAAAAAGAAAAAAAAACTTTTAATTTTTCTGCCACTTCTTTAGTTTTTGGCTCATAACAGCTAAATACATTATACGCAAAATTTTAAAATGCAACAAAATTTAAGATCAAGATCAATTAATTCCGCATCTATTGTTCCGGTTAAATGAATCGCAATTAAATCCAAGTGTTATAGATTTTAAAAAAATATGCCATTAAAGAAACATATATGGATGATTCTCACGAAATATGACAATTCACTGTCCCTTGCTCCAAGATCTAATACTATAATACTGAAAGAATTTTTTTAAAAAAAAAAATTAATAAATTGCATTGCTGTTAGCATTTTAAAATAACTTTGCACTAGCATTGTCTATTTTGTATAGTTAAAAAATTTAATTGAGCTTCAAAATATCATTTTCCTGGCATGTCCCCATGTTTCCAATAATAACTAGCTTCAAAACTTCCTATAAATTTTTCAATATCTAAGTTTTTTTTATCTCAACCGGAGTAAGCATTTCTAGAATATACGCAGAGGGTATTATTTACAAAAACTTCGTTTAAATTAATTTTTCCTGACAATAATTTGTTTGTCCCAAGAAAATCTGTCATTTTCCTGGCTACTTTTATTTAGTGGTTTATAACCAAAATAGATAGAGCTAGCAATCAAAACCTAATGTTAATAGATTGATTAGATATCCTCCTATATGAACATGTCTCGTTGCATGAATAAAGAACTAATTTTCTGGTTCAAAATCTATTTCAAAAGATTTTTCAAGGTGAGTAGGTTTTTGTGTTGTCATTTTCCAGGCTTCTTGAAACCATTAATAACATAAACTACATAGATTTATCTGAGTTATTTTAGGAAATCCTGTTGTTTTCTACAGAATATAAACGTCTTAGGCCAAAATATTTATTTTTAGTAAAGTTATATGCTATAAAATAGCGAATTTGTAATTATCCTGGCTTATGAATGCTAGGACATTGAAGTGTTACCTTTTTTTAACTGCAAATACTGTAAGGAGGGAAAGCAAATATTAACCCAATACCAAAGTTTATGTATGATTGTAATATGCTTGGTTGTAATCAAAGTTATTTAATGATTGATTATTATACACACTGTGTAAGAATGAATTATGAAAACTTGATATTATTTATTCACATCATGCTTTATAAATGCACTAGCATTACTTCACTTTTATTACAAATATCACTTTTTAAACATGTTATTTTTATTTTTAATGAATACTTAAGATTTTTATTTATTTATTTATTTGTTGAAAGTTGAGTTAAGTAAAGATTTTGATTGAAATGAAGTTATTAGTGCACTGGTGCTGAACTAGTTATGAGTCCTGAGGCAGAATGTTTTCGAGCTCTCTGTGACAAAACTGTCTAGTTCTGCAAGATACTTTTCATAATAAGAAACATATATGTTACTTATTTAAAATAACAAAAGTGCTGTGTTTACAACAAAAAATTATATATTCTTTTTTAACTGAATGTGTAATAATTTTTCATTCTAATATTATGAGTGAAATTCTTCCATTTTGTTTAGGGAAACGCACAATTATTTTTTTCCCTCGCATTTTGTAAATAATCATCACGATAGAAAAAAAATAGTAAATCATGAAATCCGTAGAAAATTGCCGAAAAAAAAAATCGACGACGAAATCGCGTGACTCCTCAAATGCGTATTTCGTTTCGAGTTTAGGTAGATGTAATAAATAATATCGTATAAAAATATTGGATTTAAAAACTATGGAGAAATGAAGAGCAATAACAGCCAAAAATTCGATAGAATTATTGCCTTAATAAATACTCAAATGCACGATTCCAATTTTCCATATTGTTTGACACACATCGGTATATTTAAAAGCCACCTGAAAATATAATCGAAACATGAAATTGATTTACAATATAATTAGAAAATAACTAATAGAGAAGAAGACAAAATGATAAATTAATAATTTAAACGTTAAATCTAAATGGAAAAGCGTCTAAAGCAGTTTAATTTTAATTTAGATATTCAAAAATATAATCGAAACATGAAATTGATTTACAATATAATTAGAAAATAACTAATAGAGAAGAAGACAAAATGATAAATTAATAATTTAAACGTTAAATCTAAATGGAAAAGTGTCCATACAGTGCCTTAATTTTAATTTAGATATTCAATTTTTTTTCCACTGACAACAGAAAGGCTCATGTGTGTTGGCAGGCAGTGTGTCCGAAGTGTTGTCTTGCCAACATCCATATCTTTTATCTTACCCTCAGAATGACAATACTTTTTACTGTATCCCGAAATTTTACAGTCATATTTAGTGAATTATCGTAATTCAATAAATATTACTGTAAAAATTACGGTGTCAAATTTTATGGTAAAAAGTATTGACTCCCAGAAATTTTTGAAGCAATTTTAATGAATTTTTTACTGCGCAATTAAAAACATTTCCAGATTAGACGGGAACATATTAAGATGTAAAAATCCCCATAAAAAAATCAACCTCACAGTGAACGCAATCTTTCAGCATAAAAAATTTCTCCAAATCTATTGAAAGCTTTTGTTTCTCTCATAAGTAAAAAATTCCTCATAAGAAATGAAAATTCATTCAAATATGCAAAATCTCCAAAATTTAGATTTTCTTCACACTTTCCTTTGTTTGGCCTCAAGATAAGGCCAAACAAAGGAAATGAGGAAAATTGTATTATATTGTATTTCAAGTTAAAACTGCTTTCATACAAACTTGGAAGAATATTATTACAAAGTTCGCGTGTACAATTGATGAATTCCGAAAACGCAAATTTCGTTTGGAAATCGTCAACTCATAACGATAGATTGTTTACTATCGAGCTCATTCAAAATTTCATTAAAATTCAGTTCATTAAAAATAATTTTATTAATATTCTGATTATAAAATTTTCATTTATATTTTGATAATAAACTTTTTAATTAAATTTCAATTATTTTTTTAATTTTTTATAAATTTTTAATTATATTTTAAATATGAATTATTATTTAATTTAGCGCCATTCTCCTGTTATGTTTGTAACATTTTCAGACGTTGGAAATATGTAAAAATAATAAAATTTTGCATGTTATATAAAATGATAGGATAATTTAAGCCCCGAAAAAAAATTTACTTTGTCTGAATTAACATACCTATTTTTGACCCTCAAAAATAGGGAAGGAAGCAGAAGAAGGTTTGAATCCCCCATAATCTAGAAATGTTTTTGATATATCTCGAGAACTTTTTAAGTGAATTAAAAACGTTTTGCACACAATTAAAAAATCTATTTGTCCTATACCATGCAAAAATTTATTTTTCATAATTTCCTATTACTTTTTATTAAAGTATTTAATAATCGAAAAATTGTGAATTCTATACAAATTTTTAAATCATTTTAAAGTATGCTATTATCCACGAAAAAAAATTTAGACGAAATCAGTCCAAAAGTTCTCAAGAAATCAAAATTTTAAGCATAAAGTCACTAGTCAAATTATTAGACGCACTAAAGATGCTCTGTAAATTTTTAATTATCAGGTGATACTATACAGCGTTATTGTTTTTACGTGACTGAAACTGGCTTGCACTTGTTTACGTTTGTGTATTAATTGGTAAACATTGTAATGCAATACGTTAAAAATAAATACAAATAAGAAGTATAAAAAATCTCTTAATTAAAAACCCATTACGTGTATGTTTAAATATAAAAGTATTGCATATAAACTCGTACAAAACATGCAATTATTAAAAAAAAAAAAAAAAACTACAGTGCGCCTAATAATTTGGTCGAATTATTATAATATACTAATATAATACCTGATATCATAAATATTCCATACTTATATTATATATCGTCTAATTTAACCAATTAATACACGAACATAACAACCGGTTTCAGCCGGTGCAAACCGGTTTCAGTCACGTAATAACAATAAAGCTGCATTGTATCACCTGATAATTAAGATTTTACATAGAATCTTATAGTGCTTCTAATAATTTGACCACGGTATACGATATTTTAAAATTGAATAACTCAAACTATTCAACCTATTTCATTCCGACTCCTGCAAAATTTTCTTTTCCTACAAATCCATAGCTCTGCCTCTAAAATATAAAAGAAATTCTTACATTGCAGTTATAGAAATTTTAAAAATTCCAAATTAAGATAATTTATTTAAAGATAGATTTTTTGGGGCATCTCTACGTTTAAGGGAAAATCTCTTATTGCTTTTATAGAATTCTCAACTTTATCTAGATCTCGATTTTTTTCTAGTTGTTCTCGTAATTTCAACGAAAAGATGTTTTTAATATCTACCTAATTTTTGCATCGTTTTCCCTAGAATTACTAGAAATAAAACAAATTGTGAGAGGTTTTATTTAGAAATAGATATCTGAGTACATGATACCCCTAACAAATTATTTTCAATAACATCCAGAAATAATTTTGTGTCAAATGACAAAAAAGAAATTATACTCACACTTTTGATCTCACGAATTGTACTGAAAGTATTTTCTTCGCCGATTGATCAGATACTGACCTACTTATTCAAACGCATGCGTCTGTCTTGATCAGAAATATTCTTTGATTAAATAACCTTGACATCGTGAAATTATATTTCTTGACAAAATACCAAAATCATCTGGTCAGAGTCTTGACATTAGAAATTAATGAGTTGGCTGTCTTTTCTGTTTTGGAAAAATTAAAACTATCAAATAAATTTTAAAAGTAAATGTATTATGGAACGGCAATTTTTAAAATAAAATTTAACAATATAATATAATAATTTTATAATATATATAAAATGTTTTAATAATTTTGACGATAATGTAGAAAACTCTGATAAAGGAACTTTTCAACAAAATCAATTTATCGAAAAAAGTTGTGAAAATTCGAAAGGAAATACAGTCAAACCCCGCTATAGTGAACATTCAAGGGATCGAAATTTCTGTTCACTATAACCGGGAGTTCACTATATCCGTACTGAAAACAATTTTAATTAATTTTTCCGAACTGCTCCCTGTTATTACTCCCAATGAAAAGAAATAAAAAAATGATTAAAAAACAATATGTAGTAACAAAAAATGTGTTTCTTTTATTTTTTATTACTCTTCGTCATACGTACAAAAAATTTAGGAATGTCCTTTATTTAGGAAACTGAAATAGAAGAAGCAAACAAGAAAAATGCTCACTCAACAGAAATCGGTATATGTATTTTATGTAGAAATTTCAAAATTTCCAAAAAATGAAAAAATCAATATCCAATTTTCTCTCTTCTTTTGGATCACTATATCCACAAAAATTAATATTATATGTGTACAGCAAGGCACGGGAGTGAACATTTCGTTCACTATATCCGGTAGTTCACTATAAACCTCACGGGGTTTGACTGCATTTCCATTTAAACTAAATTTCCTTTGTGAAATTTACTGCTTGAACATTGTTTTAAAGCCACCATTTAACAGATAAACAATTTTGAGTTTGCGACTATTAAACTCCGTAGCTTTATAATTTTGAACCCAACCCAGAAAACAATGGAACTCCTGAATGAAGTATTAGGACAAACGATCGTTCGTGGAGAACATTTTGATGAATCTAACTCGCATTTGCGTTACATGGAGAGAAAAACCACGAAATACTCCCTCGGTTAGCCCGACAGCAAGGGGAATCTATTCCATGATCCGTTTGCGAATATTTTATGTCTGCACTATGGTCGGTGGAATTTGTATTGATCAGCCATTACAGGGATTTGGATCACCTGATAGGGAGCACTTTATCCCTTATCCACCACTAACTTAATATCATCCGTAGAATAAAGGCAATATTCTTGTGATCTCGAATCTTGGCATTAATGAGATCATTGATTCTTTTCCTCCGCATAATTTCTCATTTCTTTTAAAATAAGATATTCAAAGAAATTACAAACAAAAGTAGTGAAATATAAAGGTAAAGAGTGGTTTTACTAATAGAATTGATTTCAAGAAATTCCTTCTTTAGATTCAACAAACTGCTCAATAAATTTAATTCCAGGCTACAAATAGTGGTCCATTTAAAAAAACACAAAAAGTAAATATTCTGTTACAAAGCGGATAGTTCATACTCTTTCCACTTAAGGTATAAAAGACTTTTGATCCAAATAGAAATATTAATATTACGGTTAACCATCTTTTTTATGCAAAATAAATCGCACCCTCCTGCTACCATTTTTTAAGTTATTTCAGAAGAAGTTCAGTGATCCTTCATTTCTACAAATTTTATTTCTCGCCTAAATATCAATTCCCAATGAAACTTAACCGCTTCCCTGATTATCCCGAGTTAACTCGAGTATGTATATATTGCAAATATTTATTATCCCGAGTAAACTCGGGCATAACAGAATTCTTCAATACGTTTTGTTTTATCGCGTTTTTATTTGGTCGGAAGCAAAACAAAAAACTTATAATAATCTGCCGTGATTGGAAGTTTGCCAATTTTTATTTGGGAGTTTTGCTATTTGCAAGACTACAGACGTGTTTTGTACATTTGTATATACGATGGTTGATGAATTTATATAGAAGAAAGAATAAAAAAATGGCGTTCCCGAGCGAAAGTGAAAGTAATGCAGAAAATTTCTCAGATTATGAAGATAATAACATATACAAAGACTACTATTTAACTTTTTTTATTTGCCCGAGATAATTTGGGATAGTAAAGTGATGGTAAAATAAATATATTTTACGCATAAAAAAAAATAATAAAATGTCAACTTAGAACTTGTGTATTATGTTTTGTTTTAGTTCCTTGTATTTATTAATGAAATAAAAAAATTTGATTTTTTGCATTTAAAAAAAAAATGGTAACGGAAGCGGTTAAGAAAAAGGGCTACGTATAAATCTATGTTGAACTTTTATTGGGCAAAATAATTTTAGTAACTAAAATACACTTGAAAAATTGTGTTATCATGTTTAAAAATATTTTTAAAAAAATTTTCAAAAATTAGGTCTTTTGTAAAGAAAAATTCATTTACTTTACAAAAAAAAATCAAGTTTAAATAAAAAATAAAGTTTGCCACGCACAAAGTGTATCTTCTGTAAAAATACAGTTCTTGGAATGATTTAGTGTCTTTCTACAAGTAGATTTTTTGTAGATTTTTGATCTAAAAAGTCTAATTTAATGAGATTCCTGACTAAACCAAATGCACAGTAAAAATAATAATAATTATAAATGTAGTGTGTCTACCAGAACAAAATATAATTCAACTCTCCCCACATTGGTGACCAGGACGTGATATGAACATGCCTACCTTGACAGAAACTCCCACTTCGATTTGAACACGCCTACTTCGATGGATGGTTCACTTTGAACAGTTGACTTGCTACTTGTGACTGCGACATCATCCACCTCCTCGCGCTGTTGGTACTCAGTCTCGATCACACATAACGTACGACGTATTCACTCGAGTGTTAAAGGCAACACAGGAGCAGCCCCGACCGTGAACGTAATACAGCTCTCCCAGCCTCTCACAAAACAGCAATGAATCAACTAATGGTATCAGTTATCGAATTCCATCACAGCTATTATTCTGGTGGGGGAGTACTGCAGTGTGTCTACCACTACAAAAATACAATTCCAATTCACTAGTATATAAGACATGTTAACTCGATTCTATGCTAGGGTACCTTTTCATAGATGAAAGTTGACATGATCAATAACAACTCTCCCCACAATAAATAAATAAAAAGAATATAAGTACACTAAAATTCACTAGAACTATTAAAATATGGTGAAAATCGGATAAATCTAAAAAGAAAACAACAAATAAAGTTAATTCAAAATATCGATCAGATCAACATATCTTTTTGACATATGTTAAGCTCTTCTATGACATTTTTATACATTTTTGTAAAAAAAATTTTTTAGTTGAAAGATATTTATTTTTACTTAGTAGAAATTTTTTCTTAGAGCATCAAAGTTGAAATAATTATTTTAGAGACAAAAAAACTGCGTTTCTTTAAATTATTCCTAATCTCATTCGGTTACTTTTGCTGAGTTTAATTCAAATTGTTCTCATTTAAATAAAAACGTTCAAAGAAAACGCTCATATTTAAACATTTTTTAAAAGAAAATATTTTTTTATGTTTTTTAATATCTTATAACATGGATATTTTTAAAAATATAATTATTAATCAAAAATATTCACGATTTTGTTTTTCTTATAAATATTTTAATTGGCATTTATAAACTAAGTAGGAAATAAAAAGCAGCGTCGCTAGCATCGCTTTCAAAGTGAAACAAATCTCATTCATTTCAACAATGTTGGGCAGTACATGTCTCTTTATTCTTCTTCTTACAGGTAATTCTCTTCTTTAATTACATTAAGTTACTCTTTCAAAAAAGAAAAGAAAAATAATATAATCCTCAATATTTAAAATATATATATATTATAGCTCATTTGATTAGCAGCATTCATAATATTATTGTATTTATGATTAATTACATTATTGTTAAAATACACTTCTCTTTCTTCATCTTACAGGTAATTCTCTTTCTTTTATTAGATTCCTTATATTAAGTAACTCTTACAAAAAATGATATTAAACAGAATATTTTGTTAATAATCTCTTTACTTATTTGATAAACGGCATTTATAATACTGTTGTGTTTATGATTATAAACCATTTTTTTTTTTTTTTTTTTTTTTTTTTTTTTTTTTTTTTGCAAATTTAAGAATACTGCAATGGAAACTATAGCATTAATATACTAAAGTACAGTAATTAGACGATATGTTATATAAATATTTATTATATCAAGTCTTATATTATAATAATTAGATCAAATTATTAGTCGCTTTACAGTTTTTTTATAATTACATGATTTGCACGAGCTAATATGCAGTATTTTTGCATTTAAACAAACATGAAATGGGTTTTTATTCAGGAGATTTTTTATATACTTCCTATTTGTATTTATTTTTAAAGTAATGCATTACAATGTTGACAAATTGATACACGAACGTAAATGAGTACAAAGCGTCAGTGACGGAAGTGTTTGTGTAACTTTATTCGCTGTATTTATTTGTTTCGTAGTTTGATACTACGCAGTTATTTGTTTATTTTGTGTGCAGCGTATCTCTTCATCAAGGGTAAAAAAGACGATCTTTAACCATATAAAAAAGCTGAAGTTAAGTATCTTCAAACCACGAAATATCGCGAAGATTGAAGGTTTCTGAGGCTAGCGTACGACGCATAAAGAAGAAAATTGAGTCAAGAAACTGTAGTGTATCTACCACTACAAAAATATAATTTCAATTCACTAGTATATATGATATATGGTGGCGAATAACTCAATTCTATGGTGGCGTACCTTCCCTGTGGCATAATCGTGGCGATATTGTCGCAGAACGTTACCGAGTTTTTGCAGAAAAAGTTTTTTTGGGAAGTAAAAAAAAAAAGTTTTTTTCCGCAGAAATTTTATTTTTTCTACAGAACTATATTGAAACGACCTTTCTCTCGCATCCGAGTGGAAAAAAAACGCTTGTGATTTTTCCGTGGTCCTATTTTCAAATGAGAATAATGAAAAATAAAGAAACATGAAAGTAAAAAAATTCGTTTTCTTTTCTGCAGAACTTTTCGTTCTAATTTTTTTATGTAGTTATTTTATCATTTTATAACCGTCGTTGAACAGCCGACCCAGTTTTAAAGATTTACGACTATTAATGTTCAATTCCGTAGCCTTGTAATTTTGAACCCAATCCAGAAGACAAATATATTGGGAGAAATTTGCCTTCGCGGAGGACTTCTTGATGGATCTAACCCGCATTTGCGTTACATGGAGAGGACGACCACGAGATACTCCACGTTTAGCCTGACGGCAAGGGAACTCTAACCCATGATCCGTCTACCACTGAGGATATTTCACGACAACACTGTGGTCGGTGCAAGTCGGATGCGGAGCTCGTATCTACTGGGATTAGAAACCGGTTCGCCTTATTGGAAGGCAAACGCTCTATTCCCTGAGCCATCACTGCTCAATATTTAAATAAAGCTGAAATTTGAGTTCAGGAAGAATGGTGCTTTTCTCCGAAAATTTTAGGATTTTATAAAAACATATATAGGGTTTATTTTGCCCACCTTCTAAACTAAAGTTTGAGCATTAACCAGCAATTCTATTTAGTTAAGAGTTCTAATGATGTCCCCTGAGCCATCACGATTATTGCTGATGATTTTCCAAATAGTTATTAAAATTCAATTTTTTTAATAACATAATATTTATTAGAACTCGAGAGAATTTCGTCTTAGAATCTCGAAATAAAAATGCGCATTTTTTGAAAAGTCCGATTTGCGTGATTTCGGTAGTTACTACTACGGATTTCACGATTTTTTTAAAATTATTTTGTTTCATGTGATGATGATTTACAAAATGCGCAAAAGGAAATAGTCTTTTCCCCCTAAAAATATATATGAATAAAAAAATTACGTATTCAGTTAAAAAAAATATTTTATTTAATCAGAAAGTATTTTTTTTTTTAAAGTTGACGTTTTTGCTACTTTAATTTAATAACATGAATATTTGCTATTTTTAAAAGTATTTTTCAGAAAAATAGTATTAGAGAGGAATGTCGCAGAAAGCTCGAAAAAATTCTGCCACATGGGGTACCTTTTCTCTTTTACTCTCCCCACACGACGAATTGAGCCCGAAACGAAAGAAAAGATGCGGCAGAATCTTGGAGTGCATCGAATAATTTGGCCCGGGACTGCATATCAAATGAAAATAAAAATATGTAGAGCAACTGTCATTTGGAGTTTGTCTTTTACCCAGCAATTTTACTCAAATAACTATTTTTTTTCCAAGTAACTTCAATTTTTGGAATAGAAAATAGATTTCTCTTCAGACAAATCTTGTCATTTGTGAAATGATAATTTTTGGGCAACTTGTGTAGGCTAAATATATGGTCTAAAACTGTTTTTGTCTTCGAATACCTTGAACATTTCTTGCTTTTGTCACGATGAAAACAATTTTCTATTGACAAACACCAAATCTATTTTTGGAAAAATACAAATATACCAAAAAAATGGCTATACTTCAGTTATCTATACAAGACAAATGTTTAACCAAAGCACTTTAATAAAGTTGACTTTTTAGGGCCATACGAATTTCTTTTATTTGCCCTACGGGGAACCAATTTTCTAACGCAAAAACCGAATTTTCGCAAAAACGAAGGCTGTTTTTAACCTAATTGCGGGTAAGAGACAATATTCTTCTCAAAATCTTTAACCCATCCCCTCATTTGTTCAAGATATCCCGCGAAACCACTCTTAATATCTATATTTTTAAATCGATATTAAAATTGAAGTCAAAAATATATATGCATTGGGGATCCAAAACTGGTATTTAAGCGAGGAAAAAAAAAAAAAAACGTTATAGAATGTTCTTACGCTATGTTATAGAAAAATATATTATTTTATAAAACAAAATGAATGAACAATTTCTGAACGATAGATGGATTGAGTCTAACCGTGTAACACTGTATAGTAACTCTTTTAAGTATACATACAGTGTAACCCCGTTATAGTGAACTGTCTCAGTATTAAGTTCACTATTAACGGTGGTTCACTGTATCAAACTTTTTGAAAAATTATTTTTTTGCATACGACAATATTATTGTAGGAAATAGTGATTATGATGGTACATAATGTTTTTTTTTCATAAATCACTAACTAATTATTATATAATAAGTCAAATATTAAAAAGAAATGCAATTTTTACATTCTATAGAAGAAATCAGTGATTTTCGATTGACTACAATCGCAACTCTTGCAAATTTAAAGTTATAAAAATGAAAAAAAAGAAATTATATTTCGTTAAAAGCGAATTAATAATTTTTCAGCTGTCCATTAGTATAAAATAACGTTAATTAAATGAAAGTTCAGAAGCGACCACTAAAATAGTTCTCTGCAACCGAGTGTTCAGTATATCCAGGTTCATTATAGCGGGGTTCGAATGAATAAATATCCATTAATTTTGCTCTTAAATATAATTTAATAGGCCTTCTCTTCGATTTTAAGTTTTTACATAAAATCGATAAGTGTTTGACAATTTCTTCCTTTCTGTACCATATTAAAATCAATTTCTGCAAATTATATAAAAATGATCCAAATCTTGTATTAATCATGAAGAAGGATCCTTAATTAATATTTGGATGACACAATACTGATGATGAGAAATTTTAAAATAATCTTGAAAATTTTATCGGATATCTCACATTAAATTGCATTCCACACTAAAAATATTATAAAACAGTACAACTAAAAGTTTGTTTTTTAGATAACATTAACTGATTAACACAATTCTTAAATTAGCTTAGTCTTAGGATTCAAGATTGTTAATTCCTTTAAATTCCATCAATTATCAGATAATTGTTTGGTATTTTCAGAAATTGGTAATTAGTGCCGGAAATTTTTGTTAATTAGTTTTCTTCTTAGTTCAATCAGAATTGTTCTGAGAATTACAGAAAAGAAAATAATCGAGAGATTTGAAAATAATGCATATTTTTTCCTTAAAGTAAAGGTAGAAAAAAACTGTTTTTAGTTCTAAAAACTTTGGTATGATAAAAAAGAATATTTATTTCTTCAAAAATAAAATATTAAATCATTAAATGTCACTGAATATATATTCCGTCTTTCAAAGACTTTTATGAAAAATATTTTTTTAGCAAACAATACCTTATTTATTATTACTGTGAGTTGGTAACAAATGAATTTAGTGAAGTGGATTAAGTTAATTTATTATGAAATTACATTTTTATTACTTCACTGAATCTCTATTCACTGAATCTAATTCACACAGTAGTTTCATTATTTGAACGAAATCGGTCGAACAGTTCTTTAAAAATAAAAATTTAAAATTACGATATTTTTGACATTTTATAACTCAAAAACTGTTCGACCAATTTCATTCAAATTTTTATTTAAAATTTCAAAAGCTTAAATTGATTTAAAAATGCACAACAAGGACTTAAAAATAAAAATATAAAAATTAAAATAAAAATATAAATAAAAAGCTTACGATAGAACTATTTTTCAACCATTAATAAAATAATAATAAATAAATAATAATGAACAAAATAATAAAAATTATTTAATGAAAAAAAAATTCTTATTATTACAAATTATTTTTTACTGGAAATCTTCTGAAGAAAGAGTTTCATAATTGTGCGCAAAAAATTTTCTGTTTTTTTTTTAATAATTATTGAGAGAAGGCCATATTTACAAAAAAGGATAAATTAATAATAAAGGCCCAAACTTTCAACCGCTCTCCTGACTTAATTACTGAAACCACATTTTTCAGATTGCAACCTTTATTTTGATGATAAGGAATCTTAATCCACTGGAAAAAAAAGGTATGTTTATTCAGAGAAAGTACGTTTTTGGGTCCGATGCCGTAGTTTATACTACTAAGTATTATTTGTATTATTTCTTACAACTACATTTTTTAACAGATATCAATAGTTTTTATATAGTATTAAATCAATTTATATGGTATTTCTTTTTTGTCTTGATTTTGTAGACTTATTTGCGTTGATAACTTAGTTTTTTTTTTTTTTTTTTTTTTTTTTAAATATAAAACTCAGCATTTATTTAAATTTTTCTTAAAAACTTGGGAACTACTCCCTTTTATATATAAAGATTGTTTATAGAATTTTTGTCTCTTTGTACTAACAGATAAAAAGTTACTTTTTGTGCTGCGCGTAAGCTTATCTAAATGTGGCTACTGTTTTTTATTATTCTTGTATTATGATTCAAATTATTCTTTCTAGACTAGAACTTCACCAGAAAGCAATAAATTAACTAGCAAATACAATTAATTTAATGATTTTATATAGAACTTAATTACATTAGTTGAGCATTGCATGAAACTGATCTTAATAAATTCATTAAAAATCTCTTTAACTAAATTTATATTTTTACCATATATATATATATATATATATATATATATATATATATATATATATATATATATATATATATATATATATATATATATATATATATATATATATATATATATATATATATATATATAACACTTCTTCTTTACTAAAGAATATAGAAAGCATTTTAAGAAAAGTTACTTTTAACTGAATAATCATCTAAAAACAAAATTGTTAAAAAAATATATTGCTTTACTTTAAAGCATCAAAATATTAAAACAAAAAAAATAATGTTATAGGAGTATAGAAGAAAAATTTATTTTTCAAATGATTGGTAGCAATTGCAGGTTGTCAAAAGAAATATGAATGTTTCGAAAGATTGGTTAGGGTGAAATTGAAGACGTTATGCATTGAATTTCAAAATGTTTGTCATTTTTTTTTCATTCTTTGAAGCGTAGATTTTGCTTTACTTATAATACAAAATGTTTATTATTAAATAACAAATAAAATGCTAGTTTGGTCAAATTTTGCTGACTATTAATCATAAGGAAAGAAAATATTTAATTCTGAATATAGTCAGGCTAAAAAGGGATACTCTCCTCAACGAATATTATGCTGTTATAAATTCTTAACTGTTATTTATAACTGTTGAATCTTTTTCATCAATTCTTAAGAGTAGAAAAAAAAAAAAATTGACAAAAGATCTATTTGGAAAAGTTACTACAACTCAGCATTATAGCTCATTTTTGTTTTATGCACGACATTTACGCAAAAACTTAAAATTACTAACTTTTGCGAACTCAAAAAAAAAAAAAAAAACATTGACCTTTTTTTTAAATTTTGAATTATTACATTTGCATAAGTTATTGCATATAGTTTATTGTTTGTCCCGCATTTTTCGATGAAATACAATCTTGGAAAGGAAACAAAATTCTCTTTATTGTTTTTTTGTTTTTTTGAGATAACATGTTAATATTATTCAAAAAAGAAAAGAAAAACTTCATTTTTGGGTTGCACAGTGGGCCAGCATCCAAGGCTTCGTGGCCAAAATTAGTATTTCAAAAAAATTTGTTTCAAAAATTGGGGAATTTTATGTGCAGGTAAATTGAATTCATAGTTTAAATTTTGAAATACACTAAAAATTCAAAAAAACAAGAACAAAATGGCGACTGAAATATGGTGAGCAAAAATAAAAAAATAATAATATAGTACGTTTAAATAATTAAATATAACAATGAAAATATCATAATTTTCGTATTTTTATATTAAAAATTAAATGCAAATTATATTTCTGAAATAATATTACAAAATAGCGCGAATTAATTACGAAATAACGCGAAAACATGAAAAAAACACATAATTTTTGCTTTTCGGTATATTTAGTCCACCTTTGCAATATGGGCAAAATGGGGCAGGTTTTTTCAATAGAAGAAACATCAAAGAAGACAACAAAAAAAAGTTTAAAATGGAACTTTTGGAGATAAGTTTCGAAAGAGAGTCAAACATTGTAAAATGTCAAATGATAAGATATAAACTATAAGTTTGTCGAGACTATTAACTAATTCAACAAATTGAAAAATTTTACTATAATTTCAGACTAATTACTCTGATAAAAATACAACAGTAAGGTGAAATTCCTATATATATTTCTGAAATATAAATTTAAAAGTTACATTTAAAAAAAAATTTTGACATATTTTTCACTACATTGTACTCTCGTCGGTCCAAAAAGTAAATTATAATGTTTAGAATGATTATGAATACTTAATTTGGGCGATATTAAAACTGCCTACACATATTATAGTTGAAAATTTAATTTTGACTTTTGGCCAAAGATCATGGTCTCCTAGCCCTCCTTGTTAATATGCACATAAATTTACAAAAAAAATTGTACAAATTTTGCTTCGAATTCCTCTCTTTTTGTGACGTGACCTTCTGTTTGATAAAATGCTTATTTCGAGAGAAAGAAGATAAATACAGAGGTTTAAAGTATAAAATTTAAAATAGATAACCGAATATTAGTACGTTGTTACATTTTTATGGAATTTCAATTGACTAGTTTGAAATCTACGTGCAAGGAACGAATATCTATCCACTTCCATATCTTGATATTCTTGCCGCTTTATCAGTAATAGAAGATAGAGAAATTAGTGAGAAAGAACACATTTCTGATGGTCGGTGAGCAATAGCGATCAAGAATTTAATTTCAAATATAAAAACAAAATACAAAAATTGGTTTATGGAGCAAAATTAAAACGAAATAAGCCAATGAAGTGGATAAAAAAGAGTTGCGTATGCAGTTCCAAGAATTGTGGAGCAACGGAACCCACAAGTTAATAACAGATGTGTTTATTACTGCGTGCAAGGAACGAATATCTATCCACTTCCATATCTTCATATTCTTGCCGCTTTATCAGTAATAGAAGATAGGGAAATTACTGAGAAAGAACACATTTCTGATGGTCGGTGAGCAATAGCGATCAAGAATTTAGTTTCAAATATAAAAACAAAATACAAAAATTGGTTTATGGAGCAAAACTAAAACGAAATAAGCCAATGAAGTGGTTAAAAAAGAGTTGCGTATGCAGTTCCAAGAATTGTGGAGCAACGGAACCCACAAGTTAATAACAGATGTGTTTATTACTGCGTGCAAGGAACGAATATCTATCCACTTCCATATCTTGATATTCTTGCCGCTTTATCAGTAATAGAAGATAGGGAAATAACTGAGAAAGAACACATTTCTGATGGTCGGTGAGCAATAGCGATCAAGAATTTAATTTCAAATATAAAAACAAAATACAAAAATTGGTTTATGGAGCAAAATTAAAACGAAATAAGCCAATGAAGTGGTTAAAAAATAGTTGCGTATGCAGTTCCAAGAAGTGTGGAGCAACGGAACCCACAAGTTAATAACAAATGTGTTTATTACTGCGTGCAAGGAACGAATATCTATCCACTTCCATATCTTGATATTCTTGCCGCTTTATCAGTAATAGAAGATAGGGAAATTACTGAGAAAGAACACATTTCTGATGGTCGGTGAGCAATAGCAATCAAGAATTTAGTTTCAAATATAAAAACAAAATACAAAAATTGGTTTATGGAGCAAAATTAAAACGAAATAAGCCAATGAAGTGGTTAAAAAAGAGTTGCGTATGCAGTTCCAAGAATTGTGGAGCAACGGAACCCACAAGTTAATAACAGATGTGTTTATTACTGCGTGCAAGGAACGAATATCTATCCACTTCCATATCTTGATATTCTTGCCGCTTTATCAGTAATAGAAGATAGGGAAATTACTGAGAAAGAACACATTTCTGATGGTCGGTGAGCAATAGCGATCAAGAATTTAGTTTCAAATATAAAAACAAAATACAAAAATTAGTTTATGGAGCAAAATTAAAACGAAATAAGCCAATGAAGTGGTTAAAAAAGAGTTGCGTATGCAGTTCCAAGAATTGTGGAGCAACGGAACCCATAAGTTAATAACAGATGTGTTTATTACTGCGTGCAAGGAACGAATATCTATCCACTTCCATATCTTGATATTCTTGCCGCTTTATCAGTAATAGAAGATAGGGAAATTACTGAGAAAGAACACATTTCTGATGGTCGGTGAGCAATAGCGATCAAGAATTTAGTTTCAAATATAAAAACAAAATACAAAAATTGGTTAATGGAGCAAAATTAAAACGAAATAAGCCAATGAAGTGGTTAAAAAAGAGTTGCGTATGCAGTTCCAAGAATTGTGGAGCAACGGAACCCACAAGTTAATAACAGATGTGTTTATTACTGCGTGCAAGGAACGAATATCTATCCACTTCCATATCTTGATATTCTTGCCGCTTTATCAGTAATAGAAGATAGGGAAATTACTGAGAAAGAACACATTTCTGATGGTCGGTGAGCAATAGCGATCAAGAATTTAGTTTCAAATATAAAAACAAAATACAAAAATTGGTTAATGGAGCAAAATTAAAACGAAATAAGCCAATGAAGTGGTTAAAAAAGAGTTGCGTATGCAGTTCCAAGAATTGTGGAGCAACGGAACCCACAAGTTAATAACAGATGTGTTTATTACTGCGTGCAAGGAACGAATATCTATCCACTTCCATATCTTGATATTCTTGCCGCTTTATCAGTAATAGAAGATAGGGAAATTACTGAGAAAGAACACATTTCTGATGGTCGGTGAGCAATAGCGATCAAGAATTTAGTTTCAAATATAAAAACAAAATACAAAAATTGGTTTATGGAGCAAAATTAAAACGAAATAAGCCAATGAAGTGGTTAAAAAAGAATTGCGTATGCAGTTCTAAGAATTGTGGAGCAACGGAACCCACAAGTTAATAACAGATGTGTTTATTACTGCGTGCAAGGAACGAATATCTATCCACTTCCATATCTTGATATTCTTGCCGTTTTATCAGTAATAGAAGATAGGGAAATTACTGAGAAAGAACACATTTCTGATGGTCGGTGAGCAATAGCGATCAAGAATTTAGTTTCAAATATAAAAACAAAATACAAAAATTGGTTTATGGAGCAAAATTAAAACGAAATAAGCCAATGAAGTGGTTAAAAAAGAGTTGCGTATGCAGTTCCAAGAATTGTGGAGCAACGGAACCCACAAGTTAATAACAGATGTGTTTATTACTGCGTGCAAGGAACGAATATCTATCCACTTCCATATCTTGATATTCTTGCCGCTTTATCAGTAATAGAAGATAGGGAAATTACTGAGAAAGAACACATTTCTGATGGTCGGTGAGCAATAGCGATCAAGAATTTAGTTTCAAATATAAAAACAAAATACAAAAATTAGTTTATGGAGCAAAATTAAAACGAAATAAGCCAATGAAGTGGTTAAAAAAGAGTTGCGTATGCAGTTCCAAGAATTGTGGAGCAACGGAACCCATAAGTTAATAACAGATGTGTTTATTACTGCGTGCAAGGAACGAATATCTATCCACTTCCATATCTTGATATTCTTGCCGCTTTATCAGTAATAGAAGATAGGGAAATTACTGAGAAAGAACACATTTCTGATGGTCGGTGAGCAATAGCGATCAAGAATTTAGTTTCAAATATAAAAGCAAAATACAAAAATTGGTTTATGGAGCAAAATTAAAACGAAATAAGCCAATGAAGTGGTTAAAAAAAGAGTTGCGTATGCAGTTCCAAGAATTGTGGAGCAACGGAACCCACAAGTTAATAACAGATGTGTTTATTACTGCGTGCGAGGAACGAATATCTATCCACTTCCATATCTTGATATTCTTGCCGCTTTATCAGTAATAGAAGATAGGGAAATTACTGAGAAAGAACACATTTCTGATGGTCGGTGAGCAATAGCGATCAAGAATTTAGTTTCAAATATAAAAACAAAATACAAAAATTGGTTTATGGAGCAAAATTAAAACGAAATAAGCCAATGAAGTGGTTAAAAAAGAGTTGCGTATGCAGTTCCAAGAATTGTGGAGCAACGGAACCCACAAGTTAATAACAGATGTGTTTATTACTGCGTGCAAGGAACGAATATCTATCCACTTCCATATCTTGATATTCTTGCCGCTTTATCAGTAATAGAAGATAGGGAAATTACGGAGAAAGAACACATTTCTGATGGTCGGTGAGCAATAGCGATCAAGAATTTAGTTTCAAATATAAAAACAAAATACAAAAATTAGTTTATGGAGCAAAATTAAAACGAAATAAGCCAATGAAGTGGTTAAAAAAGAGTTGCGTATGCAGTTCCAAGAATTGTGGAGCAACGGAACCCATAAGTTAATAACAGATGTGTTTATTACAGCGTGCAAGGAACGAATATCTATCCACTTCCATATCTTGATATTCTTGCCGCTTTATCAGTAATAGAAGATAGGGAAATTACTGAGAAAGAACACATTTCTGATGGTCGGTTAGCAATAGCGATCAACAATTTAATTTCAAATATAAAAACAAAATACAAAAATTGGTTTATGGAGCAAAATTAAAACGAAATAAGCCAATGAAGTGGTTAAAAAAGAGTTGCGTATGCAGTTCCAAGAATTGTGGAGCAACGGAACCCATAAGTTAATAACAGATGTGTTTATTACTGCGTGCAAGGAACGAATATCTATCCACTTCCATATCTTGATATTCTTGCCGCTTTATCAGTAATAGAAGAAAGGGAAATTACTGAGAAAGAACACATTTCTGATGGTCGGTGAGCAATAGCGATCAAGAATTTAGTTTCAAATATAAAAACAAAATACAAAAATTAGTTTATGGAGCAAAATTAAAACGAAATAAGCCAATGAAGTGTTTAAAAAAGAGTTGCGTATGCAGTTCCAAGAATTGTGGAGCAACGGAACCCATAAGTTAATAACAGATGTGTTTATTACTGCGTGCAAGGAACGAATATCTATCCACTTCCATATCTTGATATTCTTGCCGCTTTATCAGTAATAGAAGATAGGGAAATTACTGAGAAAGAACACATTTCTGATGGTCGGTGAGCAATAGCGATCAAGAATTTAGTTTCAAATATAAAAACAAAATACAAAAATTGGTTAATGGAGCAAAATTAAAACGAAATAAGCCAATGAAGTGGTTAAAAAAGAGTTGCGTATGCAGTTCCAAGAATTGTGGAGCAACGGAACCCACAAGTTAATAACAGATGTGTTTATTACTGCGTGCAAGGAACGAATATCTTACCACTTCCATATCTTGATATTCTTGCCGCTTTATCAGTAATAGAAGATAGGGAAATTACTGAGAAAGAACACATTTCTGATGATCGGTGAGCAATAGCGATCAAGAATTTAGTTTCAAATATAAAAACAAAATACAAAAATTGGTTTATGGAGCAAAATTAAAACGAAATAAGCCAATGAAGTGGTTAAAAAAGAGTTGCGTATGCAGTTCCATGAATTGTGGAGCAACGGAACCCACAAGTTAATAACAGATGTGTTTATTACTGCGTGCAAGGAACGAATATCTATCCACTTCCATATCTTGATATTCTTGCCGCTTTATCAGTAATAGAAGATAGGGAAATTACTGAGAAAGAACACATTTCTGATGGTCGGTGAGCAATAGCGATCAAGAATTTAATTTCAAATATAAAAACAAAATACAAAAATTAGTTTATGGAGCAAAATTAAAACGAAATAAGCCAATGAAGTGGTTAAAAAAGAGTTGCGTATGCATTTCCAAGAATTGTGGAGCAACGGAACCCACAAGTTAATAACAGATGTGTTTATTACTGCGCGCAAGGAACGAATATCTATCCACTTCCATATCTTGATATTCTTGCCGCTTTATCAGTAATAGAAGATAGGGAAATTACTGAGAAAGAACACATTTCTGATGGTCGGTGAGCAATAGCGATCAAGAATTTAGTTTCAAATATAAAAACAAAATACAAAAATTGGTTTATGGAGCAAAATTAAAACAAAATAAGCCAATGAAGTGGTTAAAAAAGAGTTGCGTATGCAGTTCCAAGAATTGTGGAGGAACGGAACCCACAAGTTAATAACAGATGTGTTTATTACTGCGTGCAAGGAACGAATATCTATCCACTTCCATATCTTGATATTCTTGCCGCTTTATCAGTAATAGAAGATAGGGAAATTACTGAGAAAGAACACATTTCTGATGGTCGGTGAGCAATAGCGATCAAGAATTTAGTTTCAAATATAAAAACAAAATACAAAAATTGGTTTATGGAGCAAAATTAAAACGAAATAAGCAAATGAAGTGGTTAAAAAAGAGTTGCGTATGCAGTTCCAAGAATTGTGGAGCAACGGAACCCACAAGTTAATAACAGATGTGTTTATTACTGCGTGCAAGGAACGAATATCTATCCACTTCCATATCTTGATATTCTTGCCGCTTTATCAGTAATAGAAGATAGGGAAATTACTGAGAAAGAACACATTTCTGATGGTCGGTGAGCAATAGCGATCAAGAATTTAGTTTCAAATATAAAAACAAAATACAAAAATTGGTTTATGGAGCAAAATTAAAACGAAATAAGCCAATGAAGTGGTTAAAAAAGAGTTGCGTATGCAGTTCCAAGAATTGTGGAGCAACGGAACCCACAAGTTAATAACAGATGTGTTTATTACTGCGTGCAAGGAACGAATATCTATCCACTTCCATATCTTGATATTCTTGCCGCTTTATCAGTAATAGAAGATAGGGAAATTACGGAGAAAGAACACATTTCTGATGGTCGGTGAGCAATAGCGATCAAGAATTTAGTTTCAAATATAAAAACAAAATACAAAAATTAGTTTATGGAGCAAAATTAAAACGAAATAAGCCAATGAAGTGGTTAAAAAAGAGTTGCGTATGCAGTTCCAAGAATTGTGGAGCAACGGAACCCATAAGTTAATAACAGATGTGTTTATTACTGCGTGCAAGGAACGAATATCTATCCACTTCCATATCTTGATATTCTTGCCGCTTTATCAGTAATAGAAGATAGGGAAATTACTGAGAAAGAACACATTTCTGATGGTCGGTGAGCAATAGCGATCAACAATTTAATTTCAAATATAAAAACAAAATACAAAAATTGGTTTATGGAGCAAAATTAAAACGAAATAAGCCAATGAAGTGGTTAAAAAAGAGTTGCGTATGCAGTTCCAAGAATTGTGGAGCAACGGAACCCATAAGTTAATAACAGATGTGTTTATTACTGCGTGCAAGGAACGAATATCTATCCACTTTCATATCTTGATATTCTTGCCGCTTTATCAGTAATAGAAGATAGGGAAATTACTGAGAAAGAACACATTTCTGATGGTCGGTGAGCAATAGCGATCAAGAATTTAGTTTCAAATATAAAAACAAAATACAAAATTTGGTTTATGGAGCAAAATTAAAACGAAATAAGCCAATGAAGTGGTTATAAAAGAGTTGCGTATGCAGTTCTAAGAATTGTGGAGCAACGGAACCCACAAGTTAATAACAAATGTGTTTATTACTGCGTGCAAGGAACGAATATCTATCCACTTCCATATCTTGATATTCTTGCCGCTTTATCAGTAATAGAAGATAGGGAAATTACTGAGAAAGAACACATTTCTGATGGTCGGTGAGCAATAGCGATCAAGAATTTAGTTTCAAATATAAAAACAAAATACAAAAATTGGTTTATGGAGCAAAATTAAAACGAAATAAGCTAATGAAGTGGTTAAAAAAGAGTTGCGTATGCAGTTCCAAGAATTGTGGAGCAACGGAACCCACAAGTTAATAACAGATGTGTTTATTACTGCGTGCAAGGAACGAATATCTATCCACTTTCATATCTTGATATTCTTGCCGCTTTATCAGTAATAGAAGATAGGGAAATTACAGAGAAAGAACACATTTCTGATGGTCGGTGAGCAATAGCGATCAAGAATTTAGTTTCAAATATAAAAACAAAATACAAAAATTGGTTAATGGAGCAAAATTAAAACGAAATAAGCCAATGAAGTGGTTAAAAAAGAGTTGCGTATGCAGTTCCAAGAATTGTGGAGCAACGGAACCCACAAGTTAATAACAGATGTGTTTATTACTGCGTGCAAGGAACGAATATCTATCCACTTCCATATCTTGATATTCTTGCCGCTTTATCAGTAATAGAAGATAGGGAAATTACTGAGAAAGAACACATTTCTGATGGTCGGTGAGCAATAGCGATCAAGAATTTAGTTTCAAATATAAAAGCAAAATACAAAAATTGGTTTATGGAGCAAAATTAAAACGAAATAAGCCAATGAAGTGGTTAAAAAAAGAGTTGCGTATGCAGTTCCAAGAATTGTGGAGCAACGGAACCCACAAGTTAATAACAGATGTGTTTATTACTGCGTGCAAGGAACGAATATCTATCCACTTCCATATCTTGATATTCTTGCCGCTTTATCAGTAATAGAAGATAGGGAAATTACTGAGAAAGAACACATTTCTGATGGTCGGTGAGCAATAGCGATCAAGAATTTAGTTTCAAATATAAAAACAAAATACAAAAATTGGTTTATGGAGCAAAATGAAAACGAAATAAGCCAATGAAGTGGTTAAAAAAGAGTTGCGTATGCAGTTCCAAGAATTGTGGAGCAACGGAACCCACAAGTTAATAACAGATGTGTTTATTACTGCGTGCAAGGAACGAATATCTATCCACTTCCATATCTTGATATTCTTGCCGCTTTATCAGTAATAGAAGATAGGGAAATTACTGAGAAAGAACACATTTCTGATGGTCGGTGAGCAATAGCGATCAAGAATTTAGTTTCAAATATAAAAACAAAATACAAAAATTGGTTTATGGAGCAAAATTAAAACGAAATAAGCCAATGAAGTGGTTAAAAAAGAGTTGCGTATGCAGTTCCAAGAATTGTGGAGCAACGGAACCCACAAGTTAATAACAGATGTGTTTATTACTGCGTGCAAGGAACGATTATCTATCCACTTCCATATCTTGATATTCTTGCCGCTTTATCAGTAATAGAAGATAGGGAAATTACTGAGAAAGAACACATTTCTGATGGTCGGTGAGCAATAGCGATCAAGAATTTAGTTTCAAATATAAAAACAAAATACAAAAATTGGTTTATGGAGCAAAATTAAAACGAAATAAGCCAATGAAGTGGTTAAAAAAGAGTTGCGTATGCAGTTCCAAGAATTGTGGAGCAACGGAACCCTTAAGTTAATAACAGAATTGTTTATTACTGCGTGCAAGGAACGAATATCTATCCACTTCCATATCTTGATATTCTTGCCGCTTTATCAGTAATAGAAGATAGGGAAATTACTGAGAAAGAACACATTTCTGATGGTCGGTGAGCAATAGCGATCAAGAATTTAGTTTCAAATATAAAAACAAAATACAAAAATTGGTTAATGGAGCAAAATTAAAACGAAATAAGCCAATGAAGTGGTTAAAAAAGAGTTGCGTATGCAGTTCCAAGAATTGTGGAGCAACGGAACCCACAAGTTAATAACAGATGTGTTTATTACTGCGTGCAAGGAACGAATATCTATCCACTTCCATATCTTGATATTCTTGCCGCTTTATCAGTAATAGAAGATAGGGAAATTACTGAGAAAGAACACATTTCTGATGGTCGGTGAGCAATAGCGATCAAGAATTTAGTTTCAAATATAAAAGCAAAATACAAAAATTGGTTTATGGAGCAAAATTAAAACGAAATAAGCCAATAAAGTGGTTAAAAAAAGAGTTGCGTATGCAGTTCCAAGAATTGTGGAGCAACGGAACCCACAAGTTAATAACAGATGTGTTTATTACTGCGTGCAAGGAACGAATATCTATCCACTTCCATATCTTGATATTCTTGCCGCTTTATCAGTAATAGAAGATAGGGAAATTACTGAGAAAGAACACATTTCTGATGGTCGGTGAGCAATAGCGATCAAGAATTTAGTTTCAAATATAAAAACAAAATACAAAAATTGGTTTATGGAGCAAAATTAAAACGAAATAAGCCAATGAAGTGGTTAAAAAAGAGTTGCGTATGCAGTTCCAAGAATTGTGGAGCAACGGAACCCACAAGTTAATAACAGATGTGTTTATTACTGCGTGCAAGGAACGAATATCTATCCACTTCCATATCTTGATATTCTTGCCGCTTTATCAGTAATAGAAGATAGGGAAATTACTGAGAAAGAACACATTTCTGATGGTCGGTGAGCAATAGCGATCAAGAATTTAGTTTCAAATATAAAAACAAAATACAAAAATTGGTTTATGGAGCAAAATTAAAACGAAATAAGCCAATGAAGTGGTTAAAAAAGAGTTGCGTATGCAGTTCCAAGAATTGTGGAGCAACGGAACCCACAAGTTAATAACAGATGTGTTTATTACTGCGTGCAAGGAACGAATATCTATCCACTTCCATATCTTGATATTCTTGCCGCTTTATCAGTAATAGAAGATAGGGAAATTACTGAGAAAGAACACATTTCTGATGGTCGGTGAGCAATAGCGATCAAGAATTTAGTTTCAAATATAAAAGCAAAATACAAAAATTGGTTTATGGAGAAAAATTAAAACGAAATAAGCCAATGAAGTGGTTAAAAAAGAGTTGCGTATGCAGTTCCAAGAATTTTGGAGCAACGGAACCCACAAGTTAATAACAGATGTGTTTATTACTGCGTGCAAGGAACGAATATCTATCCACTTCCATATCTTGATATTCTTGCCGCTTTATGAGTAATAGAAGATAGGGAAATTACTGAGAAAGAACACATTTCTGATGGTCGGTGAGCAATAGCGATCAAGAATTTAATTTCAAATATAAAAACAAAATACAAAAATTGGTTTATGGAGCAAAATTAAAACGAAATAAGCCAATGAAGTGGTTAAAAAAGAGTTGCGTATGCAGTTCCAAGAATTGTGGAGCAACGGAACCCACAAGTTAATAACAGATGTGTTTATTACTACAAAAATGCAATTCCAATTCACTAGTACAACCAGATTCTATTCAGGGGTACCTTTTCATAGATGAAGGTTGACACTGTTCTCTCCCACACAGATAAAAACATACTCTATGCTATTAAACTGCAAAAAATGTTAGTGTATCTCAACACCAAAAATAATTCTTAGTTTTTGGTGTTTCACTGCACTAAGCATGTAGTTCTGGTGTAGTCAAACCAAAAGAATGTTCCTTTTCACTAGTTGATGAAAAGTGGCGGCCCCCATTTTGATATTCCATAATACCAACAATAATATGAAACACGTGAAAGTCAGTACAGTTATTTTTAAAATTTACTTTAAGGTACGAACAGTTATTTTAGGAACACTAATTCTTAGAATATAATTAGTGTAAATCAAACATACACAGAGAGAATATTAAAACGAATTCAAATTAGGATCTATAGAAATTAAATATTAACTGTTTAATACAATTGGCAAAATATACTTATAATTATTTTACGGCTAAAAACATAATTACATTTTATAATGAGGAACTTCAGATTCTGTAGACGTATAACAGTGGCAAAATAACAACAAACTTCACGCTATTCCTTATTTATTTGTAAACACTTTACTGACGTTATTCAAAATTCGCCAAAATCTGCATGTTTTAAGATAAAAAATAATTTTCGAGTGGTGTGAATACGCGTGATCTCGGTGTATGCATCTGACATAATTGGTGTTATCCCCTTTAAAGTTTATATAAACGCTCTATTTGGTATCAACTTAAAATGAAATGTTTCTCCTTACACTGCTTTTTCCTTAACATCAAAATGAAAGAGCAAATCAAATTATGATAAACCACTGTTTTCACAGTGAATAATGATTATCATTTCATAATAAAAAAAGTTTTTATTTTTAGTTTCTGGTGTTCTAAATGAAAAGAAAAGATTGAATTGTCAACTGACCGGAGAAGATGCAGTCGACTGCAGTGTTAGTAAGTACCAAGAATATATACGATAAATATATATATGTGCTTGCGTGCTTGCTTGCTTGCGTGCGTGCGTGTGTAATAACAATTAAAGCATAATCATCAGCAAAATCGTTTGAATAGTTTCTAAGTTATAAAACTTCCAATAAATCCTTATTTTAAAATTCTAGCTCTCAAAACCTGTTCTTCATTCAAATTATGTTAACTTATTGTTATTATTAAAATTTAAGAGCGAGGAATTTCGTGCTTATTTAAACTTAATCATTACGGGGCAAAGTCCGAGATTTCAGGCTAAGGGTGGCTGGATCTATTATCCCTTCGTGTCAGCCAGATCCCTCCGTGTTCAGAACTCTAAACTATGAAAAGAGTTTCACAATTCTAAATTCCTACAACGTAAACTTACTACCACAATGAAAAGTTTATAAGACCCTTGTAAAAACAAAAATTAACTTTTAAAAGTCTTTTTTAAAATTAAATAAAATGTACCAAGTGATTTATGCAAATTGGCGCTATCACATTTCGAATTTATTTAGAATCGTTAGTTTATTCTTGAAAACCTTGAAACGGAACAAATGCCTTTATTAGAACTGAGTCAGCGAAATTATTTTTACTATACAATTTAGAGTAAAAACAATTTAGGACAAACACTAATTCTTAAAATAAAGCTGGTTTGTAGTTCACACACACTAAACCGAGATAAGACTAATTCAAATTGGGCTTGATAGAATAGAGCCAGATAAAAATTGAATATTATATAATTACTTAATATAATTCACAGATATGTATAAATTAGGAACTCTTTGTTATGACACTAAAACCTTTTGTTTGTTTTTTTAACCTTTTGTAGCAATGAACTTCCATAGATTTATAAATGTTTTTCAGATAAGTACTTTATTTACGTCGCACTCGAGCTGCACAATCGGTTATTGGCGGCGGTCTGGGAAACATCCCTAAGGATGATCCGAAGACATGCCATCGCAATTTTGATCCTCCGCAGAGAGGATTTCTCCCCTGCTTTGGTACCCCGACGACCCGCGGGCGAAGTCAAGAACTTTACTAGAACAGTTAAACGAGGACCGATACCGCACATCCTCGGTTCCTATGTAGGCTGATCAAAGTGGTCCCCAACCCGCTTACTGGCCGCAGCCAGTGATGCTTGACTTCGGTGTTCTACTGGGAACCATGTCTTTATGATCAAATCCACTGCAAGGGAAATGTTTTTGAGATAGCGAGAAACTTTTCCCACTATTTTGTGCGTTTAATTTATCTAAAATGTTAGTTTTCGAATGTGAAGATAATAATTCACATTTAAGTGCACCACTTAAAGTGTCGCTTGTTTGATGTTGAATTGTTGGTTCTTCTTTTTTGATAACCTAAACAGGAGGGGTTATTATACAGCAGTTTTTACAATGTGAACTGAATCAAAGGAATTGCAATAATAAGAGGAAAACAAACGGTGTTATAAACTAAGTCTGGCGAAAAAGCATATAAAAGAAAAATCGCCAGGGCATTTTGGGGTTAACATATTTCGGGAATTGCTTGCTCAATTACAAAAACAATACAAACTGTTAGAGATTTTTTTTATAATTTGTATTTAAATAGAATTTTAAAAATTTTATTTTAAGAAATAATAACTTAATAAATTAGAAAAAAAAAAGACATTCAATTGGCCACTAATACACCCTCGAACTATTACGGAATTTCCGTAGTTTTAAAATATATTTTTTCTAGTGGTAAGAAAGATAATGAAAAAAACTTTAGAAGGAAAATTAACGAAAAAAAAAAAAAAAAAAAATAGGAAAATTCTGAGAAGGTTATTCTAGAAATATTTTGACAGGCCTGTAAAAATGGTATTTGTAGAATTTTTTTCTCTTTTTGAAGTAGTACCAATTGAAAAATAGAAAGTCCAATCTAATTCAAACATATAACATATATTAATTTAGATCATTTTTTCCCACTATAGTTTTTATCTGGTAATGATACCTAATTTTTCACATGCATTTAATCCAAGCAAAGTATTTGATTTTCGATCTATAATCTAGATTTAAAGCGAAAAACATTTATTTTCAAAATGTACATATAATCTAAGTGTATTTAAAATTCTCTAAGGATGACCAGTATGGGATTTTAAACATTTATCAACTTTTAAAATTTAATTTCTGAACATTTTATGGGGTATTATGCTTACTTCTGAACCTATATTAATCTTAAATGAAAGTTCATTATTATTTAGTGTTATTTCTTCCTTTCATTCCGAACTTGACATACAATAGATTCTAGATCAAATAACTTGTTTCCCTTTTCTTCATATACCGAATCACTTTCATTTTATACTTCACTTCTTTTGTTTTTGCAAACAACAAAAAAAATGGCTTAATTTTTTCTGCAGTTACATCTTTTACTGTTAGCTGGACAACAACCATGTTTTGTTTTACATTTCTTTCAAAATTTGTTTTTATAGTTATTCTGTACTCTACTTTTAAAAAGTTTTCTTAGAAAAACTATTTTTAAACTGATTTGTATTTTCGGGGGAACTGAGCACCTGGAAAGTCATGAATTTCGGTATTGAACAAAATTTGTCATGAAATGTCATGATTTTAACTATTTTTTAAAAAAAGAAATCATAGAAAGTCATGGATTTAGGTCTCCGAAAAATCTAATTTTTAAAATGGAATTATCCCCCCCCCCCCATTTCATGGTGTTCCGAATATCTGAATTTGTAACTAAATTCCCACTCACAGTCTTATTTTATTAAAATATAAAATGTTTTTATCATGTTCTTTAAAAAATTATGGTGTTCTTTCAAAAAATGAAAAAGAAAACATTTCTAGCTCGAATTATCTTATAAACTTCTGTGAATTCAGAATTTTTTATTTTTTAATTTAAAATTCTAGCTGAAGCAAACCAGTCATTTGCGAATTTTTTTAATTCCGAAATGAGAAAAGGAAAACAGGAGTATTTCTATCCTTTCCGATGAACAAGAAGAGTATCTTTAGAATATAATTCTGCAGAAAAAAACAATTTTTGCTTTTGTATTTTTTCAGTTATTTTATTGCTTCAACACTTTCTTTACTCAGCTTTTTAAATTTAAAATCTATAAATATGAAGATGCAGAGTATAACAGTTTTGGTTACATCTATCACTTCAATTAATGCTATTATAATGCTTTCTTAAATTTATTGTTGAGTTATTGTCGGAGAAAATAGTAAGTTCGTTAAGTCATGAAAAATTCTTGGTATTACTTATGGAAAGTCATGAATTAGAATATCAAAAATGTAGCACATACCCTGTATTTCGTATTGATTTCCAAATGAACATTCTTTTGCCAAATTTTAAGACGAACTTCAACACCTTCGTTTTCCAATTGTCGGCAGTTGGAAAAACTTATAACGAATAATAATGGTGTTCGGATCAAAATATTACCTAGATCTTCCGATGAAAGTATAAAATAATTAAAAATATCAATGCAGTAATTTCTTATGAAAGTTTAAAAAAAGTGCTTCTTTCAATTTATCTGGCTTACTTATATATATTTTTTTTTCCTGTAGCATTTAGCCAAAACGAAAAACGTTATCGAACGTTGAAAACCGCCGATTCTCAGGTTAATTTATAGTTAACATAACATATCATTTGGTGCTATTATGTGCATTATGAACAGGTAAATAAAGTTCTGTACATACAGTTTCGTTTCTCAGCTATTTCAAATTTCAACAAGCGTATTTTGTTTGCAGAAGTTTCTTAGCACTTGCCGTGTTCCAAGGCTCCATACTTCGATTTATTTAATCAAGTAATAAAATATTGTACCATGAAGAACGCATGCCAGAAAGTGTTGCGTTTTATTGGGAACTACTCTTTGCTTGTTTACGTTTATTTTTAACGTTAAGTATGGCTTGTAGTAGTAGTTCATTTAGTCGCACTAGAGCTGCACAACGGGCAATCGGCAACAGTCTGGGAAACATCCCTGAGGATGATCCGAAGACATGCCATCACAATTTTGATCCTCTGCGGAGGGGATGGCACCCCCACTTAGCCAAACGACCAGCACGCAACGGTAGCCAAACGATCTGCACGCAAAGTCAAGCACTTTAAGGTAGAACGGTTTAACAAGGATCAATACCGCACACCCTCGGTCCCTAAAGCAGACTGATCCAAGTGGTCACCCACCCGTACACTAACCGTAGCCAGTGATGCTTAACTTCGGTGATCTGCTGGGAACCGTGTCTTAACGATCAGTCCAATGCGGGACAAGCATGGCTTGTAAGCCTTTATCAAGTAGAAAAACAGATAGAACAAATCAGAAAGGGGCAGCACGAAGATACATTCTGGGGCGGGATTCGAACCCCCTTCCTCCAAGCTACAGAGAATTTGGCGGGCAATACCACCCAGTCACTTGTTCACATGATTCGTCTCTAGCCATGTAAATAATATAGATAATGCTAGATATGTGATTTTCTAAACTTCAAAATTAGGCCGAGATAGTCTGGTTGGTAGGCCACTGAGTCCATGTCAAAGAGTTCGTAGGTTCGATCCCAGGCCGGCCAAAGACTCCCCGTGTAGTAAATGGTAAATGATGCACGCTAAATCTGTTAAGTCGCAAAGTCCTCCATGTTCCCATAACAAATCAATATCTCAGGGGGTACTGATCCAGGAGTTTCCTTATCTTCCGTATTGGTTCAGAATTACAAGGCTACGGAGTTGAACATAAGTAGTCGTAAGCCCAAAATTAGGTCGGCGGTTCAAAGACGGATATAAAACTTCAAAATTAGGCCGAGATAGTCTGGTTGGTAGGCCACTGAGTCCATGTCAAAGAGTTCGTAGGTTCGATCCCAGGCCGGCCAAAGACTCCCCGTGTAGTAAATGGTAAATGATGCACGCTAAATCTGTTAAGTCGCAAAGTCCTCCATGTTCCCATAACAAATCAATATCTCAGGGGGTACTGATCCAGGAGTTTCCTTATCTTCCGTATTGGTTCAGAATTACAAGGCTACGGAGTTGAACATAAGTAGTCGTAAGCCCAAAATTCGGTCGGCGGTTCAAAGACGGATATAAAACTTCAAAATTAGGCCGAGATAGTCTGGTTGGTAGGACACTGGGCCCATGTCCAAGAGTTCGATCCCAGGCCGGCCAATTGTAGATTGTTGTTCATTTACGTCGCACTAGAGCTGCACAATGGGCTATTGGCGACGGTCTGGGAGACATCCCTGAGGATGATCCGAAGACATGCCATCACAATTTTGATCCTCTGCAGAAGGGACGGCACCCCCGCTTCGGTAGCCCGACGACCTGCTCGCGTAGTCCAGCATTTTACGGTAGAACAGTTTAACGAGGACCCATACCGCACACCCTCGGTCCCTACGCAGACTGATCCAAGTAGTCACCCACCCGCACACTGACCGCAGCCAGTGATGCTTGACTTCAGTGATCTGCTGGGAACCGTGTCTTAACGATCAGTCCACTGTGGGACCCAGGCCGGGCAAAGACTCCCTGTTTAGTAAATGGTGACTGATGCACGTTAAATCTGTCGAGTCGCAAAGTCCTCCATGTTCCCAAAACAAATCAATATCTCTAGGGGGTACTGACCCAGGAGTTTCCTTGTCTTCTTCATTGGCTCTGAATTACAAGGCTACGGAGTTGAGCATTAGTAGTCGTAAACCCAAAATTGGGTTGGTTGTTCAACGACGGATAGAAAACTTCAAAATTGAAAGAGAGTTTGTTTTTTTTTGAACGAATCCGTTAATCATAAACAAAATATTAGTTTTCTTTTAAAATAAGTATTTTCTTCATATAAATTTATGTAACGAATCCGTTCAAAAATCATTTTCTTCATAATTATGCTAAAAAGAAATATTTGTTTTAATCGGCAATAAATAAGAAATAATATTTAAGTTGACAACTTATTCACTAATTTCAGGAGAGTTCTTAACTGGATGGAATAATTATGAAGTCGAAACTTCAGAAAGAAAACCGAAGGTTTTATGTAAAAGCCCAATATGTATCATGTAAGTAAGGATTCTTTTTGAACCGTTGTGATTTACAAGACACTCCTATTTTATGCATAAATGATTTTTTACTTCTAATGCCCTCTATAAATTAAGGTCAGAATTCGAAAACTCAGATAAAAAGCGCAAATTCAATTAAAAAAAAGCAAAAATGGCAGATACTACGATTTCAAGCTAATACACTTCGCAGCTAGATCACTTAATTATTTTAATATATTCATATCAAGATAAGCAGAGCTATGAATTGAGACAAATGTTCAATATGCAAAAACATTAGCTTAGAGAAAAGTGATTTTCATTTATCTGGAACACGCTATTTTATAACTAAAATATTTCACGTGAAGAGATTTTCTTGGTCAATCTTTACTTCTTGTTACGTTTAATTAATATATTTATATTCTTTGGTAAATCACACAAATTAAGAACAATCAAACTTACCAAAGTGTTCTAACTGAAATAAAAAAATGTTTCACCTACATAAAAGCTTTTTTCCTGTAATTGGAAACTTAATTTGCCGTGTCACTGAAAATATTGTTTCAATAAAGATTCGCTCATTCCAAAGGATTAGCAGTATAGAATTTTTAAAAATTGTTATTGAAATTTTTTGAAAAGGATTTCTTTTTTTTTTTTTTTCTTACAGGAAATGGATTCAACACACTGTAGACTACAAAAAAAAATCTGATGTATCGGAAGAAAAATTTTACAGTGGCTGGTAATCTAAATGTAATCCTTGAATAAAGCTTTCATACATCCTTTTTTTCTGTATTTGTAGTTTTAGAAATTAACATAATACATTATATTAATTTCTTTTAGAATTTCACTTTATCTTGAATTGAAAGTAAAACATTTATCAAATTGTTTGATTTTTGGTGTTCATGACCTTTTTTACACGTTATCAAACGGAAAGTGCCAATATGGAAACAGCTAGATGAAGGTGTAGTGAACCTACCACTACAAAATACAATTCCAATTTACAAGTATATAAGACATGTTAACTCGATTCTAGGGTACCTTTTCATAGATGAAAGTTGACAATGTCGATATGACACTCCCCACATAGGTGACCCGGACGTGATGTCAGCACGCCTACCTTGACAGAAACTCCCACTTCGATCTAAAACACGCCTACTTCGATGGATAGTCAACATTGAACAGTTGACTTGCTACTTGTGACTGTGGCACCTCCTCGCACAGTTGCTACTAAGTTTCGATCACACACAACGTATACACTCGACTGCTAAAAGGCAACACGAGAGCAACCACAAACGTGAACTTAATACAGTTCTCACGACCAGTACTCAAAAGCACGGTGATCTTAATACAGCTCTTCCAGCTTCTCACAAAATAGCAATGAATCAACTAGCAGTATCCGTTCATCGAATTCTATCACAGATAAAATTCTGGTGGGGGAGTACTGTAGTGTATATAGCACTACGAATATACAATTCCAATTCACTAGTATATATGACATGTTAACTCGATTCTATGTTGGGGTACCTTTTCATAGATGAAGGTTGACATGGTCGATAACAACTCTTCCCACAACACTTCCACTGTAGTTTATCTACCACTACAATACAAATGTGTTAAACTCAAAATGCTAATTAACTAGGGCATACTAGGAATGGTGCAAGAATGGTTCGGGGCTAAAAACCCCTTCCAGAAATAATTTAATTGCTGATCGATAAGAAACGAGATTTGATGGATGAATTCCAGAATAATAAAAAACAAACAAATAAATAAAAAATACAATAATAACCATGCAAACGTTGTTCTTTTTTAATCTTACAGCATTAAATTTTTTTTAATGCTTCCAATGCTTTATGTTTTAAGTAGCTATTCACTGCAAATTAGAAACTGCATGACAAAGAATGAAAAAGCTTACAATTTTTAAAATTATCCAAAAATGCAAAGAACTTTGGTGAGGAAAATATGAGGATAAAAAAAATTAAAAATAAAAAATGAAACAGTTACGTATTGTTTGAAATGAAGGTATAAGTTCTAATTTGAATTTAAAAAATGGACACAGCTAAAAATGCGTATTTACGAAAATGGACACAGCTTGAAATGCATGTTCGCGAAAATGTGCACAGATCGAAATGAGTTTTTACGAAAAATAATACAGCTCAAAATGTGTATTTACCAAAATTGAGTCTGTTTTCAAATTTTTTCTTTCTTTTAAAATATACATTTTACATTAAATGGATGCAATATAACCAGGGAGCATTGAAAAAATATTTTTAAGTACTTTAAAAAAATATCATAATTAGGCATGGTTGGAAAGTTTTTGACAACTGACGGTTTTATCTTGTTTCAACAGATCAACAGTCATATTTAAAAAAAAAAAAAAAAAAAAAAAACCTTTTGGCATTGTTGTTGAAAATTGCCAAAAATCATGAAATTTGGAATCATGTAAAACGAATGGCGTTTTTATACGCTACGGAGTGACAATACGCCGAAATAGATTGGGGTTGAATTACTTATTAAAAAGTTGAATAGAACAATGTGAACTGTGTCTTCTGCGAATAATTCGTAGCGAAAATCAACATGGTAAAGGAAAATTCTCATTTTGAAAAAAGGGAAAATTAAGCACTTTTAAAAAACACCCAATAAAAAAAAGCAACTTTAGGGGCTTTTAAAAAAAAAATTACAAAACAGGCATTGAACAGCTGATGGGATTATGAGTTTATGACTGTCGATGTTCACCTAAGTAGCCTAGAAATATTGAACCCAACCCGGAAGACAAGGTTACTCCTGGATCAAGTATTGGGATAAAAAAAGGCCTTCGTGAAGGACTTTAATGGAACTTACACTCATTTGCGTTTCTTGGAGAGGAAAACCACGTAAATCTGCCACGGTTAGCCCGACTGCAGAGGAATTCTATCCCATAAACACCTAAGACTGAGGATATTTTTACGCCATAACTATGATTGGGGCAAACCAGGAGCAGAATTTGAATCAACCAGTTACCGTGGGGATTCTAACCTAATTCATTTAATTCGGTAAACGCTCTATTTCCTAACACACTGCGGCACAAACCCGTTTGATTTTTTATTTATTTTATTTTATAGCCGACGTTCAACAGCCAAATCAATTTGAACCCAACCCAGAATACAAGGGAACTGCTAAATCAAGCATTGGGAAAAATTAGCCTTCGTGGAGGAATTTTGGATGGAATTATAGCGCTTTTGCGTTACCTGGAGATGAAAACCACAAAAACATAACACGCTTAGCCAGACGATAAGACGATTTTAATTCATCATCTGTCTACAATGGAAGACATTTTACGCCAGCCCAGTGGACGGCGCGAGCCGGGAGCAGAATTTGTATAAACCAGCCACCACTGGGATTTGAACCAGGACCACCTCATTGGGAGACAAACGCTCTATTCCCTGAGCCACCACAGCTCAAACTACAGTATTTGTGCTTTCCTACGTTGTATTCTAATTTTTCACATCACATTCATTTTACTCTTTAATTTCTTCTTCATATTTTCCACCAGCATTCCGTTCCTTAAAATTCTTTCCCTCTCCCTATGACGATAATACAAATTATACATTCCTTTGATAAATAGATTTGTTAAAAAAAATTGTTTAATTGCATCAAAATGTAAGAATATGATATCGGTAGTAGTTTTCTTTTAGCACTAAGGATACCTTAAAAATATACACTCATGTCCATAAATTAAGGATAATTCAGAATCACACGGAAATCAAACTCTAAAATTAAAATTTCACCTGTAGAATTATCACACACATCCTGAAGAAGAATATGCAAATTACAGGAAACCACTAGATGACGCTGGTATTACGTCACAATGACGAGACTGTAAGAGAGGGGTATATAAGGAATGGTGGCAAAGAAGTAAAATTTTTCACAAGCGCTTTAAAAGCCTTTCAGTGCAATAACCGCATAGTTATGGCACAGAGGAAGCATTTGGATGATTTTTTACGTGGCAGAATCATCGGACGACTGGAATGTGGACGCACCCAGCTGGAAGTATCCGAGGAACTTGGAATCGCCCAGAGTGTCATCTCCAGGCTTTGGCAACGATTCCAAGATGATGGTAATATGAGTAGACGTTACAGCACAGATCGCCCCCGAGTTACAACGCCGAATGAAGACCGGTATTTGGCAGTTACTGCCAAAAGAAACAGACGGAGCACAGCATCAGACCTATCTCGTCAACTCTCTTCAGCTACGACAGTTTCAAGGCAGACCGTGTACAGACGCTTAGGGCACATTGGTCTATTTGCTCGTAGGCCTGTCAGATGTGTTCCACTTATTGCAACTCACTGTCGCCTGCGATTAGCCTGGAGTAGAGAGCATGCATTGTGGACACCGCAACAGTGGTCTTGTGTGATGTTTTCCGACGAGTCCAGGTTTAGTTGTCAGTCTGATTCTCGACTGACTTTCATATGGAGAGCGCCAGGTACCCGTCACCACCAAGACAACACCATTGAACGACACCGTTACGGTGGTGCAGGATGGCTCGTTTGGGGAGGAATTATTCTTCGTTCCAGAACTGACCTGCATGTTCAGAGTGTAACGATGACAGGCCACATCTATAGGGATGTCATTCTGGAACAACATGTACGTTTGTTTCGGGGCGCCATGGGTGCTGAATTTCTGTTTATGGACGACAACGCCCGTCCTCACCGTGCAAACATTGTAGACAAATGCCTTCAATCCGAGGATATCACCCGTATGAATTGGCCAGCATACTCACCGGACTTGAATCCAACAGAGCATATGTGGGATATGCTTGGCCGACGAATTGCAGCCCGTCAACTCCCTCCCACCTGTCTACCGGACTTTCGGAGGGCATTGATTGATGAGTGGTGTAATATTCCCCAAGATCAGATTGATAAATTGATACTCAGCATGCCTAGGCGTTGTACGACCTGTATTGCATCGTCCGGGAGACATACTCCGTATTAACCATCATACTAACCATGTTATACTGTTTTTTGTAAATAGGTTCTTTTTTAAAACTTGCTCCAGGGAGTAAAAATCGCAATTTTTATTAATTATGTCAAACATATAGCATCTTTTTCGCTCTTTACCTTTTGTTTAATACATAGACTTTACAAATAAGTCAAATTTGTTTGGCTTCTGTCTCTTTCTGTGCCTGAACTTCATTATCCTTAATTTATGGACATGAGTGTATTATTTAATTTTTTTGCTGCAAATAATTCAACTAAAACAAAGATTGATAATACAAGGTGAAATATGAAATCGGTTACAAAGTTTAACAAGAAAAAGTATAATGTTGTAATTTCAAAGTTAGTCTTCAGTTATAATCATACTAAATACAAAAGTAATAACTAATAGTCATTTATTAATGAAATACTAAATTTAAACAAATAAAACTCAAAATACATAACAAAATAAACTCTTAATTAACTTTTTTAAATCAATTTTATTGCTTAACATATTTTATTCCACAAAAATAGCAATTTTGATATGAGAGATAACACTTTGAAAAAGCAAAACTATATATACTAGTACTGAATCGACATTATTAATGAAACTCCAAATACTAGATTTAAACATAAAACAAAGTAATAAAATTGAATCAATTATACGATTCTATATAATTTAAATTAATTTATTGCTGGTAAAATTATTCATCAAACACTTTAATCCTCCAAATAGTCCTAATACATGCACATGTAATGCTTTATTAACAGCAATAACATGTCAAATTTGGAGGGTAGCCAATGATTATAAAAATACACAAACCTATGAATTAAAATTTTATTTACCAGACCCTGGAGAACTTACATCCTTAGTGTTTAGATATGGAAGAGAAGGGTTTAGAATTTTATATATTTCTGGAGAAAAAGAGCAGAACTTTGTAACAAGCAAGCGACTCATTTCCCAGACTACTAATGCCTCACATTATTTTATTCTCAGTAAAATTAATATTATTCTGCTTTTAGGGGGAAATTTTAAATGAGTTTGATCTTAGATTTATTTAAAGATTAGATTTAATATTTTAACATTACATAATACATATATCTAAGTTAAATAGTGTAAATAATAAGTTTTTAAATACAAGGTACCTAGGATTACATTTAATGATAAAAAAAAGACAATTAAGGCATTTGAGTTAATATTTAAGAGCTTGGAAGCAAGAGAGAAATTAAAAATATTGCAACAATAAAAAAATAAAATAACAAAAATTATTTTTTCTCCCCCACTGAAAAAAAAAATTTTTTTTTGTAGTTGTCAATTTAGTTGATAAGCCTAGCCAGATTGGATTGAGTTCTGAATTGGATTGTGGTAATTTAATCATGCACATATATGTACAAATTAAGTCAAAAAAATTGTTGTACAACTTGGATAGACGAAATAAATATAGAGAGTTTCTAAATTATTTAACTTAGTAACTGTATAATACATAATTTATTAACTTAAATCTTGCATAAAGATCATAAAAAATCATGAATATACTAATACCTATACTTTTTAAAGAAATTTTTTAAAATAATATAGACAAAGTTAATATGCAAAATTGCTGCCACCATTTAAAATGTTATTTTTTCAACTACAAGTGTGTTGGTGTTAAAAAAATTTCCATTATGACTTGAGTCAATTGAGAGGGGAATGAAGTTTCCTCTTTGCCTTTGAGACAGCCTTTTGAAGCCTTTGAAAAGCCTTTTGAGACAGATTATTAAACTAAAATAGAACTCCCTTCCCTTATGTAGATTACAAAATTTATAGGTAACGCAAGAGATTTGTGCTCAAAGGTAAACAGGGTGCGTAGCCAAATTATTCAACAAAAAAGCACCTTTTAAGCACTCAAAAATATTTTTAAGCACTTTAAAAAATATATCATAATTAGGCAGGGTTGGAAAGTTTTTAACAATCCACGGTTGTCAAAAACCATGAAATTTTGAATCATGTAAAACGAATGGCGTTTTCATACGCTACAGACTGACTATACGCCGAAATAGATTGGGGTTGAATTAATTATGAAAACGTTGAATAGAACAATGTGAACTGTGTTTTTTCGTATAATTCGAAGAGAAAAACAACATAGTAAAGGAAAAATTTCATTTTGAAAAAGGGAAAATTAAGCACTTTTTAAAAACACCCAATGAAAAAAGCACCCTTAAGGGCTTTTAAAAAATGAAAATAAGCACCTTTAAGCACTTTTCAAAAATGCTACACACCCTGGTAAACTTTTAAATAACAGTAGTGATTCTACACAACTTTGCAATGATAATAAAGAAAAAACATGTGTAAATGTAATAATATTCTGTTATGTATACGTTATAATATTCTTTGTCATGTTCCTCAATGAAAAGTTATACATTTTCCTTAAGTTAGTTATTGAATAAATTTTTAATTAAAACTATACATTTTATAAAATGAGAATCAAATAGCATTTTCCTATAAAGATCATATACAATGAATTGTACTAAATTAGTAATTAAAATAAAAAAATTAAGTACACTCAAAAATGGAATGATTATAGCATTTCAACACGACAAACATATTTCTATGTCTACATTAGATTTATTCTATACATTGATTCAATTAAATTAAAATTTAAGAAACATTAACTTTGAAAGAAAAACATTCTTAGAACACAGCATGCACAAAATTGTTTTTTGAAAGCACAAAAAGTAATTATTAAATTTCGAAATTAGTATTAATTAATTTTTAAAAAAAATTCTTATTAGAAAAAACAAACAGAGAAAGTAAAAACAATATTTCAAAAAAAAAATTTTTTTTTTCGTTTCAAAATTATAAACTATCTTGCATGTTTTTTTCTTCTCAGACTTAAAGCTGGAACTTAACAGAAAGATGTCTAATTTCAATAAATTTATGGAGAAATACTTTAATAAGATTTAAATTAAAACAAAAGAAATATAAATATGGAAACTAAATGCAAAAATAAAATAAAAAATAAATAAATAGTAGCTAATAATAAAAGTAATATAACAACACTTTAGAACTTTATTCCATAGAATTTACTAATTTTATAAATACCAATATCTAACAATGATTTTAGATAACACACAGATTTATAGTTAAGGAGCATCAATGAAAATAGAAAAAACAAAGGCATTTTCATGCATAACTTATTAATGCAATACAAGATAATTTTCAAATCTATCAAGATATATTCTCAAAAAATATTTAGAAATCTATCCAACTGTTTGCTGAACTAGGTTGTTGCACTGAACTAGAATTCCTGAAAAATAAAACAGATAAACAAATGCGAAAAGCAAGTTTATATATATATATACACAGTGAAACCTCCTGTTGTGGACACTCCCGCAAAACGGACGCCTCTAAATACGGACATATTTTTAATTCCCCAAGAATCTTCTATGAATAAACCATTATATATGGTCTTAACAGGACGCGGACAGTCATTTTTGCCCTGAAACGTTATTTTCTACCTCTTCAAACCGGACACTACTTTTTCTAAATTTGAAAATTTTTTTTTTTTACAATTATATTTAAGAAAAAAATGCCTCCCTCCACCATTTTTTTAAATATGTAAATTTTTTGCCTTATCCATAACTAAAAACATTAAGCTATTTCAGTTCTAAGAACTATCATTCTCCTGTCATCTTTCTTTATCTTTTTGATTTCATCTTTGGCTAGAAAGAAAGGAAAGTGATTCTGCTCATGTAAAATATTTCGGACATCGGCATCTTTGGTTCTTTTTATCTGGACTACACAGTTGTGACCCCACATGCTCAGTCTTGAGACCCCACAAGTTAAAGATACACATAAATTCTTATCAATTCCTCTTCCCCACTGAAATTTCCTTTCTACTTCTATTCAGTTTGTACACTGCACTCATCCCATCTGGGTTAAAATAATAGAATAGAAATCTTAGTCAAGGAGGTGTTCATATAAGTCAAACGCTTATTCAAACTTTCGACAAATGATCGATTGTGAATACAACTCCATAAACCTGGTGTCTTTCAGGTAAGCATTGTCTTGTTCCTTTTTCTATGCATTACAGGAGGTTTACTTTCAGGGAGGTATTACCACGTTTCCTATCAAGTGATGGGGGAATAAACGTATTGATTGAAACCGAGTGTGGTCGTGACGTAGAAATATAAGTGTCCATTCTGTATCACATGACCAACTTGAATATCTGTGTAATCATGAAAAACATTTTCATTTCTTTGTAACTACATCTGTTGAAAGCATATTTGAGATAAAACTTTTAAAAGATTTGTATTCTTGTGAAAGTCTCTTCTTGTTCAACTATGCCTCGTAAAGTTTTAACATTGAGGGGAAAAATTGAACTTTTAGAGTATTCCAAACATCAAAAAAGCAGTGTCCGAAAATTAGCCAAACACTTTAAAATTGGAAAGACTCAGGCAGCAGACATCATTAAAAATAGAGAAAAACTAATGAAACTTTGGTGCGAAAATGGAAATAAGAACCAAATTAGGATATCTTCGGAAAACGGACCTGGATTTAAAATTGATAGATGCGTTTTTGAATGGTTTTCTCAAGTTAGAAGCAAAAAATATCCTGTATCTGGACCAATGTTACAGGAGAAGGCTAGAGAGGCAGCTGAGAAATTGGGGATAAAGGATTTTAAAGCTTCGAATGGATGGTTAGAAAAGTTCAGAAAGAGGCATATGATTTCTTTTAAATCAATAAGCGGAGAGACCGCTTCTGTGGATACTGACATGGTTAAAGAATGGCTGGAGAAGCTGCCTTCCTTATTGAAGGACTATGCTCTTGATGACGTATTAAATGCTGATGAGACTGGTCATTTTTTTCGGGCATTACCGGAAAAAACTTTGTGTTTAAAAGGTGAAAAGTGTGAAGGAGGTAAAATGTCAAAAGAAAGATTGACGATTTAACTTTGCGCTAGTATGACCGGAGAACAAGAACCTCCGTTGATTATAGGGAAATCAAATAAGCCCAGGTGTTTTAAAGGAATGGATTTATTTAGGCTTGGAATACAATGGAAAGCAAATCGACGAGCATGGATGACCCAGGATTTAATGACTTGAGTGGTTGCTTGAACTTGATAGAAAAATGGGTCGCAAAAACAGGAAAATTTTTCTTTTTCTTGATAATGCAGCGTCTCACCCTAACATTAATCTAAAGAATGTGAAAATTGCATTCTTTCCTCCAAATGTAACGTCTGTTTGCTAGCCACTTGATCAAGGTGTTATTAAAAACTTCTAAGTGTTTTATCGGCAACTAATTTTAAAACACTTGATTACGAGCTTAGGTGGGCCAAATAAAGAAAACGTAAAGATTGATGTTTTACAAACTTCTTTGTGGATAATAGCAGCCTGGAAAAAAGTAAAAAGCTCAACCATTTTAAACTGTTTCACTAAGGCAGGCTTAAAAAAAGATACATCAGAATGCAATATCCTTACCGATGTCGTCGATGACACAATTTCTGATGATACCTTTTCTGAATTAACAAATTTGATTCGCTTGACTGGAGAAAGTGTTGTCAACAGTAATGATTTTGTAAGCATAGACGAAAATATTGACTGTCAAAAGAATGATTTAAATATAGACGAAATTGTTGAAATGGTTACAAATATTGATTGCGAGAGTGAAAATGAAGACATTGATACTCAACTGCCTCCTGAATACGAACCAAAAGTGAAAACTTTAAGTGATGCTCAAACTTGTATTGAGGAACTGAGACATTTTTATTTATCGAGAAATGATGAAATTGGTGTAAAAATGCTAAATGATTTAAAAATGTACCATGAAGATATGGTGAGTCGCGGTCACTTAAAACAAACTTCTATCACATCTTTCTTTTCAACTGGATAATAGTATAACAGAGGCATGTATTAGATCTCCTAATCTTCTCTTTTTGTATCATAAATATTATAATTTTGTTACATTTAAATAAATGTCAAAGTGAAAAGTTCTTATTTAATAATTTCTAAATCATTGCAATTATTCTAAAAACAATTTATGGCTTGAGTATTCTTTATTAATGTATATCCTTCCCCTAAGCGGACAACTCTAGTAAACGGACATTTTTTTGGTCCCGATAGTGTTCGCTCAACGGAGGTTTCACTGTATATATATATATATATATATGGTACAATGTTTTTTTACTATATACAATTTAAAAATTAAAAATAATTAAGTCAGCAAGCCTAAATGAGATTTAAAATAATTTTAATCGTAATAAACACACATGTTGTCTTCAGTACTTTAATTTTTTAATAAATAGTCAAATGGGGTTAACTTGGCCTGTTTGTTTAAGTGAAAGTTTGGATGACAAACAAACAGTAATTACTCAAATGATCATTCAGTAGCAATCGAGGTTTAGTTATGTCTTCAAGAGTAAGGCAAGAATTTTTTTATTAGTGATAGCTTATCAGTATGAAAGTGGCTATAGATTAAATTTTTAAAAATTACTTAAATAATTCTTCTTAAAAAATACTTCTAATAATTCTTAATGAAATGTGAAAAAATGTTTCTGAAAATAGTCTATATTGTGTAAATTTATATCATTACATATATTGGCAATATGTGCAATGATATAAAGAAACTTGGCTTTTTGACATTGCAGATTTTTCTATATATGTAAAACAAGAAAATGCTTGTGTCATTAGCAATTGGTGACATATGAAACACTAATTTGGGAGAAGTGCAAATCTTCATAAGCTAGATAGTAAATTGCAAATTCTCAAAAACTTAAGCAAAATCTTATTCCTGGTTCTTTAGAAAACATATTGCTGGATATAGTTATAAAAGGCAGGAAGTTATTTGGTAGGTGCTAAAAATTGTATTTCTCTATAAAATAGTGTTAATGAGAGAATTTTCTACTGAAATGGTCTTTATTATTTTGATCCTTATGTTTAAATAAGTTCTCAACAATGGCACTATTGCTCCCCAGTGGACCGTGAAGACCTTTAGAAGACACGAGCAAGATTATGAGCATTTAATGGCTGTGAGGGATATATAGAGGAACAAGCTATAGAAAACATTAGTATTGAGTAGGTATTGAAAGAATTTTTTAAATTTTTTGGTTTGGTATCAAAAAATTAAATATGTAAATCTTGTATATTTTTAGCTGAGCATAATTTAAAAAATAACTGCTATTATTATTTCTTAAAATTGTTTGTTAAAGAAAAAACATACAAAAACAATGACAGGAAAGTGCTGCAATAACAGTTACATTTCTTAATATTTAACTGTGCTATGATTTTTGCATGAAATTGAGATTTAAGTGACGCTGCAACTTCCCCGAATTTCACATAAATGGCTGATCTATTCTTATAGTCAATTAAACATACATTTTTTTAAATCTGAAAATTATTTGGCAGCTTAAGACTATGTAAATCATTGTTTACTTTTCGCTTACTATTAATTTATTTTATAAAGAAGTTAGGACTATATTAGGTTAATTTATGTGTTTTCTCCTTTAATTATTCAAAGGGATAATATTAAAACATAATTTATTTTAAATTTCCAATGTTAACTTATAAAATATTAATTTCTGATAAAATTTTGAAATCTGTTTTACTCGGTAATAACAGTACTAAAAAAGCACAAGTGATGTATTACAGGTGGGCCTGATAAATTTCATAAATTAAATCAATTATATATCATTCTTTCATTAAATAAAATTAACAAAAAATAATATTTAATGAAGTATTTAATTTCAACTAAATGGTATGTTGAATTTATTTTTATCAAACTTAGTATAAAAATGTTTCGGTATTTTGTTTATTAGGTATATTTTCAATTGCTTTAAGGCATATTTTTAAAAATTATATCATAACAAATATATTAAAAAACCTGAAATGAGTTCCAAAAAAATTTTTTTAGCTCTAAACGTTGGAAAGAATTGGTGAGTGACAATAAGTTTAGAGATGCAGATGACAAATTATTTAAAGCTCTGTTCAACCAACTGACTAAGATGTTTGGGACTTAAGATATTGCAACATAATTTATGATTACGTAATCCAAACAAGCAAAAATTGCTGGTTTAAAGAATAACCTAAACTAGAATTTTTTTTATTGCAATTATATAGAGTTTAAATGCAGGTAAAAAGTTATCTGAAGTGTTAAATTGTTTCCTATGCTTTCAAAAGTAAGCCGAAAGATAAAAATAAATAAAATAGTCTATAATAGTAAATGTTAGAGGTAAAACAAAGGCTAACATTTAGAGGTAAAACAAAGCACCTGAAACACAAACTTCAAATGGTAGCAAAGGCAAGAATAATGCCAGGTTATGCATGAAGGAAGGAATAATACCAAGTTCATTTTAACAAAAGTTTAAAATATGTGTAAGATATACTGGGTATCAAACATAGTAAACATAATTTTGCCAGTTTTGAACAAGAAAATCTTGATTTGGAGAAAATCTTGATTCGAATGGAAGTGCTTCTGATGAAGATCATTCTGATGTAAGTCATTAATAGAAAAAATAAATCTGCATTTAATACTTTAAAAAACGATTTTTAGATTAGAAAAGTTGTGCTATGTAAAGATAGTAGAACTGATATCTATTACATTATTGAAGTTGTGAATAGGACTGGGCGATAAATTGATATATCAGGAAATATAGATTTAACGCATATATCAGCAGACCAATACAATGGCTTTTATTATAAGCAATGCATCTAAAATCTGATTTAAGCTGCCTGTAAATGACAGCGCTTACGGTTTAACATGCAAGGATCTTTGACTACGCTATCACCGCGCTGACGATTTTGATTTCGTCTAGCTGCGGAGATCTTGATAGCCTCTAAATACGTTACGAAGATGATGTTAGTTTCAATGTCGAAAGAGGAAAAGCAAATTCAATCGAAACTCCTGGATTCGTGTGACAGCGTTGAAATGTAGAGCGCTAGTCTCTTTATGCACCATTTTTGTCTTAGAGACTAAGTTTTTTGAAGATTATTTCCAGCGGTAATTAGGATATTTTGCAATCGCTGTGCATTTTATTTCGTCGAGATTTTATGTTTCTTGTAAATTATTTTCAGTGAGACTTCTGCTACTTAGCAATCGTTTTGTTGTGTGCATTATTTCCTCATTTTTTTTGTGTCTGTCGGGATTTAACGATTCTTGTAAATTACTTTTAGTAGACTTACTGTTACTTTGCAATCGCTGTTATCATACATTTTCGTTCTGAACTCGATCTATTAATGAGAAGAGAATATGAATAAAAAAATTTATTCTTCATTGACTTCCTTAATTATTGTTTTCTATTTTAAACGGTATAATTTAATAGGGGTATTTTGTATTTAGCTTTGTGATAAAAAGTTAGTTTTTTTTAAAATTTATTTTATTAGTATAATTTTATTATTTTTAAACCAATAAATGTTCAGTCATTTTTAATCATAAATTAGAACAAGCCTACATTTATTTAATTTCTTTTTATTTTGGAGAAAATAAAACAGAGTTTCCGTTATTTATTTATTTTTTTTTAGAAAAATTTGACCATTAGTTAAAACAAATATATTTTTTAATTAAATAATAAGTTTAGCAATGCTTTGATGCTTTTTAATAATTTAACAATAGTACTTAAAGTATTTTTAGAAAATTTTTCTTAAAATTCTTAAATTTAAAAACTTAAATAAAAAACTTAAATTTATTTTTACATTTATTAAGTATAGAATTAGATCATAAGTTAATTCAATTTTATTATTTTAAATAATTAAATAAAAGGTCTAACGATGTTTCAAAAGTATGGTTTTTTTTCAACAAATAATAAAAAAAAATGTTTTACTAAGGTGAACATTTCTTTGATTTGCTTTTTACTTTCATTTTTTTTCTTTTAATTTTTAAAGCATGTATGTAAAATATTTTGTGAAAGTTTTAGTATTATTTTTAAACCAATAAATCTTAGGTCACTTTTAATTAAAAAAAAAATTAAAATGAAGCTTGGGTTTGTTTTTACTTTGACATCATTATTATTTTAAAGAATTAATATTTTCTTTTGTAATATATTTCTGTTATTTAATTTTGATTGATTTAAGGATTTCTGATAATTTTTGAACAAATGCTAGATTGTGATACATCGCCTCAATCGCCTATTCCTAGTTGTGAGAATTATACCACATAACTATGTTGAGTGGTAACAATGTATAATATGATAGGAGTTTATTTGATTTTAGTAGTAAAGAAGATATTTTGAGGTAAAGTTTCTGATTTTTGAAAAATGGAACTTAAAGCAAATCATGAAGGGGTAAAAATTCCTAAATACTATAAAGAATGTTTAAAATCTTCGCATCTTAAAAACTGGAATTTAGATTAATACAATAAAAGAAATAAAAGTTTGGGATTTGGTTTCAATTCTTATAGATAAAACAATTTTGGGAAACCATTCAGTTTGTACAAAGATGAATGAAAAAGGTAAAATGGTTAGGCACAAATCACATTTAGATTTAAACAAATAAAAAGTAAAAGTTACAATAAAGTATTTAGTCTTGTTGTTATTTTTGTACTCAAAAGATTATTTATCTAAATCTGGTTTTGAATACTTGAATGGTATTGATCTAAATTTATATCAATTTAACATCAAATGAGCTTATTTTAATAAAATTTTGATTGAATATGATTCTACGCAACAACCTTAGGGTTTTATTGATTCATATCAACAAGATTATGTTTGCCATTTAAGCAAAGCTATTTACAGCTTCAAAGAAAGTAGTAGATAGAGGTTTTTGGAAATTAGATAATGTACTGGAAGCTTCAAGATTTGAAAGAGTAAAGCTGTACAATTGTACATAGGTATATAAAAATATAGTTCTTTTAATTTATGAAAATGACAATCATTTTTACTAAAACACAAGATAAAGTGTATAGTGCTATTAAACTTTTTGGTGTTGAATTTGTTTGAAATGATGGTGATATGTTTGTACATAAGAGTAACATTTAAAATTTTTATATAATTTTTTCTAGCTTTAAATCCCCTTTGTCATCTTTACCAATTACTAAAGGTAATTTAATATCAAAAACAAATTGTCCATCCTTTAAAAGTGAAGTAGATGAGGGCACAAAGTAGCCATTTGCAAGCATTAAGCCTGTTATACCATAAATATATTATCACAATTTTAAGAAGAACCCAGGTTTATAAACTAAAATATTTTATTATGTGTATTAGCTTATGTTTAGAACATGCAAGATTATTTTTTTAAATCAAACATGAGTAGTTAAATATTAATCTTTATTGTAACTCAAATTTGATGCCAATAGAGACAACAGAATAATAGGTCATATAATGTTTTTAGACAAAATTCAGATAATCTGTAAAGTTTTAACCAAAAGTGTGTAGTTTATATACAGTATAATCTTGGTATTTGATTTTCACTGAAGTAGCTAGAAAGGTAATGTAAATAAAGTGTATTATTGATGACTGCAAGGAATTGAATTTAAATGATTTCTGGAAAATTCTTGCTGCATGCATTTCATACATGCGCAATCTTTCTAAAATTTATCCACCACTTCTTATAAATAATTAAGATGCATAAAAGTAAGATCATACTGCCATGTTCTTAAGTTCTGATATAAAGTTTTCTAAAAAGTCTTCTGTTTTGGTTTCCTATAACCAGAAAAGAAACAATCTCAAATGGGTATACATTACTCAACAACCTTTGAAGAAGTTAAGCATTGAATGAAAGAAAACATGATAAGCCAAGATGTCAGGAATGCCTTAGTCTGCAAAAATATAGGTTAGGAGTCATGACTATTTCACAATGTATCGAGCATTCTGCATAAGTAGAAAGTGTAGCTATAACGCATCTCTTAGATAAAGAAACTATAGTTCCATGTGGCAGAATTTTTTCGAGCTATTAGCGACATAACTCTCTAGCATCTTCTGCAATCTAATATCTTTCTGCAAGATACTTGTAATAATAACAAACATATATGTTACTAATTTAATATAACAAAAGCACTGTGTTTACAAAAATAAAAGTTATTTAATTTTTTTAATGGAACATGTAATAATTTTTTATTCTAATATTATGGGTGATATTCTTGCATTTTGTTGGGGGGGGGGAGCACAAAATATTTCCTTCTTCGCATTTTGTAAATAATCATCACAATAAAGAAAATAATTAAATTCGTAATCCATGAATTCCGTAGTAGAAATTGAAAGGAAAAAAAATCGAAGCCAAAATCAGGGGAATCGGACTCCTCAAATGCGTGTTTAATTTCGAGATTAGGTTGTTGTAATAAATAATATAGTATAAAAAATATCGGATTTAATAACTAAGGAGAAATCAATAGAAATAACTGCCAAAAATTTGATAGAATTATATTTTTAAAAAGTAAATACTCAAATGCACGATTTGAATTTTCCATACTATTTGATATATATCGAGATTTTTAAAATCCATGTAAAAATCAATATCAATAAACTACGAAAAATACAATTGAAACATTACATTAATTTAAGATTCTATCAGCGTAAATTGAGCACGTAAAAAAGTGATTATCTAAATGCATGATTCAAATATTACGTGTAAATGAAAATAATATATATTTTTTTTAAACTTTTCAAACGAAAAATCTTTCTGCAAGAACTCTGAAACGTTCTACGACAATGTCCCTGTGATTCTGCCATGGGGCTATAGTTCCATAGCTAATAAGGTATGTTTTTTCGCCAAAAATGTTGTAACCTCAAACCTTTGTTTTTACATCAGGAAATTTAAGAAAGTAAGTCTGATTTGGGATAACTATTGATATTTCTCAAGTTTTGTAAATTCCATCCTAAGTCTATTTTGAGCATCACTTTTCATCAGTTATTGATACAGATTTCCAAAGGATTTTTAAAACCTCTTTATTTTTAATACAATATTACTTTACACAAATTTCACCTTGCACAAATTTCAACTTTAAACTTGCATAATTTCATTATAAATCCGTGTGGTATTGTTGATTGTTTTTGCGCTAGTTAGATAGATGTCTACGAAAAAACTAAAACATCAATTTTTTTAACTTATATAAAAACACACAATCTCTTTCAAAACACAAAAATTGCACAATGCAAATTCGATTTTTTAAAAACCTATAATTTATTCTTTTAGGTAACAGGGACTTTGGTTAATGATAGATCATAAGAAATACTAGAAAAGGTAAAAATGTAATTATTATTAATATTACTTTTTAAAAATTTCAAAGCTACCTTACAAGATTAAGTACAGATTTTAAAAATGTATTAGATTCCAAAAGATTTATGAGAAAATAATCTTGATTCTTTCTTTCTTGAGTTTTACTAACTTGTATATTATCATTAGTATTTAAGATTCATATTTGGCTGTTTTATTTTTATCTTATCAGAGAATTAATTTAAAATGAGCCAGTCAAAACAAAGTTTAACAACATTGCTTTTTTTCACCAAAAACCAATGATTTTGAGTGAAGTTCTGGTTAAACTGGACTTTTTGAATTGTATTTTGATTTATTCTTAAATAAAATTTACTATATGAATGCCATTCATAGTTTTTTTTTGTTTGTTTGTTGCTGTTTCTTACTTTTTTGTGTCAGTTTAAAACATTACTATTAGATGATTCTGCATAAAATATGCCAGTTTTGTGAATCCATATTGTTTAGAGTGTTTAAGTTATTATTCAGAGTATTAATAAATATAACCTTTTTGTTATTTATGCTGAAATTTTTAAAATGATCATTTTTAATTGACTTTTCAAAGAGGAAGTATTTTATAATAGGAGCAAAATCTAGATTTTGCTCCTAAAAATGCAGTATGTCTTTTTAACCTGCCCCCCACCTAAAAATAACCCTGGCTATGGTTTTAAAACAATTTACAACCAGGAATGGGAATTTTTTTTTCACAGACGAAAGAAAAATTTAGAAAAAATAACATCCAGGACAAAATAGATTTCTTCAAACCCCTAGTGGAAGAAACTCTTTTCAATTAAAAGATATTAAGTATTAAAATTAAACATTTTATAATTGCAATGTAGTTTAAATAACAAAAATATTACCAAGTTATTTAATAAATCAATTTTAATTAATGAAAATGGATAAATAAAATTTAGGAAGAAAAATATATTTAATGAATTTTTTAAGAAATTTGATCGATTGTAAATTCCTTCAAATTTTCCCATTAAGGAGTTTAGTAGAGCTTTATTTAATAATTACACAAAAATATTTAAAATAGCATAGCTAAACTATATATATTATTGTATAATATATTCCAAATAAAAATTTTTTTTCATAATTAAAAACACACTACTCATTTTCTTAAACAAATGCTGTTAGGTAAGAATACTGAAGAAAATTCTTAAATAAGGTATTTACAAAAAAATATTTCTAAAACGAATTGTGTTTTTACATACCTAATCATTAAATTGTAAATTAGTTATAATTTATAAAATAAACTGAAGAACTTTTAATTGTAAATTTTTACTCACAAATTACCAAATTTTCTTTTTTAAATCAATGACAAATTTTATAAAATATTTTTACTTCTGATGTGTAACAATATTCATAATATATAAGTGCTTACCCAGTAGCTGTTGCAAAATCTCCCCACAACTCTGTTCCAGAAGAATTTTTAGGAGCAGAATTGTTTTCTTGAGAGACTGATGACCCTAAATTTAATGATCCCAGATCTAATAGCAGATCATCCTTTACCACAGGATTAGAAGAAGTTTCTGAACTACCTTTAATAGGTTGAGAGTTCATGCCTTTGTTTATGGATGGAGGTGGAATTTTAATTCCCCCTGGTGGTGGAGGCAATAGTCCAGGCAAACCACCTGATGAGTTAGTCTTTGGACGAGGTTTAGAACTGCCTGATTTTTTCTACAAAAAAAAATACACAATTTATATCTTTTAATTGGGTGAATAAAATGCAGCATTAAAATTTATTAAAGAATAATACAGTGAAACCTTGAGTAAAACAAACACCTTCAAAACCCAGAAAATTTTTTGAGAGGTATACACTTGAAACACTCATGCCTACATAAAACTCTTGTTTAAAATAAATGAACAACAATAAAAGTTTGCCTTAAAAGCATTTAAAAGATCTTTTTTAGATACAAATAATTTTTTATATCCAGATAAAAGAATATCTATCCTAGTATAAGTATATTAAGTCTTTTTTTTATTTTTTTTTTTTTATGAACAATTAAAAATGTATATTTTTGTTTTCAGGTTTGAATGAGATTTTAATTAAAGTTTAAATTGATGCTTCACTAAAAAGTTTTTGCGATTATGCGTTTGGAAAACCTCTAGTAATAGCTACCCTAATTTTTCCACAGAAAAAAAAAAAAAAAAAAAATCAGAGATAGTCAATTGTCACTTTTTGGCAGTAGTTGCTTGAATTCAGATGGGTGGGCTCATATGTTGGTTGGTGATAGGTTGCAAAGGTAAGAAATACTTAAAACACAAAAAATAATTTTTCTGTATGTAAATGTTATGACAAGAAATTTTATCTTCCATTTTACTAGCAAGTGGCTGTTAGAAAGAAACATATTGTGATTCTCTTGAAGTTTTTATCAGTCTAATAAATAGCTAAATAGGAAAAAGATAACCACCCATGTTTCCATAACGTTTATCAGATAGTAAAAGTCTAGCAATTTATAGCATATATCACTGATAAATTTTGTTTAAAGCATCAAAATTATTAAGATTGAGCATTTACTTACACCTATGTTCATGTTGATAGTAATTGTCTGTCCTTCTTTAAACCCAAGATCAAGATTTGACTTTCCATCCGATGCAGCAAGATCTTTCTCAATTTCTTCACTACTTTGAATCCATCTTTTAATAACAAAAATGTATAGAAACTATATTTTTAGTCATTATATTTTGATCGTAACAGTAATAACAGAAACAACAAATACATTTTTTTTAAAATTCTTAATTTAACTGCGCACAACTATTTTGAATGAAGAACTACTTGCTTGAAGAACAAGTTAACCAATTAAGTCTTACATGCTCAATAAAGTCTTACGTGACAGCGTCATCGATGCAGCAAGCAAAAAATGTAATCTAAACAATTTATTTATATCTATTTTAATCAGTCTAAAATATATTCACTCAATTAAGTATTTTTTATTCATTTGTTATGAATTGTTCCTTCAATTAAGTATTATATTAATACTTACATTTCTACCAAATAATGCACACCTAGTTTCATTGTACCTGTATTTACACACAGTTGACAACAATTATGGTAGTTTAATTCTTTTCATCAGTCAACTTAGTAATCAGTCAACTTAGTAATTAAAATAAATTTAAACTAAAGCCCGACAAACAGATAATTTTTTTTAAAAAAATTACTTCTTCTCATAAAATAGATTTATCAAAAAAAGTAATATTTTTTTAACATCAAATATAAAAGTTTATTTTAAAACAAATTAGCTTTCATTTTTATAGAATATAAGTAAATACAAATAAATATTTTACTTAGCAATATAAATTAAAACTAAATATTTTAATTAAAAAAGATTTATGAGGTTTAAAATGATTTAAACTGAAACAGATGCTCAAAATGGTATTCAATATGAGCTCAAAATGTGATTCAATATTTATAGAGCTAAATGAGATTTAATATTTAGTTTAGAATATATTTTCAACTATTCATTTATAATAAGTGAATTATAAGAGGTTTTATGAATGTCAAATCTTACACCGTTTTATAAGTACTTCTTAAAACACTAAACATTAGAAACAAAGTTATAAACTATAGACAGTTAAAATCCTAAGTATTTCTCCACAGCTTTTTTTTCTTTTTGAATTTGACGTGTTGTAATACCATTGTATTAAAATATTGGTTAAGTACCACATAGAAATTACATGCATGAAAGTGGACAAAAGTAAAAAAAGCTGAACTTTTACAACACAGACACTAGAAGGTGGGGAGAGGGAGTGTTCTACGTAATACAGGGATATCAATAAGATATATAAAAATGATCCGTGTGATTTTTATTTTATATTAAAAAAGGCAGAAACATTTAGACAGTGAAATTTACATTTTTCTTAAATATAATTTTAAACGTCTTTGACCACTACTATAGCCCCACAGTGTAAGCCACTTTGACTGTTTTGACACACTTTGGCCACTTTGACACACTTTGTGTTCGCCTATCAAATTGACTGTCGTTGTTAAAATACATTCATCTTCAGATGCACCACAAAGAAAGAGCAAAAGAAAACACGAATCAAATATGTGCACGAACAAACGCATTAACAACTGCTAAAAAAATGTTTTGAAAAATAACTTCGATTTCCTGTGAAATCTGCTGAAATTAAGAACATCATCAAAGAAAGAATATTAAAATACAGGATTTGAAATTCACAATAATTATTAAATACATATATTAATATCTGGATTTCAAAACCACAAGGAAAAAGGTAGAAATAACTGCCACAAAAATGATAAAAATAGATACTTTAGATTTATGATAAAATTGGTACAAATAAAGCGCACATTTAAATGCCAGTTGAGTGTCATAATAATATCATATTAAAAGTATCAGGATTTTCAAAACTATGTCAAAATGCACAGCAATAACTGATGAATAATAAGTTAAGATTTATAAAAAAAAATCAAAAAATGATTATTTAGATTCACAATTCTAAATTTGGGTATCACACACACCATGTTCACATTTCTTTCAAAAAAGGGCAGAGTGCATTCATTGAAAAAGGGCACTTTTTCAGAATCAAAAGGGCACTTTTCGGCAAGTAAAATTAAACTTCCACTGTAGTATATGTCACAAAATGACCATTTCATATACCTATGAAAAAATTTGTTAAAATCTAATCAAATTTTTAACTTTATGTTATTGGAAACATCAATGGTAAGATTTAGAAGTCATTTAAAAATAAAACTTTGTCTACTAGCATTTTTTTCAACTCTAAATAAATAAAGAGAAATGAGGCATTGAAGAAAACAATTCTCTTCTTTATTTGGGTTAGTGCTCAGATGTCACAATATAGTTTTCCCCTGTACCCTTTGATATTCTTCCCAGTTTCAAATAAATTATACTACTCATTTGTATAAATATAATATTCATTTTTATAGCTTTTTAAGGCAGTTTTATTCAGTATTTTACACACACATAAAAATATACATTTTTAAAACTTATTTATTGATGTGTGATATATATTTTTGAACATGTTTATAGATAAAATAACTGGAACAGGTGGGATTGCTCATTTTAAAAATTCCTTTGGAAAAAAAAAAAAAAAAACTTATTTTTTTATTCAAATAAGGAATTTAATGTTTTTCAAAAAATATTTTAATGCATGAGTAAAGACATTTTGGAGATTAACAAGTGATTTTGGAGATTAAGAAGTAACAAGTGAATTAACAATAAAAGAACATCCATGCTTTGCTCAAAATTCAAACCCAGAATCTTTCTGATACAAGGCCAGTTCCCTGACACCTATACAGTCCAATCGACCCAAGCAAGTGGATAGTTTAGATTATTTTATTTGAACTTGTAATGTGGAAAAAAGATTTAGTTAATTTAAAATGGTCTGCATGTTTTTTAAACAATTTTTGTTCTTAAAAAAAAAGTTTTTTTTTCTACCCTTTTAGTCAACTTCTATTCTTTGATATAACAACTGATTGCTTTAATTAATAATACTGCTTTAAAGACATCACTTAACTTGTTTAATTTTTTTATCAATTTCATAAAGTTAAATTCATTAAAGATAAAACTCCACACAGGGAAAAAATTTGCTCATTTTCAGAAACCTGCATGTGTAACACACCTGCTGTGCATGACCTTAGGATCAAGTGCGTCTGACTGGCTGCTGATGAAAAGAGGTAAAAGGTATAAAATTACAAAAATAGAAAAGGATTCAGTAAAAAAGGTGGGGTTAAAGAATAAAATTTATGTTTCATTAACTGATTTGGCATGTAATTCATTTTTAGAGAAAAAGGGGATAGTAAAAAAAGGGGCTCTGTTTACTTTTTCTGTGATACTTTTTGAACTACACTTAAATAAAAGAATACTGGTTTTGACTTTGATGGAACCTAGTTTTTCTTATTTGTTTTCTACAGGGTCAGATTTTAAAAAAATCCTCATTCTTTTAAAATCGTGTGTTCTGTAAAATAATACATTCTTAAAAACGGAATTATTATGATAAAATGTTCAAAAAAAGGAAAAATATTTTTTATCAGGAAAATTAGAAATTACAGGATACCACGAACCCAGAGGCAAGAGCACAAAAATGGCAATAGCTCTTGAAGAAATTTTGAAAAAAGAAAAACATGCATTGAAGTTACAAATAAAAATGGCTCTATCAGCATATCAAATCTCAAACTAATAATAGAATCCTAATTTTTTTATTATACTATTGTGACCCTTGTGCAATGTGTAAAGCCACCCTTAATAACTTTTGATCTAATGATGGAATCTTCACATTCTATAGGGCTCATTCTTTATGGTTTGAGGGGGTGAACTCAAACTTGCATATTAATCAGTGCAGACAATATTTTAAGTTGTGAAATCAAACACAAGAACATACTTTTTCTTAAGAAACATACCTTTTTCAACGGATTCAGATTTCTGACCCCCCAAAATATAGGAAATCTGAGATACATGGTCCAAATAATTTGGTCGAAATGGTCCAAAGTTTGGACCCCTTAATGTTAACTTTACTTTTTGTGTATTTCACCATATCTAAAAAATTTTTTTTACATGAATTGAAAACTTTTTCCACACAACTGTAAAATTCATTTAGCTAAAAATAATTCCATTCAAAAAATGACTTTTCATATTTGTTGAAAAAAAAAGTAAAATTAACATTATAAAGTAAAATTGACATTAAGGGGTCCAAACTATAGACCGCTTTCCTGGCCAAACTATTGGAACCATATTTCCAAATTGCAGCTACACAATATATTTTGGAGGTCAGAAACACAAAAGTTGATAAAAAAAAAAGTATTTTATCAGAGAAAGTATGTTTTTGTGTTTGATTTTGTTACTTAAAAAATTTTTGTACTAATTAATTAGCATATTTGAGGTCACCACCTCAAACCATTAGAAATGAGACCTAGACTGCAAAGATATAAAGATTAAATCAAAAGTTATTCTGAGCGGACCATTTTTTATTTTGAGCACTGTACATTTTTTTAATTTAAAGTTTCTAAGTATTATAATTCTTGTGTAGCCAAGAAAAAAAAAATTATGTAAAAGAAGTGAACAAAAACTCACAAAATGACAATTATAACTGCAATAACTTTCAATCAAATTAAAATTTAAAAAAAAAAAACTAAAGTTCATAAACACATTGGCATTAACTCTTTGAGCACAGCAAATTTCAATTTTGCAGTTGCGTTTCTGCGGTATGAAGAGCGACCTGCATAGTAATTTTTTATTAATATTTGATAAGTCTTAAAGTAATCACCAAATTTTATATACATATTTTATATATGTTATCTATATATGTTATATATATATTTTTTATGGTATGTAAAAAATATATTTCTATGCTCCATCGTATTACATTTTTCCTGTATCCTGTACATTTTTCTATGCTCCATCGTATTTCTAAATCAAATAGTTTTTGCACTACAAAACAGAATGCATCATTGAACATCTAAAATATTGACAGCGGCTCTCACAATTTTTTTATATATCAATAATTAAATTATCTTCCTTAAGAACTAAAAAACTATTTTTTTATAATTTTCACTTTCCTAAACCTTTTCACATATTTAAAATAATAAAGGCATAGGTCAAGTTCCATTTCGTCTTCTCCAAAAGAAAACAAAATCTTACATAATATCTATTGCAAAGTTTCTTTTGGTAAATAGTTAATTTAACTTCCTTATGTTAATAAAAACACATTTAGATATGTATTGAAAACAGTTAAAATATTAATAACCCGTAAGTCTAAGAAAAGATAATACTGGGGCTGATAAATGATATATATATATATATATAGAAAGAAATAAGAGAAGATTTGCAGACGATAATGAAAGATTCAATATTATTTTCAATGCAATCAGGGTTGCCACAGTAAAAAATGATCCAAAATAGTTGCTTTTAGTAGCCTCAAGCATGAAAATAGTCGCCTAAAACTATGAAAATAGTCACCTGAACAGGAACAAAAATTTATCAAAATTAGTAGCCAAATAATTAAAACTATAGCTTAATTGTCAAATACCACAATTAGGACTGGGTGATTTCAGAAATTTTAAATCGTGATACATCATCCTTTAGAGGTCTCGATGTAGCGCGATTTAGCATATGTTCAAAAATTACCTATGGAAAATCTTTAAATCAATAAAAAATAAATAAAAAGGAATAAATCTATCACAAAAGAAAATATTAATTCTAAACATATTCTACTACAACATCAATATCATTGCTCAATTTTTTCAATCAAAATAATAAAGAAGTCAAAGTAAAAGCAAACCCAAGCTTTATTTCATTTTTCTTAAATAAAAAATGATTTAAGATTTATTGGTTTAAAAATAATAATACTGTAACAAAATATTTTACATACATGCATTAAAAATTAAAAAAAAAAAAAAAGCGAAAGTAGAAAACAAATCAAAGAAATGTTCACTTTAGGAAAAAAATATATACTTTTAAAAAAAGAAAACTGCATAAAATAATTGCCTGCGTTTATTAACAAATAATTATGCTTAATTAACAAATAATAATGCTTAAATTAATCAATCTTCTCCTTTTATTTTATTTTTATAAAAAAAACTATTTTTAACGACAGCAGATGTGATTCCACATCAAGAAAACTTACTAATGATACCGCATTTCTAAAAAATCAGAATTTATTCAGAAAAAAAAAATTGTTTTGTTAATCGATAGCAAATAGATGAATATAACTGGTGATTAAAAAACGTTTTGCTCATAATAAATAATGCATTATCGGAAATAATAAAACAATTCATTATAATAAATCAAGGATAACAAAAACTGAGTAACTAAAGTGGATTTGAAATAAATTTCACATGTCAACACTATTAGCTATAAATTTTAAATTCCTTAATTCGGACATTCATTGATATGTGTGTGCAATACATTTTCCCCATCCCCTCGTACATCAAAGAGAAAACGAAATCAGCATACAACTCCTTTAAGTTTGATTGACGGCAGCTTATCAGAAAAACAACATTTGTCCCTTCCCTGTCCCCTCTCAATCTAATTCCGCTTTCTTTTATTTTTTATAATCGTTATACTTCAAAATAGCAGGAAAACCGAACAAAATTCTTCCCGGTTTTCTGATTATTAAATACCGCTACTTTTAAAATATCCCTTAACTTAGTATTAATTTTTAAAAAGTGTTTTTTTTTAAAATTAATAGACTATATCTAAAAAACGTCAGCCTTTTTTGTATTTATTAGAAGAACAAAAAATACGTGCAGCACCGAAAGTAAAAATAAAAATAAATTTTGCTTTATTTATCCTTATTTTAATAAACTCCATAAAATAAAAAAAGGAAATTTTATAAAAAATAAAACAAAAAATTATTATTAAAAAAACGCAACTTTAAAAATGACAAAATATTGCTTAATTTTTTATTTATTTAAGAAAATAAATTAATCATTTTAATTATAAAAAAAACGCAAACTATGTTTTATTTATTTATTATTATTTTTTTTTTTTAACATAAAACTAATTTTAAAATTAAAAAATATCTTTTTTTTTAAAATTTGCTCATATTTTTTAGAGAGTTAATAAATTAAGAAAAAAATAGTTGAGAAAACTAAAAAAATATACTTAAGTATTAAATGATTTTTGAAAAAATATCGCTATGAATCTCGATGATTTAAAATAATAAAGTTGGATTGACAGATGGCCAAATACAAAATAAAATATAAGCTTTGTTTTAATTTGTAAAAGCAAAAACTAAAGAATTATTGGTTTAAAAATAATTAAATTCAATCAAATTAGTGAGGTACATTGAAAGAAATAAAGAAAAGATAAATTTATCAGAACTAAACAATAATTATTTAAATACAAAATACCTCAATCAAATCGAATCGCTTAAAAGATAAATAAAACATTTAGTGAAATCTTTTCTTAAAATAGATTTTCATTTCATAAATGGATGAATTCAGAACGAAATGATACCCAGCAATGTCACATTAGCAGAAGTCTCTCGGAAAATAATTAACAAAATGCAAAGTCCCACTGAAAAGTAATCTACAAGGGGAAAAAAAGGGAAGCAAAAAAGAATTTATTGGGTTCTACCTTCTGACGTTAATAACACATAAAACCACGATCTAAGATTAAAATTGTCCTTTGCCATTCAACATCCCGAAACCAATTCCGAAACAAACATTGTCTTTGCAGCAAAACTGAAATTAGTCTTTCTCAGCGCAGTAACTACGTTAGCTATTAACTTCACCTTTCTTACTCTATCGACGTGAAGATATAGTAGCTCACTCTGATCACGTTTAATCAATATTTTGCGATATATCGCCTATTAACAGAGGCATTGTCATTTTGTTATAAAACCGATTCAACCCTATGCGATTTTATTTTGATGCATTTTTAAAAATATCAGCAACAAAAAATAAAATGTAATCTTACTAATCTGTTTTAAGAAAAATATCTTGAATATTAAGAAATATTCAAGAATTGAATATTAAGAAAAATCTAAATCAACATAAAACTCACTTACCTGAAATGTGTTATGAAGAGGACACTGGTATGGTAGAAAATCAAATCATCACATAGATATACAATTAAAAATAAAATACGCTTCCACTTGAACGAACGAATATTGAAGGAACATAGATTTTTTCTTTGTTTTTTCTTCAGTGGGGTGAAATAACAAGAGAGGGATTAGCGTAATGACGTCACTGAGCACAGACACGTGGTAGGCGGCATCACGTACATGTTAGCGAGGGGACTGAAAAGTAACGTTCATTTTTGCAAAAAAACTTCGCTAAAAGTAAAAAAGTCTCCCAATAGTCGCCTATTCCTGAAAATAGATGCTTTTTTAGCCTTTTCAGGCAAAAAAAGTCGCCATAGTTGCCTAAGGCCGAAAATAGTAGCAAATAGTCGCCTGTGGCAACCCTCTGCAATGGATTCAAAGAGAGAATTTAGGTTTTTATTTCGGCAATATAAAGATTTTTAAAAAGAAATTTACACCTTACAATCTGTCAAATGCTTTATTAAAACATGAAATTGAAGCTAAGAGTTATAAATAAGGAGAAATTACTAATTAACTACAGTTTGTAATTTCAGCTTTTTATTTATTTTCATTATTACTTCATTGAAAGCAACAGCAAAGCGCTTTTACTTGTAGGAGTGATTTTTTCTTTTTCTGAACTAAAAACAATTTTAGTAATATTTTGGAACCACTTTTTTTTTTGTTGCCGTTCCATGGCAAATGACAAGCAAATAATAAGTGTAATAAAAAATATTTATATATTTTTCTGGCCTATCTTTTTTAGTTGGTTTACGGTGATGAGATCACTAGCATTAGTGCATTTTTGTTTCAAAGTCGTAATGACGTCCTTGAAAGAGTTGATGCTGTCATGTTTTATTGAATGATTTTTGGTAAAATGAATTTTGCAAAATTCTTTAAGCAATATACAAAATAGTTGAGGGCAGTAGAAATTTCGATGCAATTATGGTCACATTAAGCAATCAATAATTACAATTATTATAATAAGTTAGTCATAATTTTAGTTAAAACTAAACTATAACTTATTTAAAATGGAAATTTTAGTAAACAAATTTCACATTAAAAAAAAAAAAAAATCATGAAACTGCATGAATATTTTGTAAAAGAGAAAAAAAGATTTATGAAAATTTTATCACAAACCTAATTAGTTATATTATTAATAATATTAAATAAAACATAAAACTCAAAATAATTCATAATTACTTACAAATAAAACTCCTTATATTAAAATCCATAATTTAAAGATTGCATAACTCATAAAAACACTTACTTGAAATGCTCTTGCAAAGTAACATTCAAATCAAAGGAATCTCCTCTGTCAGAAAATCCGATGCCTATAAACGCTGCTCTGCCTATAAAAGAAAAGCAGGTACTTAGTTGGTTGATTAAAGTTTATATGCACAAGAGCCAGATATGGCTATACTACACCAGCCACTAGGTAAAAAAAAAATGCTTTCATTTTAGAGCAGTGAATATAGTCTTATTGTTTTGACAAACTTAATAAAGCTGTGATGAATAGGGTCACCGAACAAGGATTTAAGATCAGGGAAAAGACGCCAAAGAATTTGTTTCTCAAATGCTTGAATAGTTTACAGTTGGTTTAAATATGTTTAATAGTTATGTCGTCCCAACATAGAGAACAACTAGGTACAGGATCAGTAGTCAGTAACTGTTTATGTGTATAATTGGAATGATCGATACACAGTCTATTAATTAAAATTAGGGTTTTGCAGTCAACGGAATAGGTTTTGCAGTTAATTTTAAGATAATCCAATGGAAGTTTAAAATGGCAAAATAAAGAGATGGCTCAGAACACAACACATACAAACTTTCATTTGGGGAAGTTCTAAATGCAAATGAAGAGATTCTAAAACCTTGACGATGAATGGTATCAAGATATTTTAAAACAGACTGACGAGCTGATGAATATATATGAATGCCAAAATCGAGTTTTGAACATATAACTGCACGACACATTTTTAATCATTGAATCCATATCAGCACCCCAGGAACAGTTTGTGAGGAATTTTAGAATATTTAGTGATTGAGAGCATTTTTTCTAAAGTAATTAATACATGGCTTGAAAGTTAACTTAGAATAAAAAATTAGTCCCAGGTATTTTGCTTCTTCAAAAACAGAAGTAGCATTGTTATTTACAGTGATTTCGAGATGGGGATGAATACCACGTTAAATGTGAAGACGTAAAATGCACACAGTGAGTTTTTGAGGTAAGACTGTAAAACAATTTTCATTTGCATATTTTAAAATTTTATTTACATCTAGTTGCACTTGTCGTTCAATAAGTGTCCCATTTCTCGATCGGCATAAAATACAAAAGTTATGCACAATATACTGAAGCAGGAAGTTCATGTAAAATGCCAAGAGTCACACTTAAAACAGTTCCCTGAGGAATGCCCTGTTCCTGAGGGTAAATGTCAGATGAAAGCTCTAAATGATAAAGGATTTTCCACCAATTTCATTTGATATCATAAAACAAAATTTCATCCCTGTGGCAGAATTTTTTCGAGCATTCTGCGACAAACCTCTTAAGCACTAACAATATCTTTCTGCAAAATACTTTTAATAATAACAAATATATATGTTACTAATTTAAAGTGACAAAAACGTATTGTTAAAATATATATATATATATATATATATATATATTTGGATAAAATAAATTGTATCTAGATTTTTTTAATAGAATATGCAATAATTTTTTTTTATTCTAATATTATGGACAACATTCTTTGAAAGGGAAAAACGCACTAATTATTCCCTTTTACGCATTTTCTAAATCAGCATCAAATTAAGAAAAAACTAATTAAAAATCGTAAAATCTGTTGCAGTAACTACCGAAAAAAAAAGGTAGATGACAAAATCATGCAAATCGATTACTCAAATGCGTGTTTCATTTCTAGATTCGGTTCTTGTAATAAACAACTTATTAAAAATATCAGATTTTAAAAACCATGTGAAAATCAATATCAATAACTGTCTAAAATACTATCAATATACTACAGATTTACGATATTATAGGCATAAATTGTGATTCGCATCAGAAATTGATTATTTAAATGCGTGCTTCAAATTTTACATGCAGAAATAATATCAACTGAGAAATAACCGGAACTTTTATCGGTAAATCGGTAGCGCTAGCAATAACTACTGGAAAAAATTGAAATCGTTGTATTAAAAAAATTTATTATCAAATACACGATGATGAGTTTCGCACGTAATAAAATTGTTTTTTAAAAAATTGAGGATTTTCTTAAAAGTGGAAATTCATAGCAATAACTGTCGAAAGATTAATTGAAATACCATATGGATCAAGGATGATATTGGACTGTTAAAGAGTGATTTCACGAATCTGGGATTCAAACTTAGTGTGTCGTAATAATACCAGCATTAAAAAAATTTTTAAAAAATTCATTATGAGAATATTAATAATAGTATCTGATCAATGAAAAATACTGATATTTAAAAAAAAAAAGAAAAAGAAAAGAAAAAGTGAAAATTTGTAGCAATAATTAGCAGTGATAAAATGATCAACACTACTTATATTTAAGATGGAATCGGTGTTAGTTGTGAGCGATAAAATGAAGACTAAAATGCATGATTTAAAATTTTCATGTGCTTGATAGGTTTTATTCAATCAAATTTTTTAAAAAAAGGGGGGGAATGTACTGCATTTATTAATTAATTCTTTTGCTATAAATCTGAATTTGTAATGAAATCCCCATTCACAGTCATATTTTATTAAAATGTAAAAGATTGTGTCCTTTAAAAAATATGAAAGGAAAGAACATGATTTATAAAGGGAACTATCTTTTAAACCTTCGTGATTTTAGAATATAAATATTTTTTATATTATCCATTTGAAATTTTGCTAAAGCCAGTCATCGAATTTTCATTTCCCAAATGAGAATAGAAAAATCGCAAGCATTAATTTCCCCTCTGATGCACTCAAAAGGCATCTTTTGAATAAAATTCTGCAGGAAAGAAAAATGTTTCTAAAATTTTTAAAGAAAAGAAAACCAAAATTTTTTACTTCCCAAAGGAAAAATCTTTCTGCAAGAACTCAGTAACATTCTGTGACAATGTCGACGTGATTCTGCCATTGGGAAATTTCATAACAATTCTTAATAGAAAACTCTTTCAAATTTTTGATAAAAACAATGGATACCCAACTAAAGAAATTAAATTCTATATAAAATCATTGAGTTAATGGTATATTATTGTAAATAAATTTACTAAAAAATTTCTTTGTTACTTTATATAATTTTTACCATGTGCAAATCCATTTCGGCAAATCCGTGGCTAAAATTATGTGCAAAACAGGCATTTCCTGTTTCTTTCTCATTTCCAATTTATTTTTTTCTTCTAAATAAATGTTAATTTTCTAAAATTATTAATTGTCAACTTTTTTAAATAATCCAGTATAATATTACCTTGCGCACATCCATTTTCAGGCCCATCCTTGATAATTAACAAATCAAGCACTACAGTAAGAACGCACTTTAATACAAAACCCCTCTATTTACGCTTTTACCTCAATTTGCGCTTTCGGTTTCATATTTTGCAATCTGGCAATCACGTTACGAAAATATTTTAAATCATTCTTGAAAAATTTCCAAGTTCATTTGAATTTGCTATTCGCTTTATAGACTTCGTTTAATGTTTTATTCTGTTTTTTTCTTCTTTATATTTATTTTCTCTGTTTTTACGTGATATTTTTACTTAATGTGTTCTATTTTATTTGTTGTAAATTTTTTTTTGAGTGCTCCTCCCACTATTGTATTGATATATTTTGCTTTGGCTATATTGACAATATTAGAAAGCACACCTTTTTACGGATATAATTGTGTGAGCTGATGAAAAGATTATATCTTTTATTTTCCGGATTTTTTATGCTATATATATGTATGTAATTTTTCTGAATATCCTTTTCTTAATTTATTATTCAAAACAAAATGCTTTCTCACACTTTTAAATTCACATCCTGTCCTTAAATCTATTTTTGGCTCAAGCATGCATTAATTAAAAGCAAGACATTTTTTCCTTTGCAGGAAACATGCAACCTATTTAATAAACCAATTAAAATTATTAAGATTTCCCTTATTCCCAAAAACGAAGCATTTTACGGATTTACTTTGCAAGATTTTCCCTAGCTTATATCGAGGAGCACAACTTTTCGTGACCACTTTTAAAGCTATTCTCTGCCTAATAATTAATAAATACATTTTGTAGCCTCCTTCCCTGCCTAAGACCTGTTTTAATCCTTCCACTTGGCAACGACGTTATATATATATACATATATATATATTTGCAAATCCCTATTTTACCCTATGTACCCTCTTTCCCCCACCACAGGTAGTAAATATTTAATGCATTTTTCATAAGTATCAGTCAAGTTTAAAATTAGCACCAGTTAACATTATTTAAACCTTTTGAGAAGTGCCCCATTCTATTTTAAATAAAATCTTTTATAACTTTTGAACAGCTATTTTGTTTTTATCAAATTAGGGCTAAATTCATTCAATTCAGCAAAAAACATATGAAGCATTACATTACGTGTCTAGATAGCAATGAGTAAGTATTTCTCCGTTTGTCGCAAGGCTTCTCAGTAAATTCTAGATACAGATCGAAGTTCAATTGAAGTCAAATTTTATGGATTTATGGATGTGGCATATATTCCAGAACTACGTAACTCCGTTAAACTACAGGAAGCCCTTTCAGTATTAAGTAAAATAAAAAGATGGTAAGTAAACAAGCCAAAAATGACACATTTTTTAGTGCATCAAAGTTACGCTATAAAAGAATGGCTAAATGACCCTCAAATTCAATGACTATTTTTACATCTTTTAAATTAAATTTAAAAAAATAATAAAGACCATTAAAACGATTCACTATGATTGGAAAATAGAGTGCCAATATGTGGTTATTACTTAAAACATTTAGATAATTTAGGCTTTCAGTGAAAATTAATTTTTATTTCGAACAAAATAATGCAGATATAATTCAAAACAGAATAATTAATAATACAGAAAGTTGTTACTCAGACAAAAAAAAAAAAAAAAAAAAAAAAAAAAAACAGCATCCTAGCCTTTTAAAAAAAATTAGGGGCAAACTTTTGTTTATTTCTGTAACAATTACAAAGGAAAACACTTGTAAAAGAAACAAATTATTATATAAAGTCAAGCCCCTTTTTTACTAGCAAAATCCATAAGTCAGCAATGATGATGCATTCATATAAACAACTTCAATATTTACAAATCATTTTATTGACAAAATAGCAAAAGATTAAAAAGAACAATATAGAAACTTCTCATATTTTTAAGAATAGGAGCCGCATCATCATCATCAGTTGTATTTAAATTTCATACCAGGCATATTTTAGAGCTCAGAAAGTGTATAGTTACATATACTTTTCATTTTTATTTCATTTACATATACTTTCAATTATAAAAATAAATCCAAATCATTATTTTAAAATTGTGTGATGGAATGTTTGAAATGCAGAAATGGAATGTTTGAAACACACATTAAAAAAATTTTGAATACCAGGACAAAAAAGAGAAATATTAAAACAAATAAGACTATTTTTTATCAGGAAAAATCAAGATATTATTAACCTTGCAATTGGAAAAAATATGATTTTCTTTTCTTTATAGTTTCAATATTATAAATAAAACAAAGAGAGCTCAATTTCTTGAGCTTCAATTACAATATTACGTTGCTAGTATTAAATTGTTTAAAAGTTTTTAAAAACTTCTATAAAATTTTCTAGTTTGTTTGTTTGTTTTCTTTTGCAAAATTTTGGTACACTTCGATTTAACAAGCTCTTGGAATCAATGAGTGAAACACCATGTCCCCACAATATAAATAAGTGTCTATATTTATGAGTTGAATTTCTTTCTAAATGATTTTAAAGTTTTGTTTTACATTATACATATGACACACATATAAAGCTTATGAAAAATCATAAAAATCATTTTATAAATCAATGTTTCAGTTGAGAAATTCTCACTCATATGAATATTAATTTCAAAATAATCAAATTTTTGAAAAATGTAATAGCAATTTATGAATACTTAACTGTAAGGATATCTATATAGAATTAAAAAAAATCATAAAATAAATTTTATTAGGAAAAAAGTAAATTTTCTCCTAAAAAATCACAATAAAAATTATTTTTACCATTGTCATCTTCAATCCTTAAAACAAAATAACGACTAGAATCCATGACAGCTTCAACAGCAATGCCTGGATATTTATCAATGGGTGCTTTTGCAAAAAGCTCTCCTGTAAAAAATTATTTTAAAATTATAACATTGTCATAACAGAAATAAGGCAACATGTTCATAATTTCCTGCACAGGCGAATTGACAAGGAGAAACAGATTTAAATATTAAAAATGTTTGAATTTTTTTTTCAAAAGCTTTACAAATCAAAGTTGGTCTTTTTGATGAGGTATTAGTTAATTTTACAATTTTTTTTTTTCTTTAACTGGAACATATTCCATATAATAATCATTCCAAACTAAATTCTTTAAAGCAGAGGTGGAAATTAAGAATGCAAATGAAACAGAAATTATTACGTTATTAAAAAAGAATTTAACTCTTGTCATAAATAGGTTAAATGATACACATTTGCCACAAAAAGATAACATCAAATATTATGTGAGTCAGGGACATGTAATGATATTTTACCGACATTTCATTTATTTAAAAATACATTTTAAATACAAAATGTGTCTGGTGCACTTTTTTTACTCCTTATGAGCATTTTAAACAAACTATTCCATTAAATAATGAATATAAATATTTTAATGTGAAATAATGCTTAAGGATGCAAAAGTTAACAAATTGAAAAAATAACCCATATATATGCATTTATCAACCTTTCTTAATATTATTCTCGACTATTATTATAATTTGGTTCTATTATTTTTTCAAGTTGAAGACTTAAACTAAAAGTGGTTTTCTTTAATTATAAAGCAATCTTACAATATTACTTTATAGCATTAAATTTTATAAAAAATATATTGGAGATAGTACGTAACTTAACCGTTTAGCAAATTATTAAAAAGTAAATAAGTTATATTTACTTTAATAATAAGCTTTATATAAAACTATTTCCAGTCAAAACATTTAATTAAAATAATAAATTAAAAAATGCTATTATCAATTAACTTTACACAATATTACAAAATAAACTGGTGAAAAATATTTATCTAATTTTATAGTATTCAAAAGTTGAGTAGAAGTTTCAGAAACAAAATTGTATATTAAGTTGAAATGGCAACAGAATAAAATGATTAAGCTTAAATATTATTTTAGTAGACTCTGGAACTCAACCTGGGCTAACGAATGAAAAATTTTGGGATATTTTAATAGAGTAATTCTAATTTTTTATGTACCAATCTGTTGTTAAGAAAAATAAATAATGGTATAGTAATCTTAAAATTTACATCGCAACAAAACTAGTTATAAATAGTTACAAACAATAAACTTTTGTTTGTAGCAAATTGCATTACCTTATAAAAATATGTTATGAATATGATAAGTATCGATCCCCCTATAAATATTGACTCATGATAAATATCAAAAATAATGATACTCGATGAATAAAAAAAATCCCTGGAAATGATTGTTTTGTGCCTGCACCCAATGTTTGTCGATATTTTTTTCTTGCAATCACTTTTGACACATTTTTCTTGAAACGATTTTTGTCACAAGCTAAAAAAAAAAATCACATTTAGCAAAGCTTTAGCAGATATATAAGTCTATGTAATTGAAACTAATGCCTTAAGTAAATGAAATAAGGAGAGTAAAAACTTAACAACTTTAATATAACATTTAACAAGTAAATAACATTCGTGGAAATATTAGAACACAATTATAGACAAAGATCGCTGACGTTTTTCTCCCGTAGAACACCAAAGCTAAACTATATCTTCTTTTCACAGAAAACTAAACTGAAACATTTTTTAGTTGCCAGATCACGAAAGTTCAAAGGTAGTGCCGCCACACCATCCCCCTTCCTGAAAAAAAAATTTTTAAACAAAATTTTATGTAGAAAACTGTGCATATTTGGCGGGGAAGTGAACTCGTCTTCCAGAGCGAGTCCGAAATGGGTTGTTTTGATCTGGAGGAATTTCTTTTACAATTTGCTTTTGCGGCTGAGATGTCTCTTTAGATGTAGGTTCTGGCTGTGTTGATAGAGGGTGGGAAGTATCTTGATCAGGTAGTAGATGAGCAGGTTTAAGTCTATCGATGCTTACAGTACACTTTTTATTATTTAAGAGAATTGTGAAATTTTTGTCATTTCGAGAAATTACTTTATAAGGACCTGTATAAGGCGTTGCTAATGAAGGTCTCATAGCATCAACACGTAAAAAGACATGAGAGCATGTATCTAGGTCTTGGAAAACAAATGTAGATGGAGAAGAATGGTAAGCTGTTTGCTTTGGTTTTAACTGTTGAACGTGTTTTTTTAATTTCTTGATAAAATCAGGTTCAGTCACATCTAATTCTTCGTCAGAAAAAAATTGACCTGGAAGATGAAGATTCTCTCCATAGACCATTTCTGCCGTGGAAGATTGTAGGTCTTCTCGAAAGACAGTTCTCAGTCCCAGTAGAACTAAAGGTAGGGCGAGAGTCCAATTTACTGATGTGTGACACATAATTGATGCTTTAAGAACACGGTGCCATCTTTCAATCAGGCCATTAGCCTGTGGATGATATGATGTAGTCCGTGACAGGTGTATGCCAAATGTATTTGCAAAGCATTTAAAAAGTTCACTAGTAAATTGAGTTCCTCTATCTGTTGTTACTCTTTGAGGTACTCCAAAACGTGCGATCCATCCACTGTAAAATCCCTGAGCAACAGTTTCAGCTTTTATATCTGTTAATGGTATAGCTTCAGGCCAACGAGTAAATCTGTCTATGCAAGTTAAACAATATGTAAATCCTTGCGAAGACGGCATAGGACCTACCAAATCAATGTTTATATGATTGAATCGTGTGTTGGGAACAGTAAATTTAGAGAGAGGAGAATGCACATGTCTCGTGATCTTGGAACGTTGGCATGATACACAACTCTTTGTCAAGAGGGAGACATCTTCTTTAATGTTTGGCCAAATGAATCTCTCACTTATAAGTTTGACTGTTGCTTTTATTCCAGGGTGAGCCAGATCGTGCAAGCAATGGAAAACTGCAGTGCGATGTGATTTTGGGATATATGGCCGGATCATCCCAGTAGAGGTATCACAATATAGGAAAGTTTTCGGATCAGAAATGCTAATCTTTTTTAACTGCAGACCAGTTTCACTGTTAAGTAAGGCTTCTAATTCTGGATCATTTATTTGTTCTTGAGCTATCTCAGCATAATTTAAGTCTCTTGGAACTGCAATCTGTTGAATTCTGGAAAAGGCATCAGCAACTGCGTTTTTTAAGCCGCTGATGTGCCGGATGTCATTGGTGAACTCACTGATGAAATTTAGTTGATGAATTTGACGTGGTGAAAGATTGTCATATTTTTGAGTTAATGCATGAGTTAACGGTTTATGATCAGTAAACACTATAAAATTAGTTCCTTCCAACATGTAACGAAAGTATTTTATGGATGTAAAAATTGCAAGAAGTTCACGATCATATGCGCTATACTTTTTCTCTGCAGCACTCAATTTACGAGAAAAGAAACCTAAAGGCTGCCACTGCGCATCTTGATGACTTTTCTGATGAACGCATGCACCAACAGCAGTATCTGAAGCATCTGTCATCAAAGCCAGCACTGCAGATGAATTTGGATGAGCCAAATAAGAGATTTCTTTTAATTCTGCTCTGCAAGATTGGAATGAGTTTTCAGCTTCAATTGTCCATGAGAGAGGAGTTTTGTCATTTTTCTTGCAACGTCCCAGCATTTGATGTAATGGTAATTGCTTTTGAGCAGCATGCGGCAAGAATTTACGATAGAAATTTAGAATTCCTAAAAATCGTCTGAGTTGGCTTACTGTTGTTGGCTTTGGATAAGTAGAAATCGCTTCAACTTTGTCTGGTAATGGCATAATACCATGTTCATCAACCAGATGACCTAAAAATTTGACTTTTTCTGCAGCAAAAGTGCATTTTGAAAGGTTAACGATGAGGCCATAGGGTCAGGTGGGGGAAAGTGGTGGGATGGGGGAAAGTGGTGGTATATTAAAAAACTCCTCTTTTCATTTATTATTAATACATCTTTATTTAAAAAAAAGTATTGTAAATAATTTTTGAGATTGTGAGTCATTTTTATTTTAGTTTAAAAAGCTGGCAACAGTATTGATGCTTTCAAATTACACTGTTTATGTTCTCTGCCATGTGATTGCTTACATGTGATGCTCACAAACTTCCATACAGTACCTAATTGTATTTATTTAACGCTGATATTTTTATATAGACTTCTAGAGGAACATCAGAGGAACACATTCACATAAAAAGGTAAGGAAAATATTAATATTTAAATTATTTATAGTTGATTTTCTAAGGTGGGGTAAAGTGGTGGTATTAGGCTTAATTATTAGGCTTAATTATGAACTGTATGATATTGTTGTTTTTCTCTCTACAATTATATTTTTTAACTATATTTCTTCAAAGAATTTAGTAATAAAACTATTAAATTCTTTTACATCAAGTATAAACATAGTTTTTAAGTTTTAATTATTTTTATTTGTTATTTTTTTTTTTATCTGTAAGTTAGGAAAATATTATTAATCTGTTTAGATGGTAATGTTTTATTGCATATAATACATTTTATCTTTTTTTATTACAGTTTGGCAATGCCTAGGCATTATGTGAAAAAAACTGATGGTCCAAAGTACACTCAAGATGACCTGCAAAATGCTTTGCTAGAGGTTGAAAAAGGATCTTCAGTGTATGCTGCTGCAAAAAAACACTGTGTTCCAGAGCAAACTGTAAGAAGATGGGTGATTAAAAAACCCTCTCATGCAGGACCAGGAAGGAAATCTTTCTTGACTACTGAAGAAGAAAAATGCATAGTTGTAGCTTTGCAATTTTTGGGCAAGTGTGGTTTTCCTTTCGACAGAAGGGATGTTTTAAATTTAGTTAAAAGTTACTTAACTGAAAACAAAAATGCTCAAAAGCTATTTCCAAATGGAAAGCCTGGTATTGAATGGGTTCGAGGGTTTGAAAAAAGATGGAAACAGGAGCTTGGTAAAAGAAAAGCAGAGATTTTGACAAAGTCTAGAGCAAAAGATTTGAATGAACAAACAACAGGATTTTTTTTTAATCTGTATGAAAAATTACTGATAGAAAACGATTTGATAAATGAGCCTGATCGAATTTTTAATCTGGATGAAGCAGGTTTGTCAACTGATTCCAGGTCATCCAAAGTATTTTTGAAAAAAAACCAACGCACAGCATATTTAAAATCTGCTGATTGTGGAAAAGCAACATACACAGTTCTATTTTGTGTTTCCGCAACAGGAGTATACTGCCCACCATTTGTTGTGTACAAAGGTCAACATCTTTATGAATCTTGGACAGTTGGTGGGCCTCCTGGAACCTTGTATGGAGTCAGCGAATCAGGCTGGATGCAAGATTCCTTATTCGAATCATGGATGGCATTCTTTGTAAATTATGTTAAAAAAATGAAGAAACCTGTGCTCCTCACATATGATGGCCATGGGAGCCATTTAACATATAACACTGCAAAGCTCGCTATGGATAATGAAATTATTATTTTCTGCCTTCCACCAAACTGTAGTCATGCTCTGCAACCACTTGATGTCGGTGTATTTTCACCAATGAAAAAAGTGTGGAGAGACATCCTTAAGAACTGGTATTGGGAAAGCAGACTACAAAATGTTACCAAAGCGTCCTTTCCATTTTTGATGAAGAAAATGTTTGAGAAGATGAAGCCGCAAAATGCAGTAAGTGGTTTTAAAGGAACTGGCTTGTATCCTTTAAATAAGAATGCAATTAGTCACCGTATCATAATCACTGAAAAAAAATGACCCAGAACAAATCCCAGGAAGTAGTAAAGAAAACATACAAGAAAGTGAATATATTTCCTTAACTCGCCCCTAAAAGATTTGAAAAAAGCTATATTGCATACACTTTCACCCCCTCCATCAGCAAATACTGTTCTAGCAATGGCAAACTCAACAAGAAAAAGGAAAAGAGTTCAAAATAAGTGTGGTGAAGTTTTGACAACTGAATCAGTTTTAGAAAGACTGGCTGCAGAAGAATCAGATCGTAAATTTAAATCTGAAAAACGAAAGGTACTAAAAAAGCCTATTGATAAAATGAAGATTAATGAAAAAGAAAAGCCTCTAGACATGAAAGAAATAAAGCAAGGTTCATGGGTAGAAGTTGAGTATAAATGCAAACGCCAAAATTCGAAATTCATAGGTCAAGTCATTGATATTGATGAATTTTACCATGTAAAATATCTTACTAAATCTAAAATAGGTAATTATTACACATTCCCTGAAATTGATGATGACGATTATGTCGAACACAGCAGCATTTGTCGTCAACTGAACGAACCAAACTTTGACAATCGAGGACATTATTTTTTTAGTTGAATTATGTACACTTTTTTAATAAATATATTCAATAATAAGTAAAATAAGTATATTATTTCATACAGAGTAATAACAATTAATTTATTACTTGAATTTGTCATTTTTTAGCTCTACCACCACTTTTCCCTACCATGGGGGAAAGTGGTGGTGTATATACTAGCCTAATTAAATATATTACTGTAAACATATCACACAGTTAAAAATAAAAATTCTGCAATAATTTTATTCTAAAATGTTCAAATGTAAGTATTTTCAATAAAAATATTTTAGACAAAAACTTTAATATCTTTAATTTTAAGCTTTGTTTCAAAAGTGCCTGATTTTACCACCACTTTCCCCCACCTGACCCTATTGTCTCAAACGCTCGAAAACTTCCTTGACATGAAGGAGATGTTCTTGGATTGTGGACGAGGCAATCAAAATATCGTCAATGTAGACAAAACAGAAGTTTAACCCTTGCAGAACCTGGTCAACAAAACGCTGCATCGTCTGTGCAGCATTTCTCAACCCAAAAGTCATGAAATTAAATTCGAAAAGTCCAAATGGGGTGATGATGGCAGTTTTTGCAATGTCTTCCTTACGCATGGGCACTTGATGGTAAGCTCGGCGGAGATCAAGCGTTGTGAAGACAGTTTTTCCGTGTAAATTAGTAGAAAAATCGTGTAAATGGCGAATGGGATACTTGTCAGGAAGTGTATTGGCGTTTAACGCACGGTAGTCTCCACATGGTCGCCAAGAACAATCCGATTTTTTTACCATGTGCAATGGGCTTGACCAGCAACTTTTGGATGGACTACATATTCCTTGTTGTACTAGGTAATTAAATTCTGCTTTTGCCGCTTCCAATTTATCAGCAGATAGTCTTCTCGCCTTTGCAACCACTGATCGACCCTTTGTTTCAATGACATGACTGACATTATGAGGTATAGTCTTTTTTTCTAGTTTTCTCTCCTCGAAAATGTCTTGGTATTCACTAAGTAAAGAATGAAATTCCGCAGACGTTTTCAACACAGTTATTTTAGGCGTTGATTCATAAGAAATTTTTCCGCGAAATGCTACATTAGTTAGCTTATCAATTAACGACTTGGATTTTAGATCCACTAAAATGTCATAATGTGATAAAAAATCAGCTCCAAGAATGGGTCGTGATACAACAGCAATAGTAAATGTCCAGGGAAAGATGCGACGCAGTCCAATATCAAGATTCAATTTTCGTGTTCCATAAACTGGAATTTGAGAACCATTAGCAGCAACGAGTTTCAAGATGGACGGAGTCTTATTGCGTTCATTCTGAGAAGGTGGCAAAACGGAAATATCAGCGCCAGTGTCTACTAATAATTTAAGACCTAATGTCCTATCAATAACTATAAGGCGACAATTTGCATGGCCGTTGGCGTTCGCCGCCAGTAACGCATGGCCGTCTAGTTTCCCTGCTTGAAACTGCAGGGTTGGGTACATTTGTTAGCTCTTTCCCGAAAACGATAATGGTACCAGCAAAGTCTATTTTTGCTTGTGGAGCGAGTACGGTGTTTATTCATATTTTTATCAGGGCTTCTACCTCGGAAACGCAACACTTTATCAAGTTTTTTATTTAATTCACACACTTGAGCTTGTAGCGATTCAATAGTATTTGAATAATCGCCATCGTTTGGCACTTTTTGTTTCGTTTCTGAACTAGCAGTGAAGATTTCGTTTGAAAAAGTAACATCAGCAATCTTATCTGCCATTATTGCTAATTTATTAAGAGTATCTGATAAAGTACTCAAAAATAGCTTGCATTTGTGTGGGAAGTCTTTGAAGCCATAATGATTTTAGCAATGCGTCGCCAACACGATCACCAGCCAAATTTTGCATTTGTCGCAGCAATGCAGACGGTCGTCTATCACCTAATGCGATATCTTGTAAGAGTTTTTTTAAACGACGTTCTTCAGAAATACTGAATATTTCAATCAATCTTTGCTTTAAAGAATCATACATGTTTGTAACTGGAGGTGAAGTGATAATGTCACTGACCTGCGATAAAATGTCCGTCTCGATTGAAGCGACGATCATATGATATTTTGTGTTATCTTGAGTAATTCCAGAAGTGATAAACTGAGATTCAACCTGTGAAAACCATATTGCAGGATTTTCTTTCCAAAATTGGGGAACTTTAACAGCTACACGCGAAAGTTCTGGCATTGCAGGCTCCGTTTTAGAACTGTTTCTATTTTCGCCATCCATCACGTCCGGGTCACCAGTTTAGCAGATATATAAGTCTATGTAATTGAAACTAATGCCTTAAGTAAATGAAATAAGGAGAGTAAAAACTTAACAACTTTAATATAACATTTAACAAGTAAATAACATTCGTGGAAATATTAGAACACAATTATAGACAAAGATCGCTGACGTTTTTCTCCCGTAGAACACCAAAGCTAAACTATATCTTCTTTTCACAGAAAACTAAACTGAAACATTTTTTAGTTGCCAGATCACGAAAGTTCAAAGGTAGTGCCGCCACAAAGCTCTATAAAATTTGAAGTTCAGTTGTATTACAGTCATTTTTTAACAACACAAAACATGCATTTTATAAATAACAAAATGGCATATCTATTTTGAATGTCTAACCCCAAGCAACAGCTTTGATATAGTTCTACTGCAAGTTTGATAAAAAATATAGCAATATATTTACTCAAAACTATTATTTAAGGATGCTTAAATACCTTAAAATTTATCCAATCTTATCATTGTTTCAGCAGATGGCATTTCGAACTTTATTTGTTGTTATTTTTTCAAAGAAATATTTCTATCTATTAACAGCATGTTCTGTAAACCGAAATTAATGTAAGTAAGCATAATTTATTTAGATATAAGCATACACATTTGCTTAGAAAATTAAGGATAACACAAAACCAAATTCAAAATAAATATGAAAATAGTTACTCTTTAAAAAAATAAAAAAAAAGCAACACAAAATATCCTTTATTTTCGTGTTCTATAAATTTTCTTTGTTTTTAAATTGGACAGTTCATTTATAGTTATCATTAAATAATTAGAGTTGTAATTTTTAGTTTTTTTTTTTTTTTTCCTTTCATTGTCCTGGAAGAAGTAGGTTCGTCCTGGACGAAATTTCTGTCCTTCCTTATACTTTATTTATTCAGATTAAAATTATTTCTTAAACCTTTTTAAAAATTAAACAATAGCATAGTAAAATTTTATATACCAATGTTTAATTATTTTTGTAAATTTTCAAGTAAATTATTTAAACAAAATAAATTAAAAATATTTCAATTATTGGAAAAAAGTTTACAAGTAGTAATACGACAAGCCAGTGTATTGTTGGCCACTCTCTGCTTAAAGGGATACTTATTATAGTTATTTCTGCGCAAATGTCCCTGTACACGGAGTAGTACTGAAAATATCAAAACGTAGGCCATTTTCAATCTATTTAACAAGTTGTTTTTATCTTTATCAAAACTGAAAAGACAGACTTGCAAAGATAAGTTGACACAAATGAAAGTAGAATCTACGCTCTTTAGTATGACCTCCCTCAGGGGTCTGTCCAGGTCTAAATTTACTACCATTTAGCAGTACCTTCACAAATTCAACTTAAGGAAAAACTGATGCTTTTAAAAAAGCAAGTTCTAAGATTCTCCTCCCCGCCTCTTAAAATTTTGTATCCCCGTAAAAAACTATAATTCCAGGGTTAAATCCGACATGCCAATAGGTAGCATCTGTTTAGTCAGATTGTGCGGTATGGTAGCCTAACCAGTCTCTTACGCCATATTATAGCAATTTTTTTTTCGCAGAGTTTTTATTTTTAAAATTAAATGAGGGGCTCCTTCGGTAAACTTTACAGAAAGTTTAAATTTGAACATTATTCTAAACATTCGAAGATTGTTCTAAATTTATTCCAACAGACCTTTATTTTTTTATGAAACATTTTGTGGCTCTGTGGGAAATAGCCTCATAATGAAAATAACTTTTAATGCAAGTTCTGTTAAATGCATGTTTTTTTTTTTTTTTTTTAAATTAAAGTTGAAATTTAACAATGGCCAATGAGTTTTATGGACTTTTAAATTAAGATACAATTTTAAGCCCAAAATTTTACAATAGCAAAATTATTTTTGAATATATGGGTAAAAATTTACCAGTCATAAATGATTTTTATTTGTAGCGACAATTTTTGAAAATATCTTTACTTTACCTTATTTTTGTGTTGATTTTTGAATATAATTTTTAATTTCGCAAATTATGTCTAAATTTTCACAAAATAGGTACCACTCATACAAAAACCTCTCATAAAAACCTAGACAGATCCCTGCGCCTATTAGTGCAACCCTTCCATTATAATGACCACTACATGAAGTCCTACTTTCTATCTCATAGATGCACAGTTATTTTAACACCCATTAGAAAGACCAAACTGAAAGGTTCATTTCATTATAGTGATCAAATTTTGTTTCATCATTTTTTTAAGTCCCAGAAAATCACTCCAAAAACAGGTGTAAGACATTATTGTGCTTTTAAAACTAACATTTTTCCACTGATAACAAGTAATTCAATAACAAGTCTCAAGAAAACTGTTGAAACCATTATTTCTTTTGAAATTACCGCTCATTACGCACGTGACACATTAAATTCTCTATGAATGGAGAAAGAGTGACAGGACGACCTATTCTAAACCTATGAGGTCCTGGGAAAAGTATGGTTAAAAACAAATTGTGAAACATGGATTATTTATCCTTATTAAGAATTTGAAGTGTATATTGCTATGCCATTTAAAAATCAAAGTTTCCTGTATAATCATAACCTTTTAAATTTTCTTTAGGGTTCAATATATTCATCAATCATATTATTTTAGTTTGAAAATTGTATTCATTTTTTTTTTGAAGATATCAAAATTAATCATTAAAAATAATAAAAAAATTAATAACATTAAAAAATATCAACACTTCATGACATATCATCCAGCTCTATTGTAGTTTCCTATAAAATATTCTGCCATGAGAATTAAAATAAAAAAAGATATCTAATTTTAATAAAATCACTAAATAATTAGCTATATTACCAGAAGTTTTATCTTCTAATTTAATAAAACATTTCTTTCCTTTTGATACTATACGCATTCTACCAGTCCAGGCAGGACTATCCAACTTCCAATCAGCAGCTCTAAAAGATAAAACTTTCTGTTTAAAAATAATTGGTGGGATTAACTTCGGATAAAAGACTATTTTTAAACTATTATATTATAACATATCTAATGTACCCAAAAATTCATGTGTAATTCTATAAACCATAATTTTCTATAAGTACCATTAACTGTACAATCTCTAAAGCAAATCAAAATAATTAAATTTGTAGAATTTTATTTTTGATGCTCTAGATAATTTCAATTGTTTTCAATAAATAATAAATACAAAATTAGAGATAGTGCTTTAAAAAATTTGTATTCAAAAATTATTTAAAAAAATTAAAAATGATCTGTTCTTTATATACATAGCCATGTTTAGTAGGAAAGTTTAATGATATTTGAAATTATCTCTCTAATACGATATTCCTTATAATGCAAAACCTTACATGTCTGCATTATAAAGATCTTTGACTGTATATCATAAAATAACAAACAGAAAATAAACTCAGTAAGACTTATTAATAGCACATAATTAACTTAAATCTTATGCATTATTAATCAAAGTACTATGTTCAATGTAACTGCTATGTTTTAGATTTTCAAATCCATGACTTTTCATGACTAATTCCAAGAATTTTTCATGACTTAACAAAGTTATTATTTTCTCAGACAAAAACACAATAAACTTAAAAAAGCATTATAACGACATTAATTGAAATTATAGGTATAACCAAAACTGTTATACTCTGCATCTTCATATTTATAGATTTTAAACTAAAAAAACAGAGTTAAGAAAAAATTGAAGCAAGAAAATAGATGAAAAAAATACAAATGCAAAATGTTTTTTTCTTTTTTTCTGCAGAATTATATTCTAAAGATGCTTTTCTTGTTCATCCGAAAGGAAAGAAATACTAGTAATTTTTTGCTCTCATTTTCGAATAAAAAAATTCACCAATGGCTGGCTTGCTTCAGCTAGAATTTTAAATTCATAAAACAAAAAATAAATAAAACTCTGAAATCACAGAAATTTAAAACATAATTCACTCTAGAAATGTGATTCTTTCATTTTTTGAAAGTACACCATAATTTTAAAAGAGCATGATAAAAACATTTTATATTTTAATAAAATATGACTGTGAGTGGGATTTTGTAACAAATTCAGGTATTCGGAACACAGTGCTGTGTGTGTGTGTGGGGGGGGGGGGAAATATCCTTTTTAAAAATTAGATTTTTTGGCAACTTAAATCCATGACTTTCCATGAGTTTTCTAGAAAAAAAATCACAGAAAACAACCAACTATAAGAGCTTTTCTGCTAAATGAGGGCTTTTCTCTGAAGCTTTTTGGGCAAACCTCTACCTGTTTTATTATAAAAATGTGCAAGTTTAAAATCAATTTGCCACCTGGGCTTTTTGTGATTGGTGAATCAAATTACATTGCCAAAATCCTTGTCAATCCAAAAAATTTTTAAAGAAGAAATATCTGAAATAACAAATCTGGGACAACCATAACAAACTTTAGTTTTTAAGAAACTCTGAAAATGCATTCTATCATTAAAAGTTTTATAAAAGTAACATTAATAACAAATAGCAAGAATGGCATTAAAAAATTTTCCAAACTGTAAATAGAAAGCTCATTGAAACTTAATTTTAAATTTATATATTCACTATTAACAAAACCAACACCATATAATAAACACAAAACTACTTATTTAGGAATATTTCCATTCTGGCATCTAAGCCAAAATAATTGCCAAGCTTTGGAGACTTATGGGCCTGCAAGCAGGGATATTTTCATATTGTGATCAGTGACAGAATAATTGCCAAGTGTTGGCAACTTCCGGATAACAGCTGGCAAGAAACTAAAAAAAAGAATCACAGAAAGGGACCCACTCGAAGGGTATAACGCGTAACCAAATTTTAAACGAAGGGTAATGAAATATAACTTCTAACCACATATTATAGTTAATTTTAAACTAAACCACATTTTTTATTGTTGTAAAGTTAAAATACTGCGCAATCAAATAAGAATAAAGATACAGCGCCTCACAATTGAATGCAGTTTACATAGTGTTCAGCAAATCCCCTATTATTTAAAATTAGTGCATTAGGATATTTCCATGCCATGATCTACACCGAACATGAACTACACTCCAAATGGATTTTAAATTTGCAATTTTAAACTCGACGGGGAAGGGGGTTTCTATGAGTTATACCTGTCTAGTTGGTCTCCTGTTTTTTTTTTAAGTTTCTCGTGAGTCGTTTTACAGAAGTTTCAAAAGACTTGGCTATTATTCTGCCACAGATCACGATACGGAAATCTTCTCTGCATTGGAAATACCACATGAAATAAACATCAAGAAAGACACAGTCGGATGTAAGAAAATAGAGGCTAAATAAGACAATGTATATTTACCTTTATTTATGTATTAGGTATTATATATTTACCTTTATTTATGTATTAGGTATTATATATTTACCTTTATTTATTATATTCACTTTTATTGCCTTTTAAAATTGCTTAATTACATTTTAATAAAAAAAACTTACCTATAGCCACGATTTGTCGCTCTTGGTGGGATTTGAAAAACAAAAACTTCATTTTTTACCAATAATACTGTTTCGTATTCTTCCATTCTATGAAATACAGAAACAAGCTACCGATCAAGCATATGAATGCAAATAGACTAAACACTAAACAGGTGTTATATATTTCCTTTCTTCAAATTTTACAATTTTTAACTACATAACATTTTCTTTTGTGAAAATAAAATACAAACAACATGTAACATGAAAAGTTACGTCCCTCAACTAATAGTTTCTGAATCTAAATTCTAAATTTCGTACGGTTTATATATATTGAATTTGTGCAGTTATAAAAGTTTGCAAGTAGACTTGTTTTATATCGGAAAGAAATGTTCTTTACGAACAAAAAACGGACAAAATGTTCTTTACGAAGGTATTCAGCGAAAGGGGTTTAGCTGTTTCTTGGCCAAAGAATAAGTGAGAAGGCCTTTTCATTTCCCTTCTAACCTTCAGTAAGAGTTCGTCCCGAATAGAGAGGGTTCGCACTGTCTTGAATGCCAGCCGTTTGAACCCTAAACTTTGGCGATCAGCTTGGATGGCGACCTTGGATGCCCGATTTTTGAGCGTTGAGTGAAAATGGCGATAATGTTTGAGCTCGAGTTATGTAACGAATACGCTAGGTAATACATATTTTTAACAGTAAATATGCATTTAAGAAATTGCTGGGTACTGAACATTAGTATTGCACCGTTTGCTGAATTATTTTAAAATGGCTTGGATATTTCTACTTGCTAGCCATATATTGCACTACTGAAATCAGTTATTTTGCATCCATCTATAGTTTCCTCTCATATTATTAACGAAAGCATTTTTCAGAGCCATTTTCTAGATTTGATTGCGAGGGATTCTATATTTTGTCATCATGAAAGTTTTAATTACAGGTAATTCTTATTAATTAAAGATTTATAATATAAGTGTATGTTTTAGAAGATTAATAATATGTGTATGTTTTATGTTTATATTAAAAAAATATCACATGAGATTTTGTTAATATTAATAGATTATATTAGATTTCCTAAGAATACAATGCTTTAGAATTTAAATTGCATTGTTTGTTTTTCTTTATGTGTAAAATGTATGTATTTTTGAAAATCATTAACCAAAAACGAAATTTTTCTTTTATCAGTTTTTCCCTGTTTCCTTAGTTAGATTTGTCTAAAATATGCAACACAGTTTAGTAATGAAATTTCTTAAATTTGAATGAGTTGATTTATGTTTATTTCAGTGACTTAATACAGACGTATCTTCTTTTTCTGGAAAATATATTGCTAGTTAAATTTCCTTTTGATAGGAAGCTTTTGTATTGAATTTTCTTCAAAACAGTGGAGAGTTGCTAGAGCATATTCAAAATAGTTTTGTTTCAATTTTATTATAAACTTAATAAATTCAAAATATGAATCTGAAAAGAAACGGAAAAATTCTTATTTTGCATTTTAGTTAATATTTATCATTTTCGTTCACAATTACTGCTTTTATTATTCTTTTAGGTTGTTTAAACTATTGAATAAATTATGAGCATGCATACTATAATAAAAACATTTTATTTTATATGTATCACATTTATGTGCAAAACAATTTGTACATATAATTTTTTATTTTATTTTAAATACATAATAAAATTATGATAATTCATTGGAATATAATTCATATTAACAAACTAATTATGATTTAAATTAACTTCATTTAGATTTTAATTTAAAATTAAATTTTTCATTTACTACAAACTACTTATATTTTTTTTATATCCGCAATTTTTATTTTCTCAAAATTCCAAGATTTTTGACAGTTAATGTTGAAGTCAAAAACTTCTATGTAAACCAAACCTTGCTTATTTCTTCTGTCCCCTTAACTCTTTTTACTAGGTGATTCCATGTTGATGTATTTAGCTGATTTTTTAAATGTTAAACCTTATTGAGATATATTGATGTTGTCACACAGCCTCCAATCAATGTGGACAGATGAAGTACAATGTTGGAAGATGTGTAAGGACAATATGATGTAGTCTTAATTCGTGTTTGTAAGTTGAAACGTAATTTGTTTAAACATATTCGATGATTATGTATTTAAACTGTTTGTATCTTGTGTAACTATTTTAATTCAGAGACATTTTTTATTTTATTTTTTACAGACAGTTATGCTATTAAATAATATTTTTAATTTTATTTCATATATTTATCTCTGAAATAAAGATGCTAATGATGTGCAGCTAGGTACAATGCCCAACTTTAAAACACTGGCTTTTGCAGTTAACAAATTTCTCTCGCTGAAAGATCAAAGCAGCCACCAACATTTTGTTAAATTTGAAGATGACACTATTAAACAATGAAAGCTTTGTGCATTGTACCTGGCTTGATCTTCTATGAATTAATTTTATCTGCGGATAATTTATTAGCAAAGATGGCATCCATTTAAATTGCCAGGGCAATATTCAGTCTTTGAAGAATGCATGGTAAAGTTGCTAAAAGGAAAGTATATGTATACACGACTTTATGTTTACTCATATATATGCCAGATATTAACACCCTTTTCAACTCCTTTTTTATGTTTTGATTTTTAAGTGAAGGAGCACTAAATCCCCAAATATGAGTTAGAGTGGGGCTTCCACCTTAAAGTGTAGCAAAACTACTCTGAAGGTGCCGCAAGTATGCCTAGAAAGTGATGAATGCGCCAGGTTTAAAAATTTACAAGTGTTTTTTCATATATATCTAATGGCATGTGTGCATGCTTTCTAACACTTTTCCAGTAATTAAAAATGTTATCTAAAAATGTATACTTTTGTGTTGAATGTCTCTCTTTCACTCTGTTACTCAAGATGATTCAAAATAATGTATGCAATCCTTTTTAGATTTACAATTTGAAAAGCTGTGCTTTTAGTTATATACTTAACCATTGATTGAAATCTTCACAAGGTATCTTAATTGCAATACTTATTTGAAGCATGTTCTCCTAGCTTTTGCCTGGATGATATATGAAATTATTCTTTAATTATTTAATATAGTTTGTTTTTAATCTAAAAATTTAATTAGTATTCACATTGCAGTTTGTTCTTCTACTGATGATTCATATTTGTCCCGGGGAATAGTCTCACAGCATTGTCTGCTTAAAGCTTTTCTGTGAGATATGTTTACCAGGACTTGATGTTTCTACAATGATTAATGCAGATTCTCATTTACTTCGAAGAATATCTCTGTGCCATAACAAGATTACATTTCAGTCATTGATTTTATATGTAGGGTGACCTGGGGTAATTCATGATCACTCTGTTTCTGGGGTAAGTAATGATCGCCTAAGTTTCATTTTTTTTTTTTTTTTTTTATAACCGTCGTTGAACAGCCGACCCAATTTCATGGGTTTACGACTACTAATGTTCAACTCCGTAGCCTTGTAATTTTTAACCAATCCAGAAGACAAGGAAACTCCTGGATCAGTACCTCCAGAGGTATTGATTTGTTATGGGAACATGGAGGACTTTGAGACTCGACAGATTTAACGTGCACCAGTCACCATTTACTATACGGGGAGTCTTCGGCCGGCGAGGATCGAACCCACGACCTCTTGGATATGGGCCCAGCGCCCTACCGACCAGGCTATCCCGGCCTCCCTAAGTTTCATTTAAAAATTTGAGACATGGACAAGAATGCTTGTACACTTTACTAAAGTATAACTACTGTCATGTATATTATTCTTCAGTGTGAATGCGCCTTGCAGTAGTTCTGCTCAACTCAACGATTGTTGTCTCGCGCTAGTCAGTTATTGTCCAGCCTTCAAAATTGGCGATCGAAATGGGCTGCAGGTGGCGTAGAGCAGAACTCTCTACCTATGGCAACACTTCCCATGCTTTCCCCATTTGCGTGTGGAAAGTCATAGAGGAAGGAACTACGTTAGTTTCTCTCTTGATTTTCAAATAGATTAAAATATTTTAACTTGGAAAACTTTATAGAACTGAAAACTACATTAAACTTAGTTCTAAAGAAAAGTATCACAGAAATTTAAAAAATATTTTTATTAAATAAAAAGGAGAAATATTAAGAAAGGGGAAAATATTGTAATACATTCCTATACAACTGAAAAGAGGAGGAGAGGGAAAGGAGAAGGGCTAAAGTCATGAAACCGGTCTCTCCCCAGATGGCGTATTCGAGTGTTGCGATCGCCAATAACAAGATGTAAACTTCTCCCTAATAAAATGTAAATTAAACCTTGCTTCCTGATTCCTGTATATAATAATTTGGCGACGAGGATAAAAGAATAATAATGACGGAACTCAATCAATTAATTACAACTCTTCAAGAATTTGTTCAATCAGTAAAATCAACACCAGAATCAAAACGAAGTCCAAAAGATGTCATCGCTACTCAAAATTTATCATTCGAACCGTTTGATGCCGCTGTCGAATCCTTTGATTGTTATTCTCAAAGACTTGAAAATTATTTCAAATTAAAAGGACTGTCAGCAGATGATCCAGAAACAGAAGAATTAAAGGTACTCGTACTAATAAATTGTCTCGGCTCACGACAATACCAGCTGCTTTCGAGTCTTACTGCACCGGATATTCCATCAACAAAAACATTTCAAGAACTGCTGTTGCTCTTAAAAAAAACATTTATCACCGAAACCGAATGTTCTTACCGAACAGCATAAATTTTTTTTCTAGACATCAACATCAAGGTGAGTTGATTTCTACCTTCGTTTCTTCATTAAAAGATTTAACAAAAAATGCTGAATTCAAATCTGAATGTAATTCTAATAACTGTTCTAAATCTATGTTAAACTTATTATTACGATCACAATTTATCAGAGGTTTAGCTGATGCCGATATTCGTGAAAAATTATTGTAACAAGGTGATGCTACATTTGATAAAACTATTGAAATTGCCTTAGCAATTGAAGCTGCTAAAATCGAAAATAAAGAAGTTTATAAGAGTAATTATTCTAATTCCATTAATAAAATATCAAGTTGCAATGTAAAGAAAAAATTCAACAGTAATTTTCGAATTTCCGAAAACGAAAGTAAACCTCAAAACAGAAGTAGATCAAAATCACCAATGAAAAATAAAAGTATTAACTTAAAAGAACTTGGATTAGAGGGATTATGTTTACATTGTGGAAAGACAAATCATAAAACTCAAGATTGTTTTCTTAAAAATAAATTACGATGTAAATCTTGCATGAAACGAGGTCATTTAGCTAACGTGTGTATATCAAAACAGTTCAGAAATAGATCTAGAAATCGAAATATAAATCAAATAACAGATGATTCTAATGAACTGAGTACTAACGTAAATCAAATTTATGATGTATTTTTGAACGATTTCAATCATGATGACAAAATGTATGTCCCAGTTAAATTGAATAGCATTGAACATCGCTTCGAATGCGATTCCGGAAGTAAGGTTAGCATAATAAATAATGACGAATTCAAAAAATTATGTCTGAATGTTTCGATAAAAAAAACGAATGTATCTTTTAGAAGTTATACGGGACAAATTTTTAAGCCTCTTGGTGTTGCTCAGATTAAAGTATCATATCAAAATAAATCTAGCTTTGAAGATTTGTATGTTGTTTCGATAAAGAAAAATTCTATATTAGGGCGTGATTGGATTAGAAATTTGAATATTAATTTAAATGATCTTCACATTATTTCTGCACAAAATACAAATATTAAACCCAGCATTTCTTGTACTGATTTTTCTATACAGAAAATTATTGATTCTTTTTCTGATGTGTTTGAACCTAAAATTGGTTGCATTCCTGATTATACTTGTGCACTAAAGCTAATTCCAGATGCAAAACCCATTTTTATTAAACCATGTACTTTACCGTATGCTTTAAAATCAAAAGTAGAACAAGAATTAAATAAATTAGAAGCTGAAGGTGTAATAGAAAAAATAGACGTATCAGAATGGGGTACACCCCTAGTAGTTGTCCCAAAGCATGATGGCACAGTTCGTATTTGCGCAGATTTTAAAGTTACAATCAACAATCAGCTTCAAAATGCCAGACACCCAATTCCTAGAATTGAGGATATTTTCAATAAATTACGTGATGGGAAATATTTCTGTACGCTCGATATCCACAAAGCATATTTACATTTGAAAGTCGATGAAGATAGTGCAAAATATCAGACTCTTTCTACTCATAGAGGAACATACTTAGCAAGAAGATTATTTTTCGGAATAAAAACTGCACCAAATGAATTCCATAAATTTATTGATCAATTTGTCCAAGAATTGGATGGAACTATTGCCTACTTTGATGATATTATCATCCAAGGAAAAGATAAACAAGATTGCCAGCAACGTTTAATTAAAGTATTAGAAAAGTTACGGGAACATAATTTGCATCTTAACCTTAACAAATGTAGATTTTTCGAGGAAAAAGTTCAGTATTTAGGACATGTTATCAGTTCTGCTGGACTACACAAATCACCTGATAAAATTCGAGCTATATCCGAAACACCTCGACCAAACTCCATTGATGATGTTCGTAAATTCATTGGACTTGTCATGTATTATTCTAAGTTCATTCCAGATGCTTCCAGTCTACTTCATCCACTAAACAAACTCTTATGCAAAAACGCACGTTTCCGATGGACTGCAGAATGTGAATCTGCGTTCATAAAAGCAAAATTAATTATAACCAGTGACCAGATTCTAGTGCCTTTCAATCCAGACCTTCCAGTAACATTAGCTACTGATGTCAGCCCTTTTGGACTTTCAGGAGTTCTTTCACACACTATGCCAAACGGTATAGAGCGTCCTATCGCTTTCACTTCCAGAAGTCTCACAGTTGCCGAGAAAAATTACAGTCAATTGGATCGTGAAGCTACAGCTGTGGTTTGGGCTTGCAAAAAATTTTACGATTATATTTTTGGCAGAAAATTTACGTTGATTCTCGATAACAGAGCTATTTGCGCTATCTTCCATCTAGAGAAAAGCCTTCCAGTTATGACTGCTTCAAGAATTCTTCGATATGCTCAATTTCTTTCGAGTTTCGATTACACAATTATACATAGAAAATCTGAAAAGCATACAAATGCTGATTACCTTTCAAGAAGTCCTCTTCCATTACCAGTTAATTACGTCAACTGTATTGATGAGTCACAAGCACTCCAGCAATTTATCATAAATTACATTTCAACTGAAACAATTACAGCTAAACAAATTCAAACAGAAACAGAGCTAGATCCTGATCTTAGAAAAATAAAATACGATATTGTTATTGGAAACAAGTTTGATCCCAGTATAACCATTCAAGATGGAATCCTATTTAGAGGAAATCGAGTTATCATTCCCAAATCTCTTCAACCTGAAATGCTCAAGCAACTACATTCTACACACATAGGAATTGTGAAAATGAAAGCTCTATCTCGAAACTACTGCTATTGAAAAAACATTGACACTGATATTGAAAACATGGTTAAAAGTTGCCGTGAATGCAGTGATGTAAGAAAAAATCCAGCGAAAGCACCTCTTCACATATGGGAAACACCGGAGAAAAATTGGCAACGGGTGCATATAGATTATGCCGGACCCTTCATGGAGCATCAATTTTTAATTGTTGTGGATTCTCTTTCAAAATGGCCTGAAATTTTTGCTATGAAGACATCTCCTACATCATCAAACACAATTTATTATCTAGAAGAAATTTTTAGTCGTCATGGATTGCCTGAAATTTTAGTTTCTGATAATGCAGCAATTTTTAAGTCGGCAGAATTCCAACATTTCTGTTAGTCAAATGGTATTAAACAGCGTCTTATTGCTCCATGCTACCCAGCTACAAATGGCCAAGCAGAGCGCTATGTCCAGATATTAAAAACAAAATTAAAATGCATGAAGTATCATCCAGGCTCCCTCCATAGTAAATTATGCAAGCTACTTTTCCGATACAGAATAACACCACTTAACAATGGAAAAACTCCGTCAGAAATGTTATTTGGTAGAAACTTAAGATGTGAATTCGACTTAATCAAACCAACTAAAGGACCAAAAAATAATGCCTTGCAGAATTTAACAAAATAAGAATGCAGAAATAAGAATTTAACAAAAATTTCAAGTTAGGAAAAAGAGTACAGTCTCGCAACTATACATCATCTGCAAAATGGAAGTATGGAACTGTTGTTGAAAAACTTGGACGACTTCACTACCTCATTGAACTAGACGACGGTTATGTGATCAAGCGTCACTTTAACCAATTAAAAGCTTGTCAAGTTGAAAAATCAATAACTCCTTCTTTAAAATATTCTACGTCCAGGACAGTACACTTTTCGCTTCCAGTATCCAGCTCTACATCCACCATACCCTCCTCTCTTCCAGTATCCAGCTCTACATCCACCATACCCTCCTCTCTTCCAGTGTCCAGCTCTACATCCACCATACCCTTCTCTCTTCCAGTATCCATCTCTACATCCACCATACCCTCCTCTGTTACAGTATCTAGTCCTGTAACCCAGAGAAATCCAATGCAGCTAAGGAGATCAACTCGGCAAAAAAGACCAGTCATCAAATTAAATCTCTAATTATTCTTTATAGACTCTTAAATTTTAATAATTCATAATTAACCTTTTATTTAAGCGCCAGAGAATTGTCATGTATATTATTCTTCAGTGTGAATGCGCCTTGCAGTAGTTCTGCTCAACTCAACGATTGTTGTCCCGCGCTAGTCAGTTATTGTCCAGCCTTCAAAATAACAAGATGTAAACTTCTCTTCTCCCTAATAAAATGTAAATTAAACCTTGATTCTTGATTCCTGATTCCTGTATATAACTACATTTACTTAATAATAGTTTTTTGTTTCATCTAACAAAATAAGTGTCTTTTAAATTGCTTTCTGTATTTTTCATTTCAAAGATAGGTTTCAAAATGTGCACATTTCTGCAAAGATCCCCCTCCTTCTCTTAATAATAAATATTTTGAGTTGCTTTCTTTTACTTTGATATGAAAATAGTGTAAGCTTTTGTTTAATTGTTTCACATCTACTGTAAGCATTATAATTAATTCTAGGAAACTATATCAAATATTGCCCCCAACAGATGGGGTAATTATTGATCACTGGGGTAATTCCTGATCATTGTCATTTCTTTTTATAAATAGTATTAAAAATAGCTCATGAATAGCTAATTGTCTTTTCTTAAATAGCAATTCGTATTTATTAAATGGAACAACTATAAAATATATTAAATGTAATCACAAAATTTGTTTTTAACTGTATACAAGACAAATGTGTTCTGATATGTACCATTTCTAGCTTATCTTACTTTGCTTCTATCTTAATTTTATGTGTGTACATTGTTAGAATACTTTTTAAGTTTATAAATTAGCCTAATATAAATATGGTGAGAAATTATAAGCCTAAAAAGGATATTAATCTTCTAGAAAGCAAAATTAGGAAATTTCTTTTAATGATTGAAAATGAAAATTTCAGTGTGAGAGCTGCTGCCAGAGCTGTTGACATACCTTACTTAAGTTTACACTCTCACTCAATGAAGTTTAAAAAAAATCCAGCTAAAGTAACCCATGTGGGAACTCTTTCTTATATTCCAGCAGAACATGAGAATGAGTTGGCTGCTTGCCTAAAATGTATGGCAAGATGCAAAGATTTTTGAAAAAGTGTTAATCTTTATTCTTGCTTTTTAAATAAATCGTTTTATTAGCTGCTTAAACATATCTTTTTGGTTTATTTGTTTCATCTTGATGTCTTATTTGTTAATTACCATTGTATAATTGTTATTAAACAGCCCCTTTATTATAAAAACTGTTGATCTGTAATTACCCCAGAAATGATCAAGAGAAGGGGTAATTCCTGATCACTAAAAATTTTAAATTCTAATTAGATTTTCAAACAAAAGCAGGTAGCATAGGACTCATCTCATATAGCCTCAAACTTCCAGTAAATTGAAGTCATTTCTGGTATCGTTCAAATCAACAAAGCAGATATTTTCTTCTTTTATAATACCCAAATCTAAAAAATTAAAATTAATATTATCATCATGATTACGAAGCAAGATTAATTCTTCGGGGTAAATATTATTTAATAAAATTGTATAACCTTGAAAATTAAAGATAATTAAATCATCAATAAATCTTTAAAAAAATTTAATATTTAAGAGCATGATTTTTTTTTTCATAATAGTGCAAAAATAATTTAGCTAAGAGAGATGAAAAATTAAATCCTTGTGGTATTCCATCGATTTGAATAAAAATTCTTTTCCATTGTAAAGGTAGTTATTAAAAAGATAAAAATTAATTAGAATTTCTCAATGATCAAATCGCAATTAAGGATATTTTTAAAATCATAGTAATAATTCAAAAAGACATCCTTTAGTTTAGAAAGGGGAATGCTATTGAAAAGATCCTGGAAATCAAAAGCCGCAATAGAATTAATTTCATTATCTTTATATTCTAAACTCGGATGATTATTAGTGATAATTCAGGAAAAACCTTCTTTAATAATATTGTTAATAATTAATATTAAAGTAGTTAGATAAAATGGAAACCACTATGTACATATTTTTCTGGCATTGTGCTTGAAATTTTTAAAAGGAAAGTGAAGATAGTTAAAGTTTAGACATTTTAGTTTCGTTTCGCACTTTTCCTTCTTTTTTAGGATAGTAAAACTTTTTTTAAAAATCGTATTGTAGACTTGGAACTATTCAAAAGAATTATATATTTAATTAAAAGTTTGTATATTTAAATTAAAAATTCTTATCTTTAATTCTTGTTTGTTCATTTTATACACGTAAGTTCGAAGGTGGTTGGAACCCATCAAGTAAATTAGAAAAAGAATTACCTTTGATAATCCTAATTATTAGTATCAGATAATCATGTATTATTACAATTTTAATGGTTCGATAGGGAAACGTTAAATCTTTTATTTTAAATTACAAAATATTACGATAAAATTGTAAGTTACTTTATTTTTCTTTAAACCCATAGAAATAAGCTAAAAAATTAGTGCATACAGTAACGTGAGCAATAAAATCAAATATGAAAACGTAAACATACTTCCCCTTAATAAACACATTTTTCCTCAAATTTAGGTTTTTGATCTTCAAAATATTCCCCAGAAGCTTAGACTAGAAAACAGGTCGAAATTCTGTGCATTGCAATGATGCTCCTCCCAGGGCCGTCTTAATAACATGCAGGGCCCCCGGGCACAAAAATATTTTAGACTCCTATAACATGCTATAATGTTTAAAACTAAAAAGCTTCACATATATAAAATAAATCATTTTTAAGATAGGATTTTAACAAATTTAACACATTTTGATTACCCCAAAAACTCAACAAAAAAAAAGCATTTTTAAACTATGTATCATTTTCTAAAATAAAAATGGAGATGCTACCCAGTTGTAATCCTCAAGTAATAAAATAATTTTCAAAATCATGGAAGTTAATTAAAATAATTAAATTAAATTAAATTAAATTAAATAAGCATAAAGGTACAACAAATTAAAATAAATTCAAAAGGTATACATTATTTTGTCAAACTGTACAGTTATTAAAACATCTTTCAATGCCCAAGTACCTAAAATTTTCATTGGAACGTAGAAAAATAGATTTCGGTTCCCTGTTTTAAGTTTTCTTGTTAATAAACCATTCAAATTATTGGTGATTGCATGATAATCAATCAAAATTTGTAAGAAAAAAATGCACACTTTATATAATGGAATATATTTATTTAAAAAAATATATAAGGCAATGTTGTTTATTCTTTTAACACAATTTATAAAAAGTAAGATTCTCAAGGGCCCCTTGAGATCTTGGGGCCCCCGGGCACTGCCCAGGCGTGCCCATGCGTAAAGACGGTACTGGCTCCTCCTCTCCCAAATATATTTCCCTTAAATTTGAACTAAATAGAATATTATCTTTATGTAAAGAAACAAAAGTACAATAATAACTGAAAACACATTTAGAAAATCTGCATTAATATTAAAATGTTAAAAACACACATTAATTTCTCTTGTTCATATTTGTCACACAATTTTTGCATATTTCACAAAATAAATAAATAAATAAAATGAAGGATAAAAACTTAATGTCTAAGAAGAAATATTCTGAATTAATACAATAAATAAAAAGTGTTTTACAATAATCTTATTTTTCCAAATATAGCCAAAGCCATGGCTACTGTACTAAGGGTATTGTTAAAAAAATCCATAAAAGATATGATAAAAAATTTGCTAAAAGAATTACCTAAAAAAAATATATTATTTTGAGCGGGCATAAAATGTTTTTTAAAAGAAGGTAATGTAATATTATTATTAAATATTTTGAATAGTTCTGAGAAGTTTCTATAATTACGGTTTATTAAAACCAAATTACTACGTTAAACCTTAGTTAATAAAAATGTCGTTTCTTAAATTTTGCACTCAAGCGGCAATTCGGTGAAAATAAAAAAAAAGATGGGGATAAAATGCACGTTTACAGAAAAAATTATTCAAAATTCATATGATCATATTTAATCCAAACACATAGATCGACAAATACATAATTATTAATAAAGTAAATTTTTGCCTTAGCGGTTATTCGTTTAAACATTTAATGATGCACATTTAATGGTTAACATTTAATGATTTTTAAATTTAAATATTGTCTATGGTGATAAGTAAGTTTAAAATTTTAAGCGGTTAAAAATTTACCCAATCGAGAACCTTTACATTAAAATGCAACTTCAGTTTACAAGCAACAAATAATTAATATATAAAATAAAGGATTTAACCATCGATACTTTTTTAGACAAAGCCATTATCCGAATAAACTTGAGCTTAAGTTATTAATTTAAAATTAAAATTGTGTGTGAATAATATTTCTGTGACTTAAGAGCAACAAAAAAAATCCGTTTGAACAATTAACAGATGCGTTCCTTAATCCATTCATTCAATAAATAAATACATTAAAAAATAAAATAATTAATTAAAAATAAATAAATTGAACTTTTATGAGTGTTTGAACCTAAAATCTATCTTTTAATGAATGAAAAGAAATCTATTTCTCGGTAGTTGGCACTCTTAACTGAGCCAATGCTATGTAATTTACACAAAAATATTTACTTATTGCAATAATTTTTCAGGAAATTTGAAAAATTATGTTTTCAAATTTTAACATTTGTTTTTTTTCCCATTAAGACATTGTTTTTAATAATAATAATACAATAACGAGCATTTAATTACACAAAGTTCACTTTTTGTTACCAAAATATCATTGTGTATGTGAAATTATTTTTTTTATAAAAATAATTATATACAATATATTATAATGTAGTAAACACCCCTCTCAATCTACATATACAAAGATGCAAACTTGCTCTGCTCCGTGTAGAAAAATAATTTTTATTGAGTGTAAAAGTTATATTTAATTTATTGTATGATTCTTTGTTTATTTAATGTAAAACCATTTTCCCTTTCTACGTATAAATAATAAATAATTGAAAAAAATCATGTGAAACATAATTTTGTTCCAGGTGAGAAAGAATTATCTTAAATTCTGCTTGATTTCGTTTTTAACTACCACTCAATAAAATATTTTAAAGAAAGTGGAGCAGTTGGCATTACTAAAAAGTATATCGATCGCTACAAAATATAACGTGAAATAATAAAGTGAGCATGATGCATTGATTTCAATAAATAAGAAATGATTACTTACAATTTAATCCTTGATTATGAGAAAATCCTAGCACTTTTTAAATTACACTTATGACTGTCTTTGTTTTTCATAAAAAAAATAATAGTATTCATTGTTAAGTATTACCATTGGTTTAAGCAAGGCAGAGGCACCTACTATTTTTAGTATTTAAATGTTTTGTGACAGTGATTCCCACCACATGCGGCAAAACCTCCCTTTTTGGAAGGATTTACGCCAATTTACAACAAGGGTTCTATTTGTATATTCAACAAATTCGAACGCTGCTTTTCAAAGTGATTTTCACCCCTGATAAAATTTAAGATCTACAAGCATTTTAGGGTTTGATAATTGGGCTAAACTATACAGGGACACCCCATGGTTTACACATTTTTTTGCCCTCTGTCACCACCAAAGGGCTATCTCTGCCTGCAGCTGTTCTATTCATCCCCAGATAATTGCTCTTTTACGTCCTGGTAATGTGATATGAAGAGATGTTTATCTTGTCTTTTTGCTTGTGGTACTGGAAAAATAAAGATTTATCTGAGGATCATTGGAAGTTTTTATTCTGCATTCTGGAGAGTTTTCTAAATGATTCTTTTCAATGTTTAATTAATTTTTTTAAAATTTGTATTATTGTTTTTTAAATTTGTATTTGTATGTATGTAAAATTAATTTTTTTAAAACAAACAAAATATCAAAATATTTTGAAAAATTGAAAAAAAAGAAAGAAACGTTGGTGTTGGTTGATTTTGCGCCTTTTTCAAATAATGCGCCCATGGCGCTCGCCCTGCCTGCCATACCCTAGATACGCCACTGGGTTCGATTGAGTTGTCTAATCGGGAAGTTAAATTATCAATGACTGTAAACAGCTTTTCAAAAAGAGTGTCCTGCCGTTGGGAGAGTGCTTGCAATTTGGAATCGAATGATGTAACTTCTTCTGACAATACGCTCTTGACTATGGATTTTATATTTTCCTAATTTATGTAACGTTTTCTGTCGTTACGTGCTCAGATTTAGATATCGTCGCGTAGGTAGAGGTGTGTTGAATGGGCTTGAACTGGCGTCTAGCTTCTGAGAATGATAGGTGGTTTTTACTTTTGAATTCTAAGAATTTTGCTTCTTCCAACCGAGATGATGGGCATGTCGGGGAATCCACAGGGTGTTTACTTGCACAATTGATACAGGTTGGTTCTGTACTGACGCAGTTTGAGAAGGCATGTGTGCCATTGCAGTAAGAGCAGCTTTGATGTTTGGCGGAGCAGTTTTTAGTTGCATGGTTGAACTTAAAACATTTAGAGCACTGTCTAGGTCGGTCATAGGAAGGGGTTGGCTTCACAAGGTTGTACCAAAATTTTACTTCCGTTGGTATTGAAATGATCAAGAATTGAAATGATCAAGGGAATGATCAAGAGGGATTTCTTGTAGTAGGATTTTTGAGGTGATGTTTTCTGTTAAGATGCTAGATTGAGTTTGAACTCCCAAAATTTTGGTTAGTTTAGAGATTTCGATCGCCGTGTTCAAGTTTGCTGTTTTAATAAGAAGTTTACCATTTCTAGTGTGCATACAAGATATTATATTTCTAGGTTCTGTGACAGCTTTAGTTAGATCATCTTTAAAGTATGATAGGTTTCTTGGGGAAATAATTGTGTTCTATTGGGGTAAAAATTATTGCGTATGTAGACACTCCTCCGGCAGTAGCATATTCAAGTTGTTCAGTGACCGTATCATTAAATTCAAAATTTGTTTCAGAGGACACTTTAATATTTCGAGAGTAGTGTAGGTTTGTAGACAAATCCATCTCTTCCTCCCTCATGTTGAGGAAAGAAGGGGAAATTATTATACTTGAGAAAACTTGAAATTCGCTCACCTTGTTGTCGTCAACAGTTACTTCAGCCTGCACTAGTGGGCGGCACACAGAATAAGAAAATCAATTTACTGATATAAATAATCTGAGCTTCAGTATTCCAATGTACAAGATAGTAGTTTAATCCAATAAGTAATATTTAATCTGCTCACCTGAGATGGATGAAGACAGATGTTGGCACTAAGTATTTCAAACGAAATTTTCACTGACGAAAAAACGTCCAACACTCCGTCCACCTATTTTGAATGATGATTACTAACTGGCGTTTTTGGAGCTCTTTGCTGTTTTTTGCTTATAGTTAGCTTATTAATTATGTAGCGCAATCGCAACTTACGAATACGCTTGGGATGAAACCCCAGTGCCCGACTTAGGCCCAGGGCGGCGAAAACTTTTTTGGGGGCCCCCTCTGCTTCACTACTTTAGTAATGAAGAACTGAAATTTAGTGAAATATTTAAATTTTTCGCCTCATTACGCATGTATAGCAAGAAAATTGACTAGAGCCTAAAGTAACTATAAAGTCCCCCTCCCTCCAATGGTCAGACGAAATATCATTCTGTCCATTTTATTAATTTACTGACAATTCTATGTCCATCATTAAAAGGATATAGCACATCTGAAGAGCCAAAATTTGACAAAAATGCATTTTAAATTTATAAGTAGAAAATCCAAAACAATGATATTTAACTAATTTATTATTTTCTTTCCATTAACTGAATTAAAGAGGCATAAAACAGTCAACAATGGGACAACTGAGTGTTAACTTTGTCAACTAGCTGTGAAAATTTCATATCTTTGCTACAATACGGCGGAATTCAGCTAAATTTTCGCATTTGGGTATACTATCGCCTACGTCACAGGTTGTGTTATTCCTACTAAATTTAACCCGTGAACGGCATTTTCTGCGAGCCTGACTTCAAGCCACAAATAAACAAACGGAATGTTCGATCTTTTAAATAGCTGCTTGTCAGATTATATTGTTATTATAAAGAAAAGTTCGTTTTGTAATAATTGATTTTGTTGTTTCATCTAAGTAATTTAATGTTTTTAGTAAACATATTTAAAACTCAGTTTTTTAATTAAATTAAAAGTTTTTTTTTCTCTTCTGACAACGAGAGACATCAAACCAATTAAACTTAACGGACATCATTCTATAGAATCCATATTTTAAAAAAAATCAATGTTTTCAAATCAAATTAAATTAGCGCATGTAAAACATTAAACAACAACTACTATCTTCCATTCATTTAGTATTGCACGATAGTATATGTTATTCCTACTAAAATTTTCGAAGTGGAAGTAGTTGTGTTTTTTTTTATATTATACCCAATTACGATGGGTCAATTAAGCCTATCAGAAGCCCATATTCTTATAAGCATATCGCATTTAGCGATTTGCAAAAATGCAGGCTTTTTATTGGCCAAATTTGCTTATCGTTATTACGAAAATTTAACCGAATTCTGCCCTGGAAAGCTACGGGTTTGGGAAATATAGATTTTTTGTGTTCATTCGATAGATTAATGAAGAAGCTAAAATAAAACTGGTGGATTTTACACTGTACTGATACTATGTTAGAAAAAAGTTAATTAAAAAAACTAAATGTAAAATAAACTTTCTATCAGATTTGGGGGCTCCTCTGGTGTATGCCCATGCCTTAGTCTGGCTCTGCCAACCCCCTTCCCTTCCTCAATTGCATAGGAATGTACTACAATATTTTTCCCTTTCTTAATATCTCTCTTATTTAATTGTCAAAACTAATTTTTAAAATTTCCATGACGCCTTATTTTATAACTGTGTTTAATGTAGTTTTCGGTTGCATATATTTTCCTATTTTTAAAGTTTTTAATGTATTTCACAATCAAAACAGAAACTATCATATTACCTTCCATGACTCTCCACGCGCTAATGGTGAAAGCATGCGAAGTGTTGCCATACATAGCTTAACTTATCGATAACGATTATTTTATTGGTTTATTGGATTTACACACATTTGGAGGCCTCCCTGGTCGAGCGGTATCGCCCGACAAACGCAGTGTGAAGCGTGGAGGTGGTTGGTTTGAATCCCATCGCAACCCTATTCTTCGTGATGTCCCTCTCTAAATTGTTCTATCTGTCCTTCTACTTGACTAAGGCTTATAAGCCTGAATTGAGCAAACAAGCCTGCAAATGCAATTTCAATAAAGCACACATTTGTAGGCTTGTGTGCTCAATTTACACTTATAAACCTATGCCAAATAGTAGGACAGATTACACAATACAGAGAAGGACAGCACAAAGATACATCTAGGGTAACAGAGGGATTCGAATCCGCTACTTCCACGCTTTGCACAGCGTTAGGTAGGTGATACCGCTCGGACAGGGAGGCCCAGCAATTATTTTGTTTAACTGAATAAAGTTAAAGGATGTTGAAGAGAATATGTACTACTCACTTTTATCCTCTGTGCTTTGAGAGAGAAGACACAAATTTGGATTGTGTGCTATAAATTCTTCAATTTGACAAGGGCTTATGAGTAAGATTACCTACGTCTTCAAATATCTATGTTAGCAAAATTTCCAAAAGTATTCACCTCTTTACCCTTTTCGGTACGGTACTTTTATTGACAGAGCTGTTCAATGGGAAATATCCCTGAGGATAATCCACAGGCAACATCCCGTTTTATAGGGAGGACACATCCGCAGATCGAAATTTTTCTCAACCACATCTCCGATTCAGTATCCTTAGAATTATTGATTTGTTATGGGAACTTGGAGGACTGTAACCATGATCACTATTTTAAACACCATTCTTCTGCCGGTGGGAATAACCTACCAGCCAGGTTATCACGGCCCCTCTTTACCTCCGAAAAAATTACTTATCTTAGAAAATCCCTGTCTTAAGAATTTTAATTTGGTAAGATAAAAAGCAATTAGTTTTATTATATTTGTATAGAAATTTTACAATCAGTACTTTAGTTTCTTGAGGACGCTAGTCAACTTACAACATAAATCTACTTATCTATGAGTGATAATTAATAAATAAATTAATAGTTGTAAAAACTATATATATATATATAATAACAGGGCTACATCCCTATTATCAGTGGTGTATTTAGCTTTAATAATGCAGTCGTAAGCCATTATACACTCCAAAAAGCTTTATTAATGGTAGTAGGCTGGTATCGATAACAATTCACATCCACACTCCGCAAGGGAGGGGGTGGACAAGACTTTGGACAATTCCGGAACAGCTTATCAGGATCACAACATGATGAAAAGGACATGCGAAAAGCATTGCTCTCGCTTTTATACTAACACATTTTGGAGTAAAAAGGCACAGTCCTTACGCATTAAGGAAAATCATTTCATGCTTCCTTATATGGAAGTGAAAGGGGGAGAGATTCTAAAAATAACTCAATCGTATGTTTATCAGCCTTGAATTCCCAAAATAGAATCTCTCTACGCTTATTCTTTAACAAAGACATTTTATGAAAACGAAAGAGTTTTAATTCTTTTATTAATACAAAAGTATTATAATTTTTGTATTACATCCCCCCCAAAAAAAATTTTGGTAAGCCAAAATAAAAATAATTTAGACTCTTTTTTCCATTTTTTTTTTTTTTTTTTTGAATTTAAAAAAATTAGGTTGGTACGACTGTTCCTTTTCACTACTACAAATAACATTTTTTCAATTATCTGTAAAAAAAAAAAAAACAACTATATACAATGACAATAATAAAAACATGATAATACACTTTATCTGTTTAGGCAACTAAACAGAAAGAAAAATGAAACATATTTTTATAACTAATCTACTAAAATTTTAAAAAAAAAATTTCTAGACAACAAGTGTCTTAAATCAGAATTTAAGATTCTGTATGGTTAAAGGGGTTATTTACTTTATGAAACATAACTAAAAAAAAAATTTCACACAAAAATATACAAACTTTTTATGGAAAAGAATTCAATTTCACTATTCATGATTTAATTTCAACATTCGTGGGTTGTGATATTTCTTAAGTTTTGATACATGAACTATTTCACAATTTTGTTTACTTAAACTTTTCTTTTTATTTATTTTGTAATCAGCTTCTTGGTCATTCTTTCTTTTTCTTATTTTTCCTTTTCTTTTTACTTTTGTTATGTAATTAACTGCTTGGTCATTCTTTTTTTTTTTTTTTTTTCCTATTTTTCCTGTTCTTTTTATTTTTGTTACCCCTCACATTTTTTTTTCAAAATGTTTACTTTTATTGAAACATCTTAAACTTTTATTTTTTCAAAATGCTTACTTTTATTGAAACATCTTAAACTTTTATTTTTTTTTCACAATTTTTGACCTTAACATTATTAGAGTTCTGCTGTCTAATGTGCAAAGATAAGTTGTCATTGTTAGAATTAGCAGAGATGATCAGTCTCTTACCAAATTGAGTAACAACTGGCTCGACACAATCAATAAACAAACAAAAATCTTTGCAAGTTTGCAACCCTACTAAAGCATCTAGTAACTCAGTATCAAGTATAAAAAACTTAGCTGAGTTAACAATCTCGCGAAACTCACAAATTTTGTTAAGTGTGAAATGTCCTTTTCTTTGGGTAACATTTAAGTTTTCACATTTTTAATAGGAATATTTAGTTTTGACCAAGTCCAAAAAAGAAAAAGCATTACAATTTTCTTTTATTTTTGTTTTTTGTTTGAAAATCTGAAAAATTTTGTTTGCCGTCACAAATTTAATTGACGTTTGAAACACATTTATTTCCCTCAAAAACATTTCAAATGCATAAAAATATACTATTATATAAAAAAAATGTTTTTTTTTTTTCTTCAAACGCGCGCATTAACTTTTGTTTTCTAAAAAATCTTCGGGATTTCTCATTGAGCACTTTAACTAAATCACTTTCTTGGTCACTCGCTGCTGAATCACTACCATGGATGATGTTTCTTCCAACGTATAGGCACTAATCTTAGACATCAAACGCTTTCCTAGCTGTGACAAGCTCGAACGATGAGGTACAGGTAGTTCAAGCGATCGCGTGGTAAAATCAATCCTTCCTTCATTCTTTTTTCACTGCGGAATAGGCAACTTTCTTCTTTCGTCCCCCGGGATGAGGTTTTCGAATTTACAGGCGCTTCCTCAAAAGATTTTCGAAACACTGGTTTCCTCCACCAAGCAAATATCCTGCAAGACTTATAATAACAGGGCTACATCCCTATTATCAGTGGTGTATTTAGCTTTAATAATGCAGTCGTAAGCCATGATACACTCCAAAAAGCTTTATTAATGGTAGTAGGCTGGTATCGATAACAATTCACATCCACACTCCGCAAGGGAGGGGGTGGACAAGACTTTGGACAATTCCGGAACAGCTTATCAGGATCACAACATGATGAAAAGAACATGCGAAAAGCATTGCTCTCGCTTTTATACTAACGCATTTTGGAGTAAAAAGGCACAGTCTTTGAAATATTTGTATCCTTACGCATTAAGGAAAATCATTTCATGCTTCCTTATATGGAAGTGAAAGGGGGAGAGATTCTAAAAATAACTCAATCGTATGTTTATCAGCGTTGAATTCCTAAAATAAAATCTCTCTACGCTTATTCTTTAACAAAGACATTTTATGAAAACGAAAGAGTTTTAATTCTTTTATTAATACAAAAGTATTATAATTTTTGTATTGCATATATATATTTTTTGCAAAATGATACATCTTGGTTAGATTCTTAATGTCGCACTAGAGTTTCACTAATGAGCTATTAGCGGTGGGCTTGGTCGTGGGTCGTCCTTAATGATACACACTTCACAACCATTATTTAGGTCGAAGTTTAGAAGATAGCAACAGGTCGAAGATAGTAAGCATTCGACCTCCACACCACGCCCCATAAACTTTTTTTGCTCTAAAAAGAGTCGGGAACATTGCATTAGAGAGGAATTCGAACTATTAAGACACGATCAGAGAAATTGCTGTCCAATCACACACATAGCACTAGAAATCGAACCGCAGGGAGCATTGCATTGCATTAGGGAGACATTCAAACCACTACACATGATCAAAGAAATTGAAGTCCGAGCATACTCCCAGCGTTTAGTACAGGGAGTTAAACAGACGGGAACATTGCATTCGAATTACTAAGATTCGATCAGTGAAATTGCCGTCTTACAATATATCAAGCGTTTAGCACTGAAAGTTGAACCGCCGGAAACACTGCATTCGAAAAGAATTCGAACCGTTAAGACAAGATCAAGGAAGTTACAATGAATATTTTTTGGTCTATATCTATGTATAACATATCTATCTATACGAGGGGAGCATTACCCATTTTTATCATTTTTCCTTATTTAATTCTGTAGCAATTCTTTGATATCATTCGACTCTGATGAGTGTTACGCACGATCACACGCATGCATTAGAACTGTTGAATAGATAATTTTCGTATTATATCAACCTATGTTCAAACCAAATTTTATTAAAACCTGTCTAGTAGTTCTTGAGATAATTGATCAAACGTAAAAATTATCTTCATTTTGAACACCAATGTAGTTGTTGCTGCTTATTGCTTGCCGCCTTAAACCCCTCAACGAAGTCTGAAATATCATGTCGCATCCTCCAGTCCCAAACAGTCTCTTTCAGATTCATCAGCTTCACAGAAGCACCAAGACAATCAATGGTATAAGAGGGAGACTCGATGGTTGAGTAATAATAATTGGCATGTCTTCTCAATTTCATGCGAGTTGAAACTTTTTATGTGACCAGCACCAGACCTAAGAAAACAAGCCTCGCAGTGGACTAATCGTGAAGACACGGTTCCTAGTAGAACACCAAAGTCAAGCATCACTGTCTGCGGTCAGTAAGCAGGTGGGCGACTATTTTGACCAGCCTGTATAGGGACCAAGAGTGCGAGGTATCGGCCCTCGTTAAGCTTGTTCTACTGAAAGATGCTCGATTTAACGAGCAGGTCATCGGGTTATCAGAGAGGAGGAGCCATCCTTTTTGCAGAAGATCAAAATTGTGATGGCATGTCTTCAGACCATTCCCCAGGTTGTTTCCCAGACCGTTACCAATAGCCTATTGCGAGCCTAAAATTGGGTCAGCTGTTAAACAACGGTTATAAAATAAAATAAAATAGCCTAATATACAGCTTTAGTGTGACGTAAATAAAGTACCTAGCTAAAAAAACAAAATAGTTCAAAATGAAAAAGGTGTATGTGTGTATTTCCTTTTTTAGTTTTTCTTTATTGTTATTTTAACAATAAATATGTATATTTACTCATAAAACCAAGCTCACATAATAATTCCATCGACTGTTGAGAATTGTCGTTATAACGGGTTTATACTGTACTTGTGCCAATATATATATATATATATATATATATATACAGGGTCATTCATAAAAGATGGGCAAAACTTTAGGAAGTGATAGTACACACCCAAACAAAAAATTTTTATCAAAGAATGCATGGTCGAAAGCAAAACGCAAAACCGCTTGAGGGCGTCAAAGTTTATGTTCTTATATGAGGCAAAAACACACAAAGAGCGATGAAGTTAAGTTATAAAAGCAAATTTAATGGCATGTGATTACAATAAGTCTTCAAAACAGTGGCCGGCAGCGGCTATGCACGCAGCACAATGGCGAAAAAAAGATAGGCGAACCCAACAAGCACACGACTTTTGGGTTAGTGAAGGGACAATGTCAACTCACCAAAAGTGCCATTACGGCGGGCTTTTCATTGCCGTATCGGTTCCGTTAATAAAGTGAAATCTGGGCCAAAATGAGGGCCAGTGCATGGCATTTCAGGTAAACTTCTGGCAATCGTTAAAGGACCGGAACTACTTTGTTGCCTCTGGATTGCTTTGCCATTTTTGCCTGTTAAATACCGGGAAATTTTTCTTATTTCACAGAATAAAGAGAAAATTGCCGTAAAGGCTTTTATTGTACCTTTACGATGTCTTTTTTGCTCTTTTATCAAAAGCTGAATCCGTTCACTGGCATACGTCATTGCCTCGCTTGCCGTTAAGGCACCTTAACTGTAGGCTGATTAGAAAACGTCTATGCCGTTTTTGCCCATATCGCACCTTTATTTCAGGTGTTTAGGCGAACTTCTTTGCCTTATTTGCCGGTGTACCACCCTTAACTCAACTCACACTTGGTTCAATAGAAAACTTTAATGCCGTCCTTGCCGGTATCACACCTTTATGTTAGGTGTCTCGGCAATTTTTTTGTCACTTACTTGCTTTTATTAGAACTCTCCTTAGCTTTAAATTTCAAAGACTTTTTTCTGAACGTTGTTGATAACAATTCTTATTTAGGGAACATAAATTGTTTTCTCTTACTCTGCTGATATCAGGTATAGTAATTTATTGTATTTTAACTTTTTATATTGTAATAAAACAATAACTGCCATTACATGCAAAAAAATTTTATGCTAATATAAAAAGGAAAATGGTGGAAAAAATTGTTTAATTTATAATAAATTATCATCCAAAGAATCTTCTTACATAATAAAATAGATTTCTTTTTTATTTCATTTTAATCAATTATAAATGCAATAACTTAAATGTAGAAGCATATAAAAACATTGTGTGTTTAATTGAGTGTTCACATTTTTTACACATTATGAAGTAAAATTAAATAAAAAAAATTTTTCTAAGATAACACATATTGCGACTTAATGTATAAGTTATGAAAAAAATTGAAAATAATGCATTATGCATAAGTTATGAAAAAATATTAAACCTACAATTAGCTTTTCTTTATAGAAACAAACCCACAACCCACTCATTATTTTTCTATTCAATATCATTCATATTCAATAATAGATAAACAAGATATATCAAATATTTTTTTTAAAAAAAATACTGGGTACCTGTAAATAGCACATCAATTTCTATAATTTTAAATAAATAAAGCAAGAATTTTCACAAGAATACAATGCTTAAAATCTATATATATATTTCTCTTACACGGCACTAAAAAAAAGCCACATTACAACTCCCCGAATGGCAACGTTAGAAAATCGACCAATGATTGCATCTAAAAATGTCACATGCCAAATCTAGCTGACGTGGCTCAACATATAGCGCTTTTGAAAACGGAAACAATAACCAGAGTGAGCATAATCAGGTTGTTCAATTCAGCTACGGCAAAAATAAAAATAAACAACTTAAAAAATACAAATGCTGTTGCCAGCCATAGAATTTTTTGAAAGTTAACTTAGCAACATAAATCAAAATGACATATAAGCGCAACTAGATCAAAATTATGATACCTGAGCGCTTGACGTAACAAATCCTTCAATTCTAAAAGTGTTGTATCGCCAAATGCCCAAATTAACAATTGTGTTTTTAAAGAAATTCTCTCTATAAAGTATACAAAAGCTAGACGTTAAGAACGTATCCAATGAGCTAGCAAAGCGAGCATTGGATATCGAAGCAATCCGAAATGAACTGCGAAAGCAGTTCCGGGGGTTGGCAAGCGCCAGCGAGCAGGGGGCGAAGCCTCCTAGTTTAAAATAAAACATGACATTAAGAAAAAAGTATTATTTTATTTTATATAACAAATCAAAATACAAACAAATACATAAAAACTGTACAATAACTTCTTACAATAACTGCACAATAATAAGCATCCAACTCCAGAATGAACCTAGTTTTCCTGCAAAAAATTAAGCAATTTATTTTACTATAGATATATAAAATAATATGTACAGAAACAAAAGATCTAATTAATTTCTGACTCATTTTAATTCTGGGTTAGGTTATACTATCAATTAATAATAAGTTATACTATCAATTAATCCTAGAATTTAATAAAGTTATTCAAACCAACTGTTTTTTTTTTTTTTTTTTACTAGCACGCATTTATTGTCACAAAAATAAATAAATAAATTTTAACTGATTGTAACAAAAGATACTAAAGAAAGATAATAGCACTAAATGAATATTCCAGTTTGTATTAAAACTAAGTATTATTTTTATAAAATTCCATAGTACTTTGTAATATTTATTGCAAATGTGTGAAATAGCGGATTTATTTGCATGGAAAAAATTGCAGCATCAAATATTGAAACAACCATGAATAATATCCTATGAATTAATAAAACAACATGGCTAAAATTTCTCTTTATAAGTATTATGAGACAATTAATTAATTTAAAAATAGGGAGAACTATGATTGACTTTAAAGTGGTGACCAAAGTTAAAAGTGGTGACCAAACTTCTTTACTTTAATCTCATCTGTTATAAACTATTCACTTTTAAAATGCTTCCATAAGTTAGAACTGCATTTTGTTACTACAGATCAATCCATTTAATAATTGAGCATAAAAATGTTTTTTAAATAAAGAATTTGATAGCAAAGCCTTAATATTTCTTAAATTAGAAAGAATACATTCTCACCAAAATAGTTTGTAGCTATTAATATGTTATGTATTGTTAATATATTTAATATTTAAACAAAATTTTAATTTTTCATGATTAAGAACTTTAAATTAATATGTGAAAATATTTAAAGTTTATATAAAATTAAATTATTTCATTAAAAGAAATTTTAACCTCAATGAAATAAACAAACTAAAGGTTTTTAAAAATGTAAAAAATACATAAGAAAAAATTTTAAGATACTACTTTTAAAAATCTAAAAACATGTGATTTTATTAAAATTTCTATCAATTAAAAGAATATATGATCCTTCAAAGTTATACTCCATTAAGTATTAATTAACTTAAAATGATATTATACAAATTATTATCGAAGAAATTATTAAAATATGCAATAAAAAGGAATGATTTTGTAAATTTGTAATGAATTTACAAAAAGGATTCCACTAACTAAAGAATATAAATTTTATGCCATCAAGGTAGGTTGGTTTAAACGAAATGGTTCTTTAAAATATTTAATTATTTTTTAATTCATAAAAATTTGAATAGTTCCAGATGGAAAAACATTACATTTTCTCATAAAAATTTTCTGGGAATGGGAAGGGTTAATGGGAATGGATTTTTTTAAAAATAAATATAAATAAATGATTTTTAAATGTTTAGATATTGTAGCTTTTCTGCAAATGTATCTATGAAAATAAATTTATGTGGTGAAATATTCTAAAAATGCTTAATGCAACAAATAACATCACCAAATTACTTTTCTGATCACTAAAGATAAAATTAGTTAAATAATGTGATTATTGAACAAAATAAAATAAAAAGCCACAACATTTTATCTTATTAAAATGTTGTTGTTATTATTATCTTGTTTCAATCAAAAGCATAAATAGAAATAAAGTTCTTGCATAAAATTTATCAGTGTAAACTAATTTGCATTGTATTATGATTTTACTCATTTTTTTTTTTTAATATTTTCAAAATAATATATGTAATATAAATATATTATGACAGTACATAGCACTTAATAACAGCTATGTAATAATTTTTAAATTTATTTTAATAATAAATTTTTAATTTTTATTATTTAAAAATTATGAAAAGAAATTTACTTTAAAATAACATGTAAGCTATGATAAAATCAAATCATTTGACTTAAAAAAAAAATTTCCCTACTGACAAATACAAGTAATTCTAGTATAGGCATAATTTTTAAAAAACAAGCTAAAACTTTTCTAAAAAGTAAAAAATTTAGGCGGCTAGACAGCTAAAATTTTAGGAAAGTACTTTTGAAAATCAATACAGGTATTTTGATTTAAAAAAATGTTTAGATTTAAAAAAAATATATTTCCTTTATTTCTTTATAAAAAGTTTCCTTTAAAATTATAAACAATCATTTATTAATAATCTTGAAATATTTCAATATTGCAAATTATTGTAGGAGAAATTATTAAAAATGCAGTTTTACATATAGAATATAAAGTAGATTTTCTAATTTTGCTATGAATTTATAAAATGGATGCTACTGAGTAAAAATGTAGTTTTAAAATGTTACCTTCTTTTCTGTTGATGACCATTCTAGTTTTTCCATCAGTTTTCATCATTCTAGTTCCCACACTGTCTAGTCAGAATTTCCGGACTTTTCATGATAGAAAGAAAAATAATTAAAATATGAACATGGAAAAGACAGTTAAAAATCAACAAAATAAAAACATTAAATTGAAAAAAAAAAAAAAAAAAATTGCTTCAAACTCATTTCTATACAATCTATCTGACAATAAGTTTAATGTTTACTAGCTATCTTGTACATGCGCAATGCTTATCGTAAATTATTATTAACTACTGAAGATCTTGCTTCTAAAATAATTACCATAGACAAATACTATAAAATATAGTTCAGAATTGAAATGGAAAAATTAGATTATTTAATTTAGAATTAGGTAAAATTATATAAGTTATGATAAAATTAAATAATTTGACTAAAAAAATGTTTTCCCTCTAATAAATATAAATAATTCTAGTATTTTTAAAATTTTCATTTTAGTTTAGTATGTGTTAGTATGTTTGTTAGTCTAGTATGTGGTCAATTTTTTAAAAAGTCAAAAATAAACTCACAAATTTTTTAGGAAAGTACTTTTGCTACTCAAAAATAAGTATTTTGATTAAAAAATTTTAATGATTTAAAAAAATATTTTCTTTAAAATTATAAACAATTATTTACTATTAATCATAAAATATTTCAATAATTTTAACTGATTGTAACAAAAGGTAATAATAGCACTAAATGAATATTCCAGTTTGTAATAAAACTAAGTATTATTTTTATAAAATTCCATATAACTTTGTAATATCTATTGCAAATGTGTGAAATAGCGGACTTATTTGCACGGAAGAATTGCAGTATCAAATATTAAAACAACTATGAATAATATCCTATGAATTAATAAAACAACATGGCTAAAATTTCTCTTTATAGTATTATGAGACAATTAATTAATTTAAAAATAGAGAGAACTATGACTTTAAAAAAGTTAAGAGTGATGACCAAACTTCTTTACTTTAATTTCATCTGTTATAAACTATTAACTTTCAAAATGCTTCCATATGTTAGAACTGCATTTTGTAACTACAGATCAATCCATTTAATAATTGAGCATAAAAATGTTTTTTAAATAAAGAATTTGATAGCAAAGCTTTAATATTTCTTAAATTCGAAAGAATACATTCTCACCAAAATAGTTTGTAGCTATTAATATGTTATGTATTTTTAATATATTTAATATTTAAACAAAATTTAAATTTTTCATGATTAAGAACTTTAAATTAATATGTGAAAATATTTAAAGTTTATATAAAATTAAATTATTTTATTAAAAGAAATTTTAACCCCAATGAAATAAGGAAACTAAAGGTTTTTAAAAATATAAAAAATACATAAGAAAAAATTTTAAGATACTACTTTTAAAAATCTAAAAACATGTGATTTTATTAAAATTTCTATGAATTAAAAGAATATATGATCCTTCAAAATTATACTCCATTAAGTATTAATTACCTAAAAATGATATTATACAAATTATTATAGAAGAAATTATTAAAATATGCAATAAAAAGGAATGATTTTCTAAATTTGTAATGAATTTACAAAAAGGATTCCTCTAACTAAAGAATATAAATTTTATGCCATCAAGGTAAGTTGGTTTAAACGAAATGGTTCTTTAAAATATTTAATTTTTTTTTAATACATAAAAATTTGAATAGTTCCAGATGGAAAAACATTACATTTTCTCATAAAAATTTTTTGGGAATGGGAAGGGTTAATGGGAATGGATTTTTTTAAAAATAAATATGAAAAAATGATTTTTGAATGTTTAGATATCGTAGCTTTTCTGCAAATGTATCTATGAAAATAAATTTATGTGGTGAAATATTCTAAAAATGCTTAATGCAACAAATAGCATCACCAAATTACTTTTCTGATCACTAAAGATAAAATTAGTTAAATAATGTGATTATTGAACAAAATAAAATAAAAAGCCACAACAACATTTTATCTTATTAAAATGTTGTTATTATTATTATCTTGTTTCAATCAAAAGCATAAATGGAAATAAAGTTCTTGTATAAAATTTCTCGGTGTAAACTAATTTGCATTGTATTATGATTTTACTCATTTTTTTTTTAATATTTTCAAAATAATATATGTAACATAAATATATTATGACAGTACATAGCACTAAATAACAGCTATGTAATAATTTTTAAATTTATTTTAATAATAAATTTTTAATTTTTATTATTTAAAAATTATGAAAAGAAATTTACTTTAAAATAACATGTAAGCTATGATAAAATCAAATCATTTGACTTAAAAAAAATTTCCCTACTGACAAATACAAGTAATTCTAGTATAGGCATAAATTTTAAAAAACAAGCTAAAACTTTTCTAAAAAGTCAAAAATTTAGGCGGCTAGAAAGCTAAAATTTTAGGAAAGTACTTTTGAAAATCAATACAGGTATTTTGATTTTAAAAAATTTTTAGATTAAAAAAATATATATTTCCTTTATTTCTTTATAAAAATTTTCCTTTAAAATTATAAACAACAAATTATTAATAATCTTAAAATATTTCAATATTGCAAATTATTGTAGGAGAAATTATTAAAAATGCAGTTTTACATATAGAATATAAAGTAGATTTTCTAATTTTGCTATGAAATTATAAAATGGATGCTACTGAGTTAAAATGTAGTTTTGAAATGTTACCTTCTTTTCTGTTGATGACCATTCTAGTTTTTCCATCAGTTTTCATCATTCTAGTTCCCACACTCTCTAGTCAGAATTTCCGGACTTTTCATGATAGAAAGAAAAATAATTAAAATATGAACATGGAAAAGACAGTTAAAAATCAACAAAATAAAAACATTAAATTGAAAAAAAAAAAAAAAAAAAAAAAAAAAAACTGCTTCAAACTCATTTCTATACAATCTATCTGACAATAAGTTTAATGTTTACCAGCTATCTTGTACACGCGCAATGCTTATCGTAAATTATTATTAACTACTAAAGATCTTGCTTCTAAAATAATTACCATAGACAAATATTATAAAATATAGTTCAGAATTGAAATGGAGAAATTAGATTATTTAATTTAGAATTAGGTAAAATTATATAAGTTATGATAAAATTAAATAATTTGACTAAAAAAATGTTTTCCCTCTAATAAATATAAATAATTTTAGTAGTATTTTTAAAATTTTTAATTTAGTATGTGTATAGTATGTTTGTTAGTCTAGTATGTGGTCAATTTTTAAAAAAGTCAAAAATAAACTCACAAATATTTTAGGAAAGTACTTTTGCCAATCAAAAATAAGTATTTTGATTAAAAAATTTTAATGATTTAAAAAAATATTTTCTTTAAAATTATAAACAATTATTTACTATTAATCATAAAATATTTCAATAATACAAAGAATTAATACACAAGTGGGCGACCTTTGTACTAAAATACAAACTACGGCAAACAACGTTAATTAAAATAATTAATTATTAATACTTAATTTATTTAATTAATTACTTAAAAAATAAAGAAGCATTTGATTTAAAAAACTAAAATAATGATTTTTCTATTGTTAGGATTAATGGAACTTGTAATTCATTTTAAAACTAAAATAGTAACTTACATGCTAATCATACGGAGAAACAATCTTGCAGAATATACCGATTATAAAATAAAGAAAATAAATATACTAAATAAAGAAAATATACTAAATAAAGAAAATAAAACTATTTGAATTTGTGATATAAATATATCATTAGCTAAATAAATAGAAATATAACATGAGCTAAAGAATAAAAGTTACGTACTTGTCCTGATGTGGAAGGAGCATTCTTGCAAAACCTCTTTCCTCTTTTGAAGCTGGGGACCATTTTTACATGCTTTATCCCTTTTTTTTCCCAAATTTCTTGGCGACCATTGAATCATTTGGCCGGTCCGACCACCTGGTTAAAGATAATATTTCTTAGAATCGAGATGGGGGGTTAAAACGCTAAGTGTTCACTATCCCCTCTCTTTTTCCCTTAACTTGAGGGAATCCAAACAAGGTCACGAATGTGTAGTTAAACGATTCTTTTTAAAAAGAACGTGTCCTGTGATTTCAGGCAGTAGGATGCCTTCAAATTAAGATCAATATTTATTTTTAAATTATTAAAAACAATTTCTGGGTTATAAAGGAAAAATAAATTAAGTGACCAAAACTTTTAGTCAACCACCAACAATAAACGAACTCACGAAATTAAATAGTTGTATTAAGTCAAAAAACTTATTTGTGTGCTTTTTTTAGAAAAACTTTTATACTTATATTGGAAATAATGCTTGCATAAATGTTTTGATTTGCTTTGCAGAAAATTAAAATCTCGTTTCTCTATAAGATAAAAATGTATTATTAATATATATTATTAACTCTTTCTGTTAAGGAATTGTTCCATACGAAAATTTGAAAAAAGAAAACAGGGAGTCTCTGCCTCCCCCCTCCCGCTTGCTCCGATACCTGCGTAATTGCTTCTATTTAATCCTTGTTTTATTTTTTCTTCCCTTAAAGAGCAATATTTTTAACTGAAACACAGAACATTTTGCTTTTAAAATGTACAAATGTAGTAGCGTTATGTAAGAATATTTCATTAAAATGCTAATCGTAACGAAATCGGGGACTACCTAAATTTTAAAATAATCATCTGCACTCTTTAAAGAAAATTAATCCTAAGGAATACAGATTGTGTACTACAACAATAAAACAAGAAAAATTGCTGAGAAATTATTTTATTTGTTGACGAGAATTTTAACAGATCAAACTGAGAACACTTTTTATCGTTAATTATTTATCGTTATTAACTTTTTTAATCGTTATTAACTTTTTATCGTCTTTACTTTTAAAAATGTCATTATAACTGTTAAGATTTATATCTAGCAACATGCAAATTCCTTTCTCTCTCTTTCGCTATTGTTAATTGACAACTTCTTCAGCGCGGGCTTACAAAATTAAAAAATGAAGATATCTTGACGAAAAAATGAATTTTCTACAAAAATGATAAACAGTCAATATTTAAAATATACCTGAAAAAAATCCCGAATGAACACTTAAATGAGCAATAACTTTCAAACAAACTGGAATTCAAAAGAAAATTCGTTTAAAGTTTACATATAAAGATGGCTCTTTCAGCCCATCGAATTTTAACTGCATAATTAATTACATTTAAGTGGACAATACGACGAAAAAAATTCAGTAAAATTATCGAACTGTAGGGTAATGACATTTTTGGAAAAAAAATTTTTTTTGAATAATAAAATAAAAATGTATCCTGTATTTAAACCATTTATTTGATTAATTTTCTATTCAAATATTAAGGGTTTACCAGAAATTCTGGTTTTCAAAATTATAGTTTTTATTGCCAGTAAAAAATACAAAACTGAACAGTTAATTTTACTAAATAAAGGCTTATAAGAAAGAAATGCTTTTAGCTAACATGATTATTTACCATATTATACCAAAATTTTACAAACATTATAACATTTTATTTTATTGTTAACCTAAAACATTACCAAAACACTTTGGTAAAAATTACCGAGTTTTTATGTGTTTCCATAGAGCTAGAATAATGGTAAATTTTGCAATATTTTGGTAGTTTCGATCATATTTTTTCTCAGCTTACAGATCATCAAAAAAATTTTTTTTTCTTACAAGTATAAGAGTTAATAATACTTAAACTTATCGAATGTTAAATTTTCTCTGTATTTTTTTCTATAAACCATAGTAATTTCAAATTTTTAAATCTTGTTGTTTTTGTTAGTAAAACAAAATTTCAATTCTGTAGAGGAATTTTTGTGTCGATTAGAGTTGCTCATTCGATATTTTTTAACACCAAGTGTAAGAGTTAATAATTCTCAAACAAATCATCGATTATACATTTTCTTTATTCCATCGTAATCCCTGTACATTTCTCTACAGTCTTTTGTAATTTGGTGTTTCTATAAATCTGATAGTATTTGCTCTACAAAACAAAAGACAGATAATAAAACATAGATTGAAGTTGGCAATGCCAATGGTGCATACGGTCTTAATTTAAACACCTAAAGTAGAGGCGTTGGTCAAGCCCTTAGGATTTTTTAATTTAGAGAGAAACGTATGGTATTGTAACGTATTATTACTTCTTTACTCAAAGAATTAAAGAGTTTTCCTCCCTAAGCATTGCCCGTTTATAATTTTTTCTATATAAATTAATAATTAAATAAAAACAGAGTACATTAAATATTTTTTCCTTCTGAACATTTTTAACAAGTTATATTACTAATCAAATAAGACCTTGATATTAAATAAAAAAATATTTTTTAAAAAATTATAGTTTATTTGCGTATTTATTTTTTATTTACTTTTGTAATTTCCCACATACGGTTGAAAGATTTTTGTTAGATACATTAGGAATAGAATTTTGATCTGTAAAAGATTTTTACTGTGTATTGCTTTTCGCAATCTACGAAATATGAGTATTTTGCGTTTTTCTGTTATATTTTTGCTTATTTATTTTTTTAGAAAAAAAAAATAAACAGTTTAATGAAGAGCTTATTACGATTAATTGAAAACAAAATTGGTTTTATGAAAATGTTAAATAATAATAATCGTCAGCAATATAAGGAAAGAAATAGAAACTGAAATTGATGTTAGTGGAGATCGATTCAAAACATAAAAAATAGAAACAAAATATTGGAAAAGTCTAAAGTTCCTCAAGAACTCTGACCGTGACCCCTCTGACTCCCAACAGGGTGGGATGTCAGAAAAGCATAACCGGACATCGTTAACTTCTCAATTTACCATACACTAGAGAAATCTAGCATTCGTGTGTGGCAAGGGTCTGCACTATTTATTCTAGTAGTAGAAAAATGAAAGAAACATAACAATACAAAATAATAAAACAAACATTCAATTATTTTCAAAGGTCATTTGCAAAAATGTTTCCTATACATGCATTAAAAACATTGTTTTTTCTCACAAGGAATTTTGGGTTAACAACTTTTAAAATTGGGCTTTGTTTTAAATCTTAGGAAATGATAGCAGAAATATGGGTAAAATATGAAAATAACGGTAAGAGTACCGAAAATTTATCTGTTTATATAATTATTATACTTTTATTTAGGTACATTATATTAATTTGTTAATTAAAACAAAATAAAAAGGATAGCTGGATTTGAATACGAAATAACTGTGCTTAAAAAATTACGCTCAGAAAGACAGAATGTGCGACACAATAAGAAAAATTAATAAATTAGAAGTAATTTTTTCTTAATAACAGATGGTGTTGGAAACAATTCTTATTTCTCTTTATTCTACATATACAGTCGAACCCCGCTATAGTGAACCGTCTGCGGACTCAATAATGTGTCCACTATAACCGATGGTTCACTATATCCAAATTCTTTGAAGAATATTTTTTGCATAAGACAGTTGAATGATTGAAAATTGGGTTTGCAATTTTACATAAGTTATATAAAAAATTATTAATTAATTAACAGATTATAAAGCAAAAATCGATGAAAAAAGTACTTACATCGCTAAATATTAGTTTTAATTTCACTTTTTATGAAAAAAAATTGTGATTTTTGATTGAACACAATTTGATTTTAAACAGAGTTCATAAATTTTCTTATCTACAATGTGCAAAGAATGCAAGATTTTTTGATCTACATTTTTTGTAGAAAAAAATATCTATATAATATAAATAGGCTGTCCATCTTCAATAAGCTTTGCAATTTTAACTTTGTCCTCTATCGAAATCGCTTTTCTCTTTAGAGAATTTGCCATTTTCACTGCTTTTGAAATAAAAATCTTGTCTCAAATAGATAATGTAAGAATATGAAGAGAGAAGCTGTAAAATGAGTTAAATTGTTCCCCTTCTTGATTGCTGAGGGGTGATTTGTATGGTTTGAACAGATAAGAAAATTCCAAAAATTCAGCAGGTGGCCAAGTTAACTAGTTATAGAGCAAGCTTGGGGAAAAGAGACAAAGTGAGGCTTGTCAGGGGAGAGTAAGATAAATGATCTGTTTGACGTTTATTACAGTATAGTTAAAAGTGATAAGCATAAAGGTGTGAAATATGTCACATTTTATAGGAATGCATTCATTATCAGTCCCAACACCTACAAGTTTAAAGATGGAGGACTGAAAAAGATATTTAAAGAAATGAAATTTGAGTCCACTATAACCGAGTTTCTAAGTTCTAAGCTGTTCACTATAAGCGTTAAAAATAACAATATTTAAATAGGAGTACGGACGGGACTGCTAAAAAAGTTCACTACATCCGAGTGTTCACTATATCCCAGGTTCACTATAGCGGGGCTCGACTGTATTTTCAAATGCCGATATGAAATGTCGAAGTTTTATATTTGGCAACACCTAATCTTTTTCTAAAATAAACTCAGTGGCGCGACAGCCCATAGAGGGCCAAGGCTTACTGTGTCCATCTCAGTTTTCTTGACCTTGGGCTCTGGGGAGTATGAGCAGATGTTCCGGCCAGGTGGTCACCCCAACGCGAAACCCCCAGTGTTTAGTTCCCAAGCATGCTTGGTACTTATTTATCGACCCACTGAAGGGATGAAAGGCTGAATTAACCTTGCCCGGCCCGAGGATCGAACCCAGGACCTGTGGCATGTTAGCGCGAAGCGCTACCACAATCTTTTTCTATATAATATTTTTTCTTTATTTTTTTCTATTTTTGATATTAAGTCAAGAGGGATATTATGAAAATCGCGTAAATGATAAATTTTTCTGCAACAATCGATAAATATTTATTAGTTCAAGAAAAAATGAAAAAGAACCTTTTAAATTGTAATAACTTTCAAACAAATAAGAATTTCTAAAAGGAAAAAAATACTCTATGTTACGTTTATAAACAAATTTGGCTCTTTCCGCATACCAAATTTAACTTCTACAGCTGAATTTTTGCGGCCATAGAGCGGCCCACATGTTATTTTTATAACTAGTTTAACAGTAAAAAAAATCTTGAATTAACTATCGAATTATTTTTTAATTCCATTGTAATCTCCGTTCAATTTCCTACATATCTTCGTAATTTGAAGTTTCTAAATCTTACAGTGTTTGACGAAATGTAACGTTAAGTTGAAAACCCCAACACAGTGGCGGCGTCAGTGACCCTCTCAATTTTTTGACAGAGAAGGAAATTTATTAATATATCCTCGGTTCATGTTAATTTAACAATGCAGTTTATTTTTCCAACTTCATATAAAAGGAAATTTTTAGGTTTGGTCAGTGGTAATGTTATTATTCTAGGTTTTTATACGTTCACACTTTTCGATTAGACCAACTTAATCGATTAGATTAACTTCAACACTATTATCTTAAGTAAAGAATTCTAAGAGTCGTGAAAAAAATCATGATAACATAAGCATTAATAAAAAAGCATCTCGAAATGATATAATAAAAAATGAAGAAGATAATTCTTTAAATTCTTGGAACTGATTATTTTACAGACTGAGTTTTTTCTCTTTATTTTCACCAGAGTGTATTTTTAATAGTTTTACATTAAATTACTTTAAAGCAATTTTATATTCTTTTTATAGTTAACTTATACATAACTATTGTTCTCCTTTTCGACAGCAATTTTTATATAAATATTAATACTGGAGAAAGAAAATAATTTTGTATTGTTCTACGAAACGTATATTGGTTGGAATTAGAAACCAATTTAGCCCATTGGCTGACAAAATGACAAAAATCAAATTAGACACCTTTTGTAATTTATGACGACCTTATTAAAAATTAGTCCAAGAAAAAAAATGAGCAATGGGTATCCAGTGATCAGAATAATGCAATCACAATTCTCTTACGTTATTAAACAAATAGAATTCTTTAACTTTCATTAATCTTTTTATTAACGAACAAAATTGTAATTGTACAGTATATTTTTTCTCTTAATTAACACATAACTTTTTTTTTAATTTTTCATTTTAATTATCTTTTTTTTTGATTAACTTTTTCAAATCAACCTTTCAATAAAATTTTATATAAGTAATATCTGATATATAGCAACTTATTCTTAGTTTATTTACAGTTAAATATAATAAATTCGCAATTATAGTTGGAATGACAAAATTTAACAAATACGACATAGTTAAGTATAATTTTTACTCTATTAAAAATTTTGATATGCATATTTTTTGTGGAATATTTATTTTGAAGAACTTGTAATTCAACATTACGTTGAGTAATTTTCGCCGAGTAATTCTTTTGCCTTATTGACCTATTAATTCTTTATTTGACTTAGCTCAAATAAATTCCCCCCAATTTAGAACAGTCCAGTGAACATATCTTAATAGAAAATTAAAGGAATTAAGCTTCCTACTTAGAATTTTAACACTTTAATCTTTACACTACTATAATAAACCTTAAATGAAAATATTATTTCGAATTATTTTCGTAAGAACCGAAACAAAGTTTAATCACTGTCCTTTTTTCACACATGGGGGTTTCTCTCCCAGGAGCGACCCATCATAATAATTAATTCCTCGAATTAGTGCTGTTTTTAAGAGTTCTTGATAAAATTATTATAATTTGAATTATTATTAGGAATGATTGCACTAAAATTAGTAGTTTGTAATGCAAACACTTTTGTACGTGGTAAGAACTAGCGATTATTTACTGCATAATATATTAAATGTAAAGTCAATATCAAAAAGAGAATTATAAGAATTTTAATGGTCAATTTTATGCAATAGAATTTCAGGAATAAAAAGGAGTTTGTAAGTGTATTTGTGTGCCCTAGCCCTTCATGAAAATATAATATTTGTTGGTAAAAGAAGTAAAGACCTTTATTTTAGAATTAAGAAATTGAAGTTTGCTTTGAGGGGGACGAGTAGGTGATGGAATGTAGCTGTTTCAGCTTGACGACAGTGAGCAGAAACTTTGGTTGGAGAGTTGTGTCTGGGGGGGGGGAGTATTGCCTCCCACATTGAAATAATGATACTCCCCGTAGTGTCCTCGACTCTTTCTCTGGACAAAAGCGTTATGTTATTCTGCGTAAATTGGCGTGATTCTGAAAGATTAAAAGCAAAGCAACCCTACTAAAGTCTTCACTTAATATTTTCTGCCATCTATCAGAAGGACTCGAAAAGACGTCTAAAATGAAAAATAAAAAAACAGCGCCCTCTATGTATTGCATTCAAAACAATAAATATTTTTTTTTTGTATGGAAATAAACTATTTTAAAAATAAATATAATGCTGCATGAAAAAAATATTTTTGTTATGCAAATAAAAAATAAATATATTGAACATTTTGAAAGTATAATTTTTATTTATATTCTGTATTATAAGTTTAAAAAAATTTTTTAATTTGCTTAATATTTTGAAGTTTAATTAATAAAAATATCCAAATGTATTTTTATTATCTAAAAACATATTTTTAAGAATAAAATTTCTTAAACAATTATTATTTTCAAATATTGTTTAGAAGTTTAGAAAAAAATTATTTACTTTATTAGACTAGACATTTTCTATATCCAATCAGAAAATTTAAACACAATTTTTTAAAATTCAAAATTCTTAAAGCCTTTTAAACTATTTTGAATCCTGTTTTGAAGCAGTAAGTGATTAAACTAAGATATTAAGCGTAAGATAAACATTAAAATAAAAGAATAAAAAAAACAATTTATTTAAATAAAAAGTTTATTTTAAATGGTATACATTCATTATTACAAAATACTTAAATTGTAATAAAAGTTAGTAAATTAATGTAATAAAAAAGCATATTTCATTAAAAATCCTTGCTCTAAATTCAAGATATTTATAATTTCAAGGAGGATTTAAGCAATTTACAATATTTTTTTCTATTTATTTTCTATAAATAGATTTTTTTATTTACATGAATTTTGAACTTACCGATTCAGTTTTGTTTTAAAGAAGGTTTAAAAAAGAAATCATAGTCTGGAAAAAATTTATGTTAATTTCATTTGGGGCTTAAAGTAATAATTTTTAAGCGACCAAAACATAACCAATGGGAAAAGTTTCCATATCGCTTCTTCCTAAAATGCCAAAATACAAACTATAACGGACCTTTAGCCTTTTACTGCTATCATATAAAATTACTACTAGATTTTTTTTTTACCATGAATTATAAAAATGATAGTTTTTTTGCTGAATCCTTTAACGTTAAAAATAAATGTGTCCCTTATTCAATAAAAAAAAATAATATTAAGTCTTCAATAAGAAAAAGTCTTCATTAAGTATTCAATTCAATAAATCTTTCTTGAGTACACGTTTAGTACAATAAATTTAACAGAATTTTATAATAAACAATCGAAAAAATGAAAACTTTTTCTCAATGAACAAAGGAATTGTTCTAGTTATAAGTATTAATATGTATTCTTATTTTTAAGGGAATATGTATTAAATTTTTCTGGAAAGTAAGAATATATTATATTTCAAGTTAAAAATTATACTTCAGAAAATGATTTCAAAAAGAAAAAAAAAAAAAATAAATAATTATTTATTTAAAAATTTTAATAAAATTTAAAATGATTATTTTTTAATAAAATTATTATTTTTAAATATAATAGGTAATGCCGCAGAAAGTATATTTAGATTATAGTAAAATAATAAAATTCTAGTTTTTAATATTCTATGTGAAAAATTAGCAATTTTCAAAGAATAATAAAAGTTGCTATTTTCCTCTCGAAAAATACGATTAATGTTTTATGGATTTTTTTCCTTTCTCTCCTGATTTTTTTCAAATTTTTTAGTTAAAAGCACATTTTTTACCAACTCTCCATCTATTCATTATTAATCTATTGTAACATTACAATTAATTAACGGTATACAATAAAGGTCCTGTAACTAATTAAGTGTAAGAGGCCAAACAACGGTATACAATAAAGGTCCTGTAACTAATTAAGTGTAAGAGGCCAAACAACGGTTTTATTTTTCGGGCCTGTATAAGTGAAGAGTTATTCCGCCTCTTCCTGAAATGCCTCAAAACAAACGATAAAGGACCCTATTGTACTTGCCTTTTGCCGTTATCCTACCTAGAATGCCAGCTTACGGCCTTACGTTTGCCGTGAGGTGTGTGTTTACTGGGAATATTCTGAAACACACCAGGCATATCACGAACTTTCCCAGCAGCGGCTGAAAGCTTGGCGACAAGTTCTTCTGCAGATTCAATGGGAGTCTCATACATAAGAGCCTTCAGCTGTCCCCACAAAAAGAAATCGAGACATGAAAGATCTGGCAAGCACGGTAGCCAAGCTATAGGATCACCTCGCCCAATCCATTGGTTTGGAAAGGTTACGTCCAGATAGTTTCGCACTTCTCGTCAGTACCGTCTTTACGTATGGGCACAACCGGGCAGTGCCCGGGGGCCCTGGGCGCTCAGGGGGCCCTTGTGAATTTTATTCTTTATAGATTATATTAGAAAAAAAAACTCCTGATAAATAAATTTAAAAATTATAAATTTAAAAAAAAAAAAAAAAAAACATTATGAAAGAATTCCTTCATTACACACTTTAAAGGGCATGCTTTTCTTTTCTTTCTACAAATAGTGATTGATTACAGTGAAAACACCATCAGTTAGAATGGCTTATAATCATTACAACTTAAAAAGACGCCCGAAGTTCTACATTTCCATGAAATTTTTAGGTGATCAACTTACATTTCCTTTTCAGTTTGCCCCTGTCTTTCATACATTGTCCTCGCTCCTAGGGAATCCCTTTTGGCGAGTAATCGGAGAAATAAAACCATTTATTATACGAGTCCAAGAGGCTATTTATATGATAGCGTAACAAATTGAAAAGAACTTTGTTCTGCCAGCTTCCTGTCTCCAAACCATTGTTTTCTTGTAGAAGGATTCTTTCCCCTAAGGGAATGAATTTTGTAACTTCACCCATTCTATACCCCTTTGCAAGTTAAAAAAAAGAAATTCCTTATCTTAATCATCTAAATTTTTGACAAGGCGAAATTGATGTTCATTCGCTGTGGACGTTTAAAGAAAAGGGGGATAATTTCAAGAAAATTCTTTTGGCAAGGCATGTTTTCAAATCGTTAACGAGCTTTTAAGTTAAAAGAACATTCTCATCCTTCTTTAAGCATAAATTTAAAAGAAAAAAAACAGTAATTTTAATTTTCTTTAGCGTTTTCGTTTTGTGATTTTTTTTTAATTGTATAATTCAAACACTTTATTATTTGTTTAGACTTTTAATAATTATAATTTTATGTCATTAACTGGCTAGGCTGAGAAGAAAACTCCATTTTCGCAGATCAACATATTTATAGTATATATATATTGCGCTCATCCATTTTCGGGCCCATCCAAGGTAACTAATAAATTAGACGCGCTTCAGTATTGCAGTAAGAACGTGCCATAAGATATCACTTTATTTATGCTTCTGTTTTCATATCTTGTAATCTGGCAATCTTATTACGAAAATATTTTAAATCATTCTTGAAAGATTCCGGTACGCGTAAGTTCGTTTTAATTCGCTATGCAGATTTCCTTTCGTGTACTGTTCTCTAATCTCTTTTCATTTTTTCTGGTTTTTGCTTGATATATTTGTTTATTTTTTACTTAATGTGTTCTAATTTCGTTTCAATTTTTTTGAGTGCTCCTCACACTATTGTATTAATATATTTTGCTTTGGCTATATTGATACAATATTAGAAAGCACTCTTTTTTGCGGATATAATCGTGTGAGCTGATGATGAGATAATATATCTTTTCTTTATTTTGCTTTTCGTATTATACTAGTATATATATTATATATATATATATATATATATATATCGTATTATACTAGTATATATGTTTTCCAGATTATTTTTTGTGTGCATATTTTCTCAATATTTTAGCTTTATATATATATGTGTGTGTGTGTGTTTTAATAGGTTCAAAAGTAAATTATAAATACTGCTTTCGAATAGTAAATATTTTTTGTACTTATTATTTTAATTGCTCACGTTGGTTGAATGAGTACAGGGTGACATAAAATTTAATTTAATGTAACTTATTTAATATATTATGTAATATTATCGAAACAAAACTTTGTAAATACAGTTTAAACAACCCGTGTTTTATAAAATAATTTAATGAAAAAATTAACTTTTTGCTCTTTATTTTAATTTGATTGTTAAAGTGAATCCGCATTATTATAAACAAATATAAGTATGTAATTTTTAAATATTTAACCGTCTTAGCGTTTTTGAAAAATATATATGTAAAATAAATTAATGTGAGCAAGTCTTAAGTCATACTGTCTCTAAAAAACTTGACTAATGCTAAAAAGATCATTAACAATTCTGTTTAATTTTTCAAATTAGTTAAATAAATCAAATATTTATTTTTTTAAAACATATTAACGATGACTTCTTGATAACAATTCTTGAAGTTTATTTTTCAATTAAGTTTTAATTTTTATTTGCAACAGTATAAATAAATTTGCATCATATAGATAATTTTTTTTTTGCCATTGCATTATTTTAAAATTAAATTTTTATATAAAAATAGTTTTATTTTATTTTATAACAGTCGTTGAACAGCCGACCCAATTTTTGGGTTTACGACTACTAATGTTCATCCACGTAGCCTTGTAATTTTGAACCAAATCCAGAAGACATGGGAACTCTTGGATAAAGTATTGCGAGAAATTTTGCCTTCGTGGAGGACTTTTGCGTGAAACTAACCCTCATTTGCGTTACATGGAGAGGAAGACCACGAGAACCTCCCACGGTTAGCCTGACAGCAATGAAAGCATCTGATGTGCATTGAAAGTGATGTGTTAATGACTATCAAATTTGACGAAATAATCAAAGAATTTGAGGATAAAAAAGTTCGCAAAATTTGTTTAAAATAATAATTAAAGATTTTTATTTGGCTAGGGGGTTATATCTTTAACTTTGTTCATTTAGTTATTGCGATTACCTTTTGTTTTTTTGAAAATTATTTTGAATGTGAAGATTACGGCTGGTTACCATCTCAAATTTTTTAAAACTATAAATATCTTAAAAATGCTTTATTGTATGTGTATTAAAATTTCAGAGAATTCAAAATGTGTTCAAATTTGTCAAAATTATTACATGTTTTAAAAATGTTTAATTTCATATTTAATGCTTGTGAAGTTTTTATACCTCGATCTTAAGCAGTAAGACATGTTAAAAGGGCCCAAACCATTTATATGCCCAGGGGCCCTTCATGCTATTAAGACCCTGCTTCTCGTACGTAATGAGCTGGTGCTACTTTCTGCTGGAACTAAATGCATCGTTTGCATCAAAGTTTCCAAATGAGCCAGTACCTTTGCGTTTTGTTTTCGACCATGCATTCTTTGATAAAAATTGTTTGCTTGGGTGTGTACTATCACTTCCTAAAATTTTGCCCATTTTTTATGAATCACCCTGTATATATTTTAAATAGTGAGAAATAAAATATTTGACATTTTTTGCAGATTGTTCAATCTTTTAGAGAATCAGTTTGATTATTTTACGTTATTTTAATTCTGGCACCTGCTCTTTTAAAACATTTATTACAAATCACATTTAATTGAAATATTTTTTCATAGGCAAGAAACAACTAAACATAGTTTTTTCTTTAAAAAAAGTAGTTCAAATATCATTTTTGAATATAAAAAAGAATCGATTCTTTTAGTTATAATTAACAGAGTTAATTATAACTAAGTTCTTGTGAAGCAAAATAAAAATGCATGACATTTTTTTTGTCATAGGTAAAAATTATTTAAAAAAAAAAATAAATAAAACTTTTGGGTCAGTAAAAATTTGAGCTGTCTGCATTAGAACATGACTGTTTAAGATGTTCCTACTGCTACAAGATTTGTGTATATTAATATTAAAATAAATTTATGATATTAGCATAACACTATGCATGTTACACTATTATGCTGGCATACACTTTTATTCTATTATAATAAAGTTCTGATATTAGCATAATTGATTTTAATAAAATTAACGAATACCATAATTTATATCTAAGTAAATCTATTCCTGGAATAATTAGATTTTAGAAAATAAAATATAAGCAGCATAGAGAGTGTTTTGTAATAACTGGTTTTAATATATAGGATGCTTTCTAAAGTATGAAACCACCCCCTGAACTTACAAACAGGTTCAGCTTACAGCTAAAAAAAAAAAAAAAAGGTGTCTGGCTATAATACCGTGGCTTTATACTATTTATCAGATAAGATTTAATAAGACTATTTAATAAGAATAATGGAACACTTAAAATACATAGTTGCCTAATCAATATTTTTTACAGGGTAACATAAACAGTTTAATGAAAAAAATAAATAAATGTTAAAAAAAAAACTTTAATTTCAAGGTACAAGACTTTAGAGATGTTTATATGTTGAAAGGTTATTGTTTTTTTTCCTTTAAGGATTGTTTCTACACATCTCACTATTGGAAATGATGAACAAATAAATGCACGTTTTCTTTTCTGAGTATCTCCAAGATGTTTATGCATACTAAAGAGATGACGCTCCACAGTTTATTATTTAAATCCCATTTTAAGGTAGCTCACCATTTTCAAGGTAGATATGCTAATACTTCTGTTTTGTACAAGATGGCCCTAAGGGGGTCTTACCAAGTAACATATAAGTTCTTTACTAAACCTAGACACCAACTTTATAGTTTAGTTGAAGCAGTTCGAAAGTAAAGAGGGTTCCAAACTTTCGTGAGAGCCCTGTATGTATAGGGTGAGCTTAACCCACTGGCGGTTAAGGAAATGGGCGAAATTGGGAGAAAGTTTCTCCCCTACACACAGTTCCCCTATCTATTAACATTGGAAAACCGGTTTTGCTATGCAGTGAAGACTGCAGGTTAAAATACGACTTTCTACGTGCAGAACCGTCAGTGGGTTAAAGTTGTGTTTAATGATCCATAATTGTATTCCTGTATGCAACATAACAGATCGTGAAAATCAAAGTAAGCAGCTCAAATTGCAGCATTGTATTAAATAAAATTAGAGGGAATAATTTTGTGTAATAAGCAATGGAAAGGTATGCAGGAAATAAAATTGGACTTTTTTTTTATCCCATTACAATCAGCGGTTCGGAATGCTATGGTATACAGTTTATTACGTAATGTTAGTAAGAAATTGAGTTTTTTTGTATAAAAAATAATAAAAGCTATTATAACTCCCTATAAAGCCTATATAAAAAATAAAATATGTAATTTTTTAAAAAAACACTTGGATAATAAAGTAACTGAAATTAAAAAGCATAAGAATAAATCAGCAATAATTTTATTTACTTAATTTTCATTAAATTATAGAAATACACAAAATATGACATTTTTGTTTTAATACAAAATTCCCACAAAACAACACTTATAAGTTCAAAATGTACAGTTAACAAAATGCGAAATGTGTTAAAACATTAAACAGTAACTAGATAAATGTGATTTACAAGTAAATTCATGTTTTTATAATTTGCAATTAAATGCAGTTGAACCTGTTTATCTCAAAAACTTCTATATCTCAAAATTTCCTATATTTACCATCTAAAATCAATGTATTTTCCGTGTTTATGTCGAAATTTTTTTTTCAAAACCTCCATTTTTCGAATTTCTAATAATAGAGCAGAAATGTTCAAACAACATAACTTTCTTTATCAGTAGAACTTACAGACGGAGATGAATTTCGTGAACCCGCAGGAAGTAGAGATGAACAGGTAGGGGGTGTTTCTTGGAATTTTGATCACTGTTTCTGCACTTCCATAACTTGAAAAGAATACAATGATTCTGGCAGTAAGTGAGGGGTTTATGAGTAGGATGGAGTGACCATCAGGGGTTAGTTTTTTAACATGGATTAGAAAGCTAGGAATAGAAAATTCATTTCACCTCAAAATTGCAACCAATGGATCAAAGGATAATTAGGAGTTATAAAGTGAACTATAGAAAACTGTTGGTAAGTAAACTTGTACATGCCATTCACGAAAAAGTTCTCTTCCAAAAATAAATGTGTTCAATGCTATCAGAATGGCTGTTTTGCTTGAAGATATGTGTCTCTAAAAATTATCCAAAATGGTTTTAAAAAAGCTGGGAAGATGATGAACAAAAGGTTGAAGGCATCAAGTAAGAAGAAGAAACTGTTGACACTAAAAATACAGTGCCAGATTTGCAAGAATAGAATGCAATAAATTTAATAGAATTTCTTATTAAATAATAGAATTTTAAATAATAGAATCTTTTAATAGAATTTCTTAACTAAATTAAATTTTTTAAAGTACCTCTATAACTCAAATTTTTTGCCTTTCCAGTAAGATTCAAGATAAACAGATCCCACTGTATAAAATATTAATTACCCTTTAATAACAGACATAAACATAGGGGAGAGAAATGTGCAACAAATTTTATCAATTACAAAATTTTTTTTTAATGAAAACATGCTTTCATTAATAAAATATAAAACTAATACATTTACACGAAAGTATATATTAAATTATTCATTAATGACAAAAGAAAATCTTGTTAACTCTTAACTACAGTAACAAAATTGTTTTTAAATATCATAGAAATTTTTTTATCAACATTTATCCAATTTAAACAATATAAAAACAATATTAAAACTTTTTTTTCTTTTCAAGGATAAACTATTTTTCTTTTCTTTTATCACTTTTGAGACAGTGTGTGTTTGGAAAGAAGTACAATATTACAAACCAGAAACTTTCTTCATTTACACAGTACATTGTGTTTAATTTTTTCACACTTATCCTTCATGGAAATATTATGAAATTCAATGATTGATTTTTATGATGAGAATGTTACAATGCATAGTTATTGAAACACAATTATATAGTTTTTCAAAATTTCTGAGGCTTTGCCAGACACAAAGAATGTGCATTTTGATTGCACCAGAGCCAGATGCAACTTTAACTTAAACAACTAAACTTAAATCTATGTAAATCTGTAACTAAACATTCGACTAGTAGACTAAAATTAAAAAAAAAAGAAAAGTTTCTTAATTTATTTTAAACAAATTAGCGTAACTCAAAAAGTATTATAATGTTTAAATTAAAAAATAGAAATATGGTAAAAATTATCATTTGCAACTCTTAGCAAATGCTAAAAGAGTGTTCTCCACAAACAGCCTTGTTGCAATAGTTGCATACATATTTTGTCATTCTGAATTTGTCAGATATAGAGAAGGAACAATTTCTGCATTTGTTCACCACACTTTTAGTTGTGTCTTCTGTGAGCTTTTCAATATTTGAAACATTTTCAATGTTTATTTTGACGGAACTAAACATTCAGCTGTTAGAAAACGATTAAAGCAAATCTCAAAATGTAACAAGCTACAGTCATGTTTATCTTCAGATTACTCATTTTATCAGTTATGAAAATACTGTGAGGTAGTCAGAGCGCAACAGGAACATCTTAAATTCGCAAAATGGGTCGGTAGCCTATTACATATATGATAATTATCTAGGGTTAAAATCAAAAAACACTTACAATTTTATGCAATGAGTTTAAACAATAAATAATGGTAGAAACTATGTCTACTGTGCAAACGAAAAGAGAAGGACTAATGAAAAAGGAAAGCATCAAGAATTAAAATTAAATTTAAAAAATACCAGTTTAAGCACAGTGAGAAAGTGTTTTTTAAATCATAACTTTAATTCTTAAAGTATAAGAGCAGCTATTATTTTGTTTTCCTTTTTAAGTCACTTGAAGTAAAACCAAACAAAACACCAGATTGTTTTTATTTTTAAAATAATGAAAAGATAGGTAAAAAAAATTTTAAATGAAAGAAAGTAAATGCCTTTTATCTCTCCTGTATTTCTATATATTAGCAGAATGCATTTCTTAAAAGGATTTTATTTCTTGGTCTTGATAATATATGAAAATGCCATATTTTTCTAATAAAAAATTACTAATAACAAGAATTTAATAAATTACATTTGGTATATTACATGTAAATGTTTGTCATGTGTAATTATATAACTTTTAACTGAATTGGTTCAGAAAAGGTACAAAAACAATGACTTTGCTTCAATCTGCAACAAGTGAAAGTTTACGTTTAAAACACAAATATATTATCCTTACCAGGAAAGAAAAAGTTAAAAACTCTAAAACTCTTCAATGCTTGATATTTTTATTCAATAATTCAGCTCAGAAAAGGAAAAGAACATGATTTTTTTTGTTAAAAAAGATATGCGAACATTTTTATTCATTATTTTAGTTTTTCTATAAAGAAGATTTTTTACACTTAATCACAAAAGCATCTTAGCGTCTTAAAACTGGTATGTATCTAAAAATAAATAAGGAAATAAAAATATGAATAAGTTTTCAAAGAAACTGCTTTGTTAATGAGATGGGAAGAAAGATGTAATCAGTATTTTTCAGGAAAAGTTACTAATTAAGAAAAAAAAGTAGGCACACATATTTTGTAATAGTATATTGAATTCCATTTAAACTTAATAGAAGAAAACTTTAAAAGTTTTAACATTTAGACATTTCTACTCCATCACATATAGCATAATATTACTGTATAGAAATAAACATCATATGTAAGCACACTGGACAAAACTATAAGCATAATAATAATAATTTGTAATAGGCCACTAGAAAAATTTGATTCACATT